>CAUYUJ010008513.1:401958-484458 GCA_963575745.1 Prorocentrum cordatum
TTCTTTCCCGTTTTACGCTGGACTGGCGCCCAACTCTCTTTTGAATTGGCGCCGCCCCCAGCAAGAACAACGCTCTCGCTCGAGGCTTCCCTTCTTTTTCCTGAAGACGGTGCTGTTCCTTGCCACCGACAGCCCCCGTCCCGACAAAAGCGCGGTTCCCGCTCGAGACTTTTTCCCTTCTTACTCAAGGCGGTGTTCCTCCTCGCCGCCGACAGCCGCCGTCCCAACAGAACCAGCGATCCCGCTCAAGAGTTCGTGTTGTTTCACGCTGGACTAGCGCCCTACTCTCTTCTGTATTGGCGCCGCATCCAGCAACAACCACACCCCTGCTCGAGACTTCCTCCCTTTCTATTCAGGGCCAAACCCTTGCCTCGCCGCCGACAGCCCCCATCCCCACCAAGCCAATCCTATCGCTCGATACTTCCTTGTGCTTTACCCTGGGCTGGGGTTCTACTGGCCGTCCCGCATCGGCGCAGCAGGGCGCGGGCATGTGTTTTCGAGGTGGGATCTGTTGAAATTCCTCGGAGGAGGCGTTTGCAAAACCTCATTGGGCGGGATATCTGGAAATAAAAATAACGGACCCCCGCGATCGAAACAAAAAACCCAGAATGGGGATGCTTATCATGATGGTCGCATGCTGCGTGTGGAAGCATCGCGCGTGAGGGTATCATGATTGTTGTTGTTGTTGTTGTTGATGTTGTTGTTGTCGTTGTCGTTGTCGTCGTTGTTGTTGTTGTCGTTGTTGTTGTTGTTGTTGTTGTTGAACTCTCATTTCTGAAGAACAATTATTGTTGAGCCCCCCTCACCGTGCATGCTGTTTTGTCCCAAACAAAGTGTGCCCCTCGACGCTCGCACCCTGTTTTTTTGTCAAGGAAGGTCTTGGTACTCAAACTGTGCACCTGGCCCCCTGGATTACAACAACCAACAACGGCTCCCGCTTGAGAATTCCTCCAAATTTACTCAAGATTCCCGCTCCTGAGACTTCCTCACAGTTTACTCAAGATCGGTGCTCCCGCCTGTGACCTCCTCGCAATTTAATCAAGACCCCCGCTCCAATCTGAGACTTCCTCACAATTTACTCAGGAACGGCTCTTGCCATACTCAGGCATCCCGCTTGACTGTCCCACCCGCCCGACCCGCCCGTCGGGGGATCGCCCGCCCGTCGTGGGCTCCCGCCCGAGACTTCCTTCAAGAACGGCGCTTTCGCCTAGGACTTCTTCGAACGTTCACGCTCTTACCTTCCTGCTCCTCCTCCCTCTCCCTCCTCCCTCCTCCCTCCTCCCCTCCCTTCTCTCTCCCTCCTCTCTTCCCTCATCCTTATGCCCCTCTGCCCTATCCCCTCTCCCTCCTCTCCCTCCTCTCCCTCCTCTCCCTCCTCTCCCTCCTCCTTTCTCCCTCCGCTCTCCTGCCTCCTCCCTCCCTTTTTTTGTTTGTTTGTTTATCTCTCTCTCTCTCTCTCTTCCCGCTCTCTCTCTCTCTCTCTCTACCTCTCTTATCTGTCTTTCTCTCTCTCTCTCTCTCTCTTTCTGCCTCTAATCAACCGCCCCCCTCTTCACTCCTTTTCTCCTGGCGTTTTCGCTCTTCCTTTGTCCCTCCCCCTTCCTTCCTCCCACTCTCCCTCGTTCTCCCCCTCTTCTTTTTGCAGGGCCTACACCTTTTCCAATGGCGGGCACAGGTACGGCCGCGAAGGACTTTCCGCCCGTTCAGGTTTGCCCGCCTGTCTAAGCCCGCCGCCCCCCGCAAAGAGAAATAATCCCCCCAAAAGGGGTGTGATCGAAGACAAAAAGGGCGGGTATCGAGGGTATGGGGAGCTCGTTTTGAATGACACGCGGGCAAGTAAGAGCGAACAATCTCATAATGATTGCTGCTGTTGTTGTTGTTGTTGTTGTTGTTGTTGTTGTTGTTGTTGTTGTTGTTGTTGTTGTTGTTTATTGTTTGGCATCGTCCCCCCGCGACCCGGTCCGCGACCCACCCGCGACCCAGCCCGCGACCCGCCCGCGACCCACCCGCGACCCACCCTCGATCCACCCCGCGACCCACCGTGACCTACCCGCGACACACCCCGTGACCCGCCCGCGACTCACCTGCGACCCACCCACGACCCACCCGCGACATACTCACGACCCACCCACGACCCACCCGCGACACACTCACGACCCACCCGCGACTTACCCACGACCCACCCACATGGTATATAATTTGTAAACGTTAGACGCCTGCGGCGGGCTTCTTCAGAGCCTCGCAAACTGTCGACGTCCCCGCCGCCTCCTCACTCTTATCCGCGACTGCGGGGTGCTACGTATAACAAACTGCGCATCTTACTTACATTGCCGGCTAGTCGCGGGCGCACCGAACTTCAACAGAGCCGTTCCTCATGGTACTTAGGGTCCCATGGGTATCCTTATGGGTATCATCCTATGGGAATGTTCGGCAATCCAGTGGAATGCTGAAGGATATTTCCAAAGGATGCTTCGGAATCCAATTGGATCCCTTTGGGTCCAAGTGGATGAGACCACATGGACCTCTGAACGACCTTCGATAAACATCCACAATGACGCCGATACACATTCACTCCAATGGATATCCAGGAAGTAGTCAAGCAATTGCCCTCCCGCCGCAAATATGCGACGATCGTTTGTCCAAACATGGCAGCCGCACATATACGCATTCACAAAGCAAGTGGTTAGACAATTCGCAACATAGGGGCAACATCGTCACACATCACACTACACATTGGCGGCCGAATAACCTGAACAACATATGTAAGCATTCAACAACACATGTACTACACGTCTTGTATACACGCAAAAATCCAGGAAGTCATACGATAACTCATACGGGACGAACAGACTAAGAGACTATGCGGGAGGCCAATCGGGAAACCACATGGGAAACCACACGGGAGGCCATCAACAATATCATACAAAACACCGTACGAGAGACCATACAAGAAACCACCCTGGAGATCAGACGGGAAACCAAGCCGGAAGCCATATCGGATACCTTATGGGGGACCCTACGGGAAACGATACGGGAGACCAAACTGGAAGCCTTCCAGGATACCATCAGGGAGATCACACAGGAGACCATACTGGAGACCATACGGGAGACCATACGGGAGACCATCTGGGAGGTAATACGGGATCCATTTGAGGTCCTCTTGGGCCTCTCTCGGGGCTCTTTGAGGAAGGTCTTGCGGCCCTCTTGTGTCTCTTTGGGGGGGCGTGGTGCCCTGTTGGAGCGATCTTTTGCCCCATGATTCGCCATGCGCACACACTGTGCAAACATGGAGGGATAATGCGAAGAAACATGTGAAGGGGAGACGGGCAGTTGGACAGCAGGAAAGGGACAAGAGAAATAACGAAACAACTAAACACACAACACGCACGATCGAACACATTCAACTTTACCCTGTAGCCGTATCATACTGTATGTTTCCCCGCAGAGAACAACTAACGCGTCTTGTTTTTCGGGTCTTGGTGGTCGCGACTGAGCCGTATCTACGTGCCGTCCCAGACTCTACCAGACAAGAACTGTTCCACAACGTGAACTTTATCGCCCCGGACAGTTCTGTAGCCGAAGCTCTCGATTGTACCAGAAAACAAAAACCATTGCATAGATCGTATCCCGAATCGGCAAACAACTGATCCTTCGACGTGGGACTGCAATCATGTTCGCATCTTTTACCAGGCATGTGAAACACAATAGTGCAAACGCAGAAGCGATTACAATCCTGATGTAATGGTACGCATCAGATACAAGTTGCTGTCGCTAGCTGGCACTTGGGTACTGCATCGAGCGGTTTATTCTGCATTTGTTTCGGGAGTTCCACCCAGCCTGAGAAGACCTGTGGCAAGTAACTGCTAGTGCGTTGCCCCAGGCTGGTTTGAGCGCCCGAAGGTACCAAGCTTCCTTCACGCGAAGAAATCATCGGACATCATCCCATATCGAACTGCAGGTCTAAGCGGTCAAGATCTTAAAGCAGCGGCGAACCGAAGACTGATGGGGGCCAATTCAAGCGGATCACGACTTGCATGTACTCATGACTGCCGGCTACAATATCCAATGATCCTGCAATTGCCCAACGGCTGGTCTCACCATCAACGCCACACGCACGCATTGCCATAAAAGACCTCTTCCGCAACTGCCAGAAGTCTGGTGCCCTCCCCTCTCTCCCTTCGTATTCTGTCCTCTACGGAAAAGGAGGGCGGATGGTGGGAGATTGGACTGGTGGTCGCACCGAGCCCATGTATCGAATGACGTTGATGATGTGATGATTTGCCCCAGGATCTAGCGATAGGGCGCATTGGCTCTGTGCCGCACTCAGGACGCCGATCGACTCTGTGCATGAAGAGCCCGTGGAGGCAATGAGCGAGCAAACTAATGATCCAAAGCGTCTACGGTTGTGGCCGTTCCGCTCCCGGATGCGCGCTCAATTCAGCTTCGGCTCGGGCTGCGCCACTTGTGGCGGAGGGACCTGGGCGCGCCCTTCCTTGCGCTTGCCCCACCTGCTTGCCACTGCAACTCTCGACACTTCTCGGCAACTCGCCCTTCTAATCTCAATGCGCCATCCTCGCTGCAATATCGGGTCCAGCGTCGGGTCAGCATGAGGCCAGTGCGCATCTCCTTGTACCATGTGCTCCATATCTGTGCTCGCTTCCCTGCCCCTCTATCCACACGGAAGCTGAGCATACGTCCACCACTATGACACAACGATCAACGGCGACATAACGCACTGCCACACATGTCCCATGTGTGGCCGCTGAGCGCGCTGTCGAGCACGCCTTGCGGGTCGCGCAGTCTTTTCATGCAACTTTCTTGTCTGTGTCCCGAATGCCCTTGATGATTGCACGAAACGGACGGGTGAAAAAGAGGTCGGAGTAGCTAATACATCAATGATGTATAGGGAAACCGTCGCTCATGAAACGTCATCGCCGGGTGCCACCAATAATTATGCGGCGACATGCAACTTGCACCTTTTACTTCCCCTGGCTGGCCCGATCAACCTCTAGAAACCTGCTTCCGAAGTGCGAAAGCTGCAGCCTCTTCACTTTGGATCGGTCAGAAGCTTTAAACTGCCGCCAACCCGAGAGGACATGATACCTTATCAAGGCCCTGCTGCAATATCGGCTGTCTTAACTGTTTGTGTACGGACTTGTCAAGCACCCCGATCAAACCCCTCGGTTGTTTTCTGGTCTGATGCCCGGACGGTTGACGTTTTCCTGGTGCGTCCTCCTCTCTATTCCTCGTTCTTTCATTCTCTTCCCTCCTATCTCTCTCCCGCTCCATCCTTATCCTCTTCCTTTCTCCCTGCTTGCCTGCCCTTTTCATGCTAAATTGTCCTCCAATGTTCATTTGCCACTCCGTCCTCCCTTCCGCTCCTCCTGGTCATCCTTTCCCCCCCCGCTCCCCCGCTCCCCGTTTGCAAAAAATTCGCGCGCCGCAGCCGCATTGTGGTCGCGCCCCCATTGTGGTCGCGCCCCGCTGTATAAACCAAAAAACCGTAACACATGTTAGCCACCGTGGGCCCCAAACACTAGGTTCTTGCAATCTATGCGATGCAATCTATGTGCTTCAATGTTTGCGATGCGACATATGTAATGACATCTCTACGTGGCGTACTCTATGTGGTGCAATCTACGCAGTACAATCTCTGCAGCGCAATCGCTGCAGTGCAGTCTACGTGATGCATGTTCTGCTGTGTGTGCTCTATGCGATGCAAGTATGCGGTGCAAGTGATTTCAACAAACGAATTGACACACCCCATGCTCTTGTAAACATCCCGCCCACCCACCCGCAAGTTGGTTTGCAAAACCCATGCGGTGGCGATTGGGATGCATGCTTGCCGTTGGCTGGTGCATCTCTGCGGCCGCGCCAACCTTAGCACGCGCGCGCAGCGGCCAGCTAGTTCGACACCACCGACGCGGCCGCGGTGGCGCTGACCGCTGAATGCACCACAGCGGGCATTTCAGTGCGAGTTGGCGACTTGGGCGGGCGCGGAATCATGGCAACGCCGGCAATGGTAGACACGATGATGGTAGTAGCGATGCTGGTGACGATGCTCGCACCAACGAAGGCGCGGCAAGTGCGGGTGCCGATGCTGATCACACCGACGACGGTGACGGCGCCCTCGCGTCGGTGATGCAGGTTTTGGGAAAACTTCGACATGCGCGCGCGCGGCCGACGCGCGAATGGCCCGCATGGCTTTATTTGACACGGGTCGTGCCGCCCCAACACGCGCGCAAAGGCGTGCGAATGATGTCGGCATGCGGCGCCAGAGGCCCGCTTGGAAGGGTTCCATGACAATGTTGAAACAACTCATGTTTTCTAAAGAATTCGCAAGATCGCGCGCGCAAGTTTTTTGAACACTGTGTTTGCGACATCTTGTGTTTTTGAATGTTTTTTTGGGCATTCGGTTTTGAAGTCGTTACGAAACCGAAGGTTTTTGAAGGATTTCGGCATGCGCGCGCGTCGGCGCGGGCGTGTGCACTTCGTCCCGTTTTTTGCAAATGATTCTCGCGACGGCACGCGCGCAAGGGCGTTAGAACGATTTCGGCATGCGCGCGCAAAGACCATTTGGTAACATTTTCTGACAATCTTGAAATGCCGATGGTTTTGTTTAGAATTCTCGAGGGCGCGCGCACGCTGTGTTTGAAAAGCCGCGTTGCGAAACCATGTGTGTGTGAATGTATGTATGTATGTATGTATGTATATATATAATGTTTGTTTTTTTTTTGAGCGCTCGTTTTTAAAACCATTCCGACACCGACGGTTTTTGAAGGGTTTCGGCATGCGCGAGGGACGACGCGCGCGTGTGCACTTCGTCCTTTTTCGTGCAAGGGAAAACACTTATGAGTTTTGATGAAGGAGTGTGCGCGCATACATTGTTTTGGCGAAAAGTGACGGGGGGGGACGATACTGGTTGGGCTGGGATGGTACGGATTCACATATCGGATGGACGATGGGCCAGAAACATGTAACTTGCAATAGCAAAAGGGGGGTCGATAATCCGAGGGGGGGGGTAAGGGTGACCTTTAAAGACTATGTGGCGTGAGGTGTTTCTCAGCATATTTATCTTCATCATCGTCATCATCATCATCTTTACCATCATCATTCTTTTCCTCTTCCTCCTCCTCATGTTCATTCTCGTCTTCACCCTCCTCCTCCTCCTCCTCCTCATCTCCCTTCTCCTCCGCGCAATCAGAATTATAATACATGCGTACAATCAAAAACAAAAGCAACACCATACAGTTAAGAACAACACATAATCCATACAATCGAAAACAATAATACATCGATACAATCAAAAACAATACGAAGCCCATGCAATCAAAAAGCAATAAAAAACCATACAGTCACAAACAAAAAGAAATCCAGACGAACCAAAAATAATCAGGAAACGTCTTGGGTCCACGAACCCTGTGAGGGCACCAAAGAAAAAAACCCAAAAACAAACAACAAGCACAACAACCTGCGAGGGTATCAAAAAACAAACAAAAATCAATGGTTTTCGTGCCTTCAGGCTGCCTGGGCGGATCTGGGCTGGAGGGGCCCGGGGGAAGTCCGAAGACACGACAACCAGTGTTTTTTTCAGTGTTTTTTTTGTTGGGGGTGCCCTCACATTTTTTTGATTTTTTGTTGTGGGCACCTTCAAAGAAGGGTTCGTGGACCCAAGACGTTTGTGCCTTCAGGCTGCCTGGGCGGATCTGGGCTGGAGGGGCCCGGAAGAAGTCCTAAGACGCGTTTTTGTCTGTGCACGGGTTCGTCAACCCAAGACGTCTTATGATTGTTTTTGTTTGTCTGATTTTTTTTATTGTTTTTGATCGCGCGGGTTTCTTATTGTCTTTGATTGTACGGATTTCTTTTTGTTCTGATTGTATGAATTTCAGTTTGTTTTTCATTGTAGGCTGTTCTTATGGATTTCCGATGTGGAGGCGTCTTATCATGTTTCTCCCCGCCACTTCGCTCTTCTCCTCCCCCTCCGTCCTGGCCTGGGAACCGAGGAGGCGGAGGTGGGGAGGGGGAGAAGGAGAGATGATGATGATGGTGATGATGACGACGGCGATGACGATTGGGATTATGATGGCGATGGTGACGATGATGATGGTGATGATGACGAGGGCGAGGGCGAGGACGAGGAGGGATGATGATGACGACGATGATGATGACTGTAACGATGAGGCGGAGGACGAGGATGAAGAGCGACCATGATGATCGGCTCGATCCAGTTCTTCGTGTTCATCGATGGCTCGTCTGTCGAAGGGGGTTGGCGTTTCCTATGTGAATAATACCCAGCGTCAGTGCTGCTAATTGCCATGCGGCCAGGAAGGTTTGACATGGTCGCTTACCAGCACACTCTCGCCCTGAAGAAGCACTTGTTCTGCAAAGCTTTGATGCCGATTGTGCGCTGGGACATTCAGATCCCTGACGCCGTTCCCGGTCGCGTCGTTTCCTTCCTGACGTCATCGGTGCAGAGGTGGGTCACCCTCCCGAGCGTGGGAGCGGCCGATGATGACCTCGTGCTTCCATCCGCAGGCGGCTCAGAAGGCCTGATCCTTCTCCTTGGGGGTTTTGCCGATCCGCCCGGCAGATCGCTCGCCATGCTTCGGCGATGCCGCGTTATCGAGAGTGACTTGGATCGCGTTGGGGTCAAATTGCACCTCGTGCGCACGCAGGACCATCGTTGTTATTGCAAACGTTGGAGGCGTTTTCTCCCCGTTTTCCTTTTCTCGTTCTTGACTAGGCCAAAAGTTTTTTGTTTATGTACATATATATATAATTTTAATTTTTCAATATATATACATATTATGTATGTATGTATGTATGTATGTATATGTATGTATGTATGTATGTATGTATGTATGCATGTATGTATGTATGTATATATATATATATATATATATATATAGCAAAGCCCCGGAATGTGGGCGTTACGCAGCCTGCAGTGTGACAGAAGAAAAACATTACATCTGTATTGCAAACAGAACATAGACGAACAGGTGGGGCACAGTCCGACCCCGAGGTTAAGCACGTGCCAAAAACGGTGCCCAAACAGAAAGAAAGCGCCGATCTTGAACACGAAACAAAAACAGCTCCACCGTTGTAAATTCTCTCAGCGCAGGACTCGATGCTGAGCGCGATGTGCATCCGTTGCAGCAACTTCCACAACGGCGTGGACGCCACCATATCCCGCCTGAGCGCCATGCGCTTCGGCCGACGGATCAGTAAGTAGGCTTGTGCGATTTTAGGAATCTGTTCATGGGCGCTGGCTTGCCCCTGTACTCGGGAAGTACTTTGCTGTCTTTGTACACGCAGCACTATGTGTGAGGCGCGTTTGCGGCGGGGCCTCGGTGCGAAAACAATGCGTGCGGGCGGGAACCGGCGGCGCTGCGGATTCGTCGCATATCTGGAGCGTAAGTGTCATCAGCAGAGCACCCAGCACAAATAAACATACGACGCTGCTGTATCCGTAAAGTGAAGGGGACGTGTAGGACAACGAGCAAACTCACGAGCACGACCTAATAATACTAATAACTACATGAGTACACACGCGGCCACTGCTGCTAGACCTGATGTACTCGATTTCGCGCGTTACAACCGTGCGCGCGAACAAGCTTGCGCCATGAGATGCCGCGCGACAGAATGTGTCCGCGCGAGAAAACAGCGCACGCCACATAGTCTTGAATGTCACCCCACCGGGGGGGTGGAGTGGAAGGTAGAATCTATTCTCTCTTTAGAAGGGAGAATATACGCGGTGCAATCTGTGCGCATACTCTATGCGGTGTAGTCTACGCGATGTATTGTATGCGTATAGTCTATGCGGTGCAGTCTATACACTACTACTACTACTACTACTACTCCTAGTCCTACTCCTACTCTTACTACTACTACTACTACTACTACTACTACTACTACTACTACTACTACTACTACTACTACTACTACTACTACTACTACTACTACTACTACTACTACTACTACTATACTACTACTACTACTACTACTACTACTACTACTACTACTTACTTACTACTTACTATACTACTACTTACTACTACTACTACTACTACTACTTCCTACTCCTACTCCTACTCCTACTTCCTACTCCACTCCTACTCCCTACTACTCTTACTACTACTACTACTACTACTACTACTACTACTACTACTTACTACACTACTACGACTACTACTTACTACTACTGACTACTACTACTACTACACTACTACTACTACTACTACTACTACTACTACTACTACTACTACTAGTACTACTACTACTACTACTACTACTACTACTACTACTACTACTACTACTACTACTACTACTACTACTACTACTACTACTACTACTACTACTATACTACTACTACTACTACTACTACTACTACTACTACTACTACTACTACTACTACTACTACTACTACTACTACTACTACTACTACTACTACTACTACTACTACTACTACAACTACTACTCGTCAAAAATAAACTGAGGGATTCTGTTTTCGGTGATTGCATGGTCAGCGCTACTCCAATGCTGACGCTAGATATCTGACGTGGACGCAAGGGCTTCAAAAATCCGACGAACCCTCCGCAGCATTGAAGAACGCAATTTTAACAAGTGCCCGAGAAGATCGATCGTCGTGATTTCCAACTGCGTTTCTGTTTATTTTTGACGAGGCTTGGCCGCTTTAAAAATCAGTGTTGACCCCAAACAATAGGTTATTGCATTATCTTGGCACCATCTGTGCGGCGCAATGCACATCGCGCTAAACTGCCACGCGCGGCGCCCAAGAAACTCGAGCGCGGCAGCCGCGGAAGACGCGCGGGGCCGGCGGCGGCGGCGCGGCCGACGGCGGGGGGGAGGCACCCATCTACTTGGTCCTATCAAGGAGATATACTTCTGGACCCCCCCGCGGCAACCTGGCAGCCGCCCCTGGACCCCCCCGCGGCAACCTGGGGGCCGCCCACTCGGCATGCGCTTTGATGCAGCGCGGCGAACACCGCAGTAACTTCGGCATATTATTTGTATAACAACTACCCACCCTTGCCCACCAGAGTGTATTTTTTGCAGAGGTTTATGGCCGGGTGGTTGTTGGCACTAACCAACAACTACCCGGCCGCCGCCCACTCGGATTATATTTTTATATAGCGCGGCGGTCACCGACGTCACTTCGACTTATTATTTGTACAACAACTACCCACCCATGTCCACCGGAATGTATTTTTTGTTACTGATTATTGCCGGGTACTTGGGTAGTTGCATTTTTCTAAAAGAATAAGATGCCCCCCGTTTCCTTTCTTTTAAAAATTCGCAACTACCCAATTACCCGTCAATCATACGTGACAAAAAATACACTCCGGTGGTCATGGGTGGGTAGTTGTTGTACAAATAATATGTCGAAGTGACGTCGGTGACCGCCGTGCTATATAAAAATGCAACCCGAGTGGGCGGCGGCCGGGTAGTTGTTGGTTAGTACCAACAACTACCCGGCCATAATCCTTTGCAAAAAATACACTCTGGTGGGCAAGGGTGGGTAGTTGTTGTACAAATAATACGTCGAAGAGACGGCGGTGTCCGCCGCGCTAAATCAAAGCGCGTGCCGAGTGGGCGGCGGCGGGGTAGTTGGACAAATACCCGCCATCATCCTTTGTAACAACCCTCCTTTGGGCGGCGGCGGCGCGAAAGCTCCCAGCCGCTCAAATTTCCATAACAGTGGAACGTCTACCTGTGATTTTGCACCGCCCCTTCTCCCTAGCTGTGCCGGTTCCGACACAACGACCTAAACGCGTCTTCCGTGTTGTTGACCTGGCGATTTGCTACTGTCACGCTGCCGCGGACGCCGAGAATCGCGCGAAAGCTCCCAGGCGCAAGAATTTCCACAACATTGGAACGTCGACCCGTGATTTTGCACGAACACCTTCTCCCTAGCTGTGCCGTATCCGATTCAACGACCTAAATGGTCCTCCGCGCTGTCGACCTAGCGATTTGCTAACTGTTACGCTACCGCGGACGCCGAGAATCGCGCGAAAGCTCCCAGACGCACAAACTTCCATCACATTGAAACGTCTACCCGTGATCTTACACCAGGTGATTGTGGCGTCGATGGCTGAGGTGTCGATGGCGCAGACGACGATGCCGACGATTTATCTGTCTCGTCCCCCCGAATCTGTTCAATTCAGCGCCGCGCGACAAAGGGTGGGCGGCTGTCTGGGCGGCGGCAAGCTAGTCGCTAAACGCAAACTAATTCTGCAGCCGAGCGGACGGACACGCGCTGCGCACTAGCGAAAGAAAGCGGCTTAGAAACATATAAGCGAACAGCCGCTTTAAAAATCAGTCTTGACCCCAAACAATAGGTTATTGCATTATCTTGGCACCATCTGTGCGGCGCAATGCACATCGCGCTAAACTGCCACGCGCGGCGCCCAAGGAACTCGAGCGCGGCAGCCGCGGAAGACGCGCGGGGCCGGCGGCGGCGGCGCGGCCGACGGCGGGGGGGAGGCACCGATCTACTTGGTCCTATCAAGGAGATATACTTCTGGACCCCCCCGCGGCAACCTGGCAGCCGCCCCTGGACCCCCCCGCGGCAACCTGGGGGCCGCCCACTCGGCGTGCGCTTTGATGCAGCGCGGCGAACACCGCAGTCACTTCGACACATTATTTGTACAACAACTACCCACCCTTGCCCACCAGAGTGCATTTTTTGCAAAGGATTATGGCCGGGTAGTTGTTGGTACTAACCAACAACTACCCGGCCGCCGCCCACTCGGATTGCATTTTTATATAGCACGGCGGTCACCGACGTCACTTCGACATATTATTTGTACAACAACTACCCACCCATGTCCACCGGAGTGTATTTTTTGTTACGGATTATTGCCGGGTACTTGGGTAGTTGCATTTTTCTAAAAGAATAAGATGCCCCCCTTTCCTTTCTTTTAAAATTTGCAACTACCCAAGTACCCGGCAATAATCGTGACAAAAAATACACTCCGGTGGACATGGGTGGGTAGTTGTTGTACAAATAATATGTCGAAGTGACGTCGGTGACCGCCGTGCTATATAAAAATGCAATCCGAGTGGGCGGCGGCCGGGTAGTTGTTGGTTAGTACCAACAACTACCCGGCCATAATCCTTTGCAAAAAATACACTCTGGTGGGCAAGGGTGGGTAGTTGTTGTACAAATAATACGTCGAAGAGACGGCGGTGTCCGCCGCGCTAAATCAAAGCGCGTGCCGAGTGGGCGGCGGCGGGGTAGTTGGACAAATACCCGCCATCATCCTTTGTAACAACCCTCCTTTGGGCGGCGGCGGCGCGAAAGCTCCCAGCCGCTCAAATTTCCATAACATTGGAACGTCTACCTGTGATTTTGCACCGCCCCTTCTCCCTAGCTGCGCCGGTTCCGACACAACGACCTAAACGCGTCTTCCGTGTTGTTGACCTGGCGATTTGCTACTGTCACGCTGCCGCGGACGCCGAGAATCGCGCGAAAGCTCCCAGGCGCAAGAATTTCCATAACATTGGAACGTCGACCCGTGATTTTGCACGAACTCCTTCTCCCTAGCTGTGCCGTATCCGATTCAACGACCTAAACGGTCTTCCGCGTTGTCGACCTAGCGATTTGCTAACTGTTACGCTACCGCGGACGCCGAGAATCGCGCGAAAGCTCCCAGACGCACAAACTTCCATCACATTGAAACGTCTACCCGTGATCTTACACCAGGTGATTGTGGCGTCGATGGCTGAGGTGTCGATGGCGCAGACGACGATGCCGACGATTTATCTGTCTCGTCCCCCCGAATCTGTTCAATTCAGCGCCGCGCGACAAAGGGTGGGCGGCTGTCTGGGCGGCGGCAAGCTAGTCGCTAAACGCAAACTAATTCTGCAGCCGAGCGGACGGACACGCGCTGCGCACTAGCGAAAGAAAGCGGCTTAGAAACATATAAGCGAACAACCCTCGTCAAAAATAAACTGAGGGATTCTGTTTTCGGTGATTGCATGGTCAGCGCTACTCCAATGCTGACGCTAGATATCTGACGTGGACGCAAGGGCTTCAAAAATCCGACGCACCCTCCGCAGCACTGAAGAACGCAATTTTTAACAAGTGCCCGAGAAGGTCGATCGTCGTGATTTCCAACTGCGTTTCTGTTTATTTTTGACGAGGCTTGTAGTGTTAGTAGTTATACTACTACTACTCGGGCCACACTTTACTTATTTACTGACAGGTTTTTGTTTGGGTTTGGCTTCAATAGGAAGCCTTCTGATTGGAATACAATAGGAACTCAAAAATAATGACCTGCCAAGAGCTCCATAGAAACTCAATAATACTTGAAAGAAATTACCCTGGCGACGTACCCAACCCCTGCGCAAAAGCGGGGCGCAAATAGTTTAGGATACTTCATAAAAGGGGGCGATGACGGAACGAGGGTTACATATGTCTGCAGACGGAATTCGGGAGACTCGCAGGACACTGGCTACAGGAAAAGGGCTTGATAAAACTGATGATTTACAATTCCTGAGCACTCCTAGCCACTTCGAAAACGGGGATCACAGCAGGCCTCGAAAGTGGCGACAGGTTCACAGATCGCAGCCCCGCAGGGATGGCGAGGTCTCATTTGAATCTGCCCGTGGCCCTCACTGTGCTGGGCCCCCCAGCAGGCCTCGAAAATGGCGGCAGTTTCGCAGATCGCAGCCCCCCAGGGATGGCGAGGTCTAATTTGAATCCGCGCGTGGCCCTCACTGTGCTGGGCCCCCCAGCAGGCCTCGAAAATGGCGACAGTTTCGCAGATCGCAGCCCCCCAGGGATGGCGAGGTCTAATTTGAATCCGCGCGTGGCCCTCACTGTGCTGGGCCCCCCAGCAGGCCTCGAAAATGGCGACAGTTTCGCAGATCGCAGCCCCCCAGGGATGGCGAGGTCTAATTTGAATCCGCGTGGGCCCTCACTGTGCTGGGCCCCCCAGCAGGCCTCGAAAATGGCGACAGTTTCGCAGATCGCAGCCCCCCAGGGATGGCGAGGTCTAATTTGAATCCGCGCGTGGCCCTCACTGTGCTGGGCCCCCCAGCAGGCCTCGAAAATGGCGACAGTTTCGCAGATCGCAGCCCCCCAGGGATGGCGAGGTCTAATTTGAATCCGCGCGTGGCCCTCACTGTGCTGGGCCCCCCAGCAGGCCTCGAAAATGGCGACAGTTTCGCAGATCGCAGCCCCCCAGGGATGGCGAGGTCTAATTTGAATCCGCGCGTGGCCCTCACTGTGCTGGGCCCCCCAGCAGGCCTCGAAAATGGCGACAGTTTCGCAGATCGCAGCCCCCCAGGGATGGCGAGGTCTAATTTGAATCCGCCCGTGGCCCTCACTGTGCTGGGCCCCCCAGCAGGCCTCGAAAATGGCGACAGTTTCACAGATCGCAGCCCCCCAGGGATGGCGAGGTCTAATTTGAATCCGCGCGTGGCCTCACTGTGCTGGGCCCCCCAGCAGGCCTCGAAAATGGCGACAGTTTCGCAGATCGCAGCCCCCCAGGGATGGCGAGGTCTAATTTGAATCCGCCGTGGCCCTCGCTGTGCTGGCCCCCCAGCAGGCCTCGAAAATGGCGACAGTTTCACAGATCGCAGCCCCCCAGGGATGGCGAGGTCAAATTTGAATCCGCAGCAGGGCTCGAAAGTGGCGACAGTTTCACAGATCGCAGGCAGGCAAGACAGAAAGAGGCAGGAAAGAGGCGGGAGGCGGGAGGAGGAAGGACGCGACCACACTGCTCTATTCAAAACGAATACCCAACCAAGGAGGGTTGGGAATGAGACAGAATTCAGTAGGAATCGACTAAGATGCCTTCCTCGCGACATTCAATAGGAATTCAATGAACTCCTTGAAAACTTATGGGGGTCCAACAAAGAACCACACGAACCGGCCGTAGGCGAAGTGTGAAATACACCAATCCCGGATAAAGTTTTCATACACTGATATTGAGGGCCCAGCCAAAGTACCGACCACAAATGCGCGGGGACTACAGCTAAGCTCTGCTGAGCCTTGCGCAACCCCGTGAAGCCCTGCGAAGCCCTGCTACAGTCTGCTAAGCCCTGCTGAATCCTGCTGAACCTTGCTGAGCTCTGGTAAGTCCTGCTATAAGTGCTGGTAAGCCCTGGTAAGCCCTCCTACGCCCTGCTACGCCCTGCCGCGCTCCGCTAAGCCCTGCAGAGCCCTGCTGGGCTCTGCTGGGCCCTGCAAGCTCTTGTAAGCCATGCTTCGCCCCGCTAAGCTCTGCTAGGCTCTGCTAAACAGGGCGAAGCCCTGCTGGCCCTTGGTGTGTTGTGCGTGGTGTGTTGTGTCTGGTGTGTTGTGTGTTGTGTGTTGTCTTGTGTGTTGTGTGTGGTGTGTTGTGTTGAGTGTGCTGTGTGAGGTGTGTTGTGTGTTGTGCGTTGCGTGTGTGTTGTGTGTGTGTTGTGTGTGTGTGTGTGTCGTGTGTGTGTGTATGTCGTGCGTGTTGTGCGTGTTGTGTGCGTTGTGTTCGTTTTGTGTGTGTGTGTTGTGCGTTGTGTGTTGTTTGTGTTGTGCGTTGTATGTGTTGTGTGTGATGTGCGTGCTGTGTGTGTGTGTGTGTGTGTTGTGTGCTGTGTGTGTGTGTTGTGTGTTGTGTGCGTGTGTGTGTGTGTGCTGTGTGATGTGTGTGTGTGTGTTGTGTGTTATGTGCGTTGTGTGTGCGTGTGTTGTGCGTGTTGTGTGTTGTGTGTGTGTGTGTTGTGATCCGTGTGTGTTGTGTCTGTGCTGTGTATGGTGTATGTTGTGTTGTGTGTGTGTGTTGTGCGTTGTGTGTGTTGTGTGTGTGTTGTGTGTTGTGTATTGTGTGTGGTGTGTCGTGTTGGGTGTGTTGTGCGTGGTTCGTTGTGTTGGGTGTGTTGTGTGTGGTATGTTGTGTGTTGCGCGCGTTGTGTGTGTTGTGTGTTGTGTTGTGTGGTTTACTCTTTATAAGTGGTTAGCTAAATTTGCTAACCACTTTAAATCACCTACCTAGCTAGATACGAGTGGTTAGCTAAGTCTGTGCCAAGTGAGCTAGCCGAGCCACCTACTAACAGCTTAGCTACGTACTTTGCTAAGTCGTATAAGTAACTACTAACAGTTTAAGTTCTTGCAGTAAACAACATAGACCCTTAGCAGCCTCCGCGGCCATCCAAGCATCGGGCTACAGGGCTATAGGGCTATAGAGATACAGGGCTATAAGGCTATAGGGCTACAGGGCTACAGAGCTATAGGGCTATTGGGCTATAGGGCTATATAGCTATAGCGCTATAGGGCTATGAGGGCTATAGGGCTACAAGGCGATAGAGCACCCGGGCACCCGGGCAACCCAGGGCACCTCCGGGCACCCCCCGGGCACCTCCGGGCAACCCGGGGCACCCGGGCACCCAAGCAACCCGGGGCACCCGGGCCAGCCACCGAAATCGGCGATGCACCTCACCTAACCATATGAATCCGCTAGGACCCCTACAGAGGCAATCTCTGATTGGGGAATATTTAGGATGGACAGTGGGCCAGAATCGTATGTAAATGATGCGGGGGGGAAAACCCAATCAGAATTTTGTAATTGCATGAGATCATTTTGTAATTGCTCGTTACGTTTATGAAGTCTGCGAAGGCTATGCGGGCCATGCGGGCTATAGGGCTTTAGGGATACAGGGCTATAGGACTATGTGGGCTATAAGGCTATATGCTACAGTGCGATAGAGCACCTGGGCACCCGGGCACCCTCGGGCACCTCTGGGCAATCCCAGACACCTCCGGGCACCCCCAGGCACCCGGGCACCTGGGCACCCCCGGGCACCCATGCACCCGGGCATCCGGGCCGGCCACCGAAATCGGCGACGCACCTCACCTAAACATATGAATCCGCTAGGACCCCTACAGAGGCAAGGTCGGATTGGGGAATTGCAATGCGAAAGGGGGTGTCGACAATCCCGCGAGGTGGGGGGAGTCTATTCTCCTTTCAGAAAAGAGAATCTATGTTGGCGGCGACGAGGCGGCGACGGGGCGGCGACGAGGCGGCGATGGGGCGGCGACGGGCGGCACCGCCCGGAAAAGCCGGGACTTGGGCCCAGGCGACGTGCGGCGAGAAGCGGCGACGGGGCGGCGACGGGCGGCACCGCCTGGAAAAGCCGGGACCGTGGCCCAGATGGTTAAGACAAATAAGAAGCCCCAAGTGCAAGCACTGTTTGGGGAATATTCTGGCGAGGGCAGAAAAGCAGTCAGAACATCACTCCGTATTCATTGCAGGTTGCTGGTGTGGAAGCTTCTTTGATTTCGTCTGGAAAGCGAAGCGTAGTGCGTGACGTGCGTGGGGCAAATCAGTTCGGTGGAACAGTGGAAACCATGTGGCGCAATATGTGCGGTGCAAAGTATGTGGTGCAATCCATGTAGTGCCATATTAATGGTGCAAGTAAGGTCGTGCAAGCTATGCAATCCAAATTGCATATTTCAGGCTAGACTACTGCAAACTATGTGGGCGGCGATGAAATGCCGACGGGTGGCGACTGGGAGAGAAATCTGAGACATTTATAGGGACGAGCGGGGACGGACTACAAGCAACAGGCCGACAGGAAAGTGCAACAATGGCGAGTCCAGCGCAAATGTGGGGCGCAGACAAAATAAAGGAAGGCCAGGCAGCGGGGGGTGAAGGGTGCAGGCGCGCCCTGTGGCGGTGCAGCCATGTGGAACTGAGGCGCACCTCATCCTCCCACCCACCCCTCTTATCAGCAGCAAATCGGTCGACTACATTTTTTGGCTGCTCTTCGGGCTGGCTCGAGTCTGCTTGGTTGCCCCTCGCCTCTGGCCTACTGGATTGGCGGGATCACCACTGCCTGGGTCACTGAAGAATCACCCAGGCCCTCCGCCGGCAGCGCAGGCCACTTCCACTCGCACTCTGGGCGGCGACAATGGCAACGTCGACGACGACAAGTCAACATCCAGCGGCTCGTTTTTTGTTTGTTTGTTTCGTTTTTGTTCTTCTTCCCCCCCCCCGAGACGCAGAATAACCCCCTGGAACTCTCGACTTCTCCACTCGGGCTCGGCTTTCCTCCAGAGCACTTCTTGCCGGCCCCACGGCCCGAGGCCCGCCTCCACTGGACAGAAACGGCGAAGAGCCGCCAGACGCCTTCGACGGCAACAACGGCGGCGAGGCAGCGACGACAACGACGGCAGCGTCGAGGACACCGAGGACGACATCAACAATAATGATGATGGCCCAGATCTCTAATGTCTTGATCCTAGACTGTCTAAGAAAGTGCGCCCAGGAGCTCCAACCCCATCCCCAGGGCAGCCTTTTCATCCCCAGCCGTCCCTCCACGGTCCGTCCAAGGGCCTGGCGAAGAACCCCGGAGGCGGAAGACTACTAGAACATCTCCCGCACCAATCTGCCCAAGACGCTGGGCCAAGACATCCGCCGACAACAGTTTTCAATCCACGGTCCCAGAGGTCCCGGCCCCTTCCTCAGGGACGGTTCTTCGTCCCGGATTCATATTTGGTGCTCCGCGGGCCCGAGAACGGTCCCCGGAGGCCGAAATCCAGGAAAAAAAACCGGATTCAAAAATGACATATCCGCGGATCTCTGGGGAGGCCCTGGGGACGACGGCGGCGTCGACGACGGCGAGGTCGACGACGGCGCCGACGACGGGCCGCCGAGCCCTGGGCGCTGGGGGGCGGCGGGCTCAACAGCGCGCCGAGGCTGGCGGGGAGCGGCTGGCCGGCGGCGGGCCTCGGCGGGGAGGCCGCGCACCGTCGGGGGTGGCCGCGGCCCCCGCAGGGCCCTGCAGGACCCAGACCCCTTCGCGCTGTGTAGCGGCGAGCGAGGGAGAGTTTCAGGTTCGAGGTTGTCGGGCGTTTCTGGGCGCTTTCGCTGGTTCTCGGCGGTTTTCTACCCTCTGGATGCGTTCCAGCGGCTGCGCCTCGCCGAAAACGTTCCAGGGGTGCCTGGATCGTCCCGAACGGCCGGCGGAGACCCGACCCCAAAATCAAATTCGGTGGCGCGCCCGGGGGTGAAGTGAGAAGGATAATCCTTCTCAGAAGGCGGTGGGACTTCTTAGAAACCCTCGTGACTTCTGAAAAGTTTTCTGTGATTTCTGGGAAGGCTCAGAGAACTCCTCAGAAGGCCAGAGGACTTCCGAGCCTTCTGAGAATGCCCGCCCCTTCTCACTTCCCCCCCTCGCTCGCCGCCGACATGTGAAGCAAATCGCGCAATTTTTTGGGGGGGCGGGGGGCCCTTGCGTGGGCATGGGCAATGGACTTGGGAGGAGGTTGTAATGGAAAGGCTGGGCAGAGAGACCGGAAGAGAGTGGGGGGAACAGGAGGGGGGAAACGGATGGATGGGGAGAGGAGGGAAAGGTGGGGGATAGGAGGGAACTGATAATACATATCACATAATGCATACATGCATGTATACATACATATATATATATACTATATATAGGCATATCGAAGAAAGAGAAGAGAGAGGGAGAGGGAGAGGGAGAGGGAGAGGGAGATAGAGAGAGAGAGAGAACACGAAACAGAGAGAGAGAGAGAGAGATATAGAGACAGCGAGAGAGAGAGAGAGCGAGAGAGAGAGCAGCCTTCAAGAGAGAGAGAGGGATATATATATATATATACACATACAAGGCTTCATTGGCGCTTCGCGCCATGCATCTTGTTCCTTGAAGCTTTGGAATGGTTGGCCCGTGGTGCCATCCTTTTTTCCATTTTAGCCGCGGTCCGCTGGTTCGTACTTCGGAGAAGCCCAGGAAGAGCAGAAAGGAGGGCAATCAACCTGGGACGGGCCAAAACTGCGATTTGGAGGCCGCGGGCGCATGGAATGGCGCATATGAGTGGGGGCCGCGCGGGAAATAGCTGGAATCCCGGGTTCGTAACCGAATCGAATTTCCAGAAAATTGGTTGCGAACGCGGGATTATGAGCATAATGCGGCTATCCTTCAGGGAATATCAGATGAAGGGGGCGCGGGGCGGCGGAGTGGTGCGATTTCGAGGGCGGCGGGTTTGACGGGCAGGGTGTTGGTCGGCTTGGCTCTGGGAGCCCCTTGGGCCGTTGTGGAGCGGTTTTGGGGGCTTCTTGGGCGGTCTTGGAACGTGGGAAACTTGAAAAAGCGAGGACGCTGAAAACATTGAAAAACTAATGGGAAAGTGAAATTTTTAAATGTTCTTGGAGCCTCACCGAAACGTCTTAGGGGGCCTCCCGAGGCCCTTTGGAGCTCTCTTTGGGCTTCCTTGGGCTCTTTCGGGGCGGGGGGCTCGTATTTTCAGATCGTGGTTCCCCTAAGGCTCCTCTTTGGGCCGTCTTGGAACGTTCGTGGGCCATCTCAGACGCGTCTTGGGCCGTCTTGGGGCTTTCCCAGAGCGCTCTGGGAGCCTCTTGGGCCGTTGTGGGGCGGTTTTGGGAGCTTCTTGGGCGGTCTTGGAGCGTCGGACACCCGAAAAAGCGAGGACGCTGAAAATATTGGAAAACCAATTGGAAAGTAACAATTTGCGATGTTTTTGGAGCCTCACCGGAGCTACTTAGGGGGCTTCCCGAGGCCCTGTGGAGCTCTCTTGGGGCCGCGTCGGAAACCCGAAAAAGCGAGGACGCTAAAAACATGGAAAAACCAATGGAAATCCCACCAGCCCTTTGGGCGTGGGTGGTTTAGCGAGCTCTCTCTGTTCTCAACCCCCCAACCCCCCTTCTTCCCCTTCGGGGAGGGGTTTACCCCTCCCCCTCCCCCCTCCCCCTGGGCCTGGAGAGGGACTCCGGGGCGTAGTCAGGGGGGTCTTTTTTGACTCCTGGGAGGGCCAAAACACGACGACCCTCACGAGGATTCTGGCCCCGAGGGGGGGGGGGGGAGTTTGGCGCCTCAGACCGTCTTTGAACCCAAAATCATTGATTTTACGATGGTTTTGGCTCCATTTTGGCGTTCTGAGGGGGCCGCGCTCCTCTTCCCTCATAGCAAAATCATTGATTTTACGAAGGTTTTGGGCTCATTTTGTCCTTCTCAGGGGGCAGCTCTCATTTGCGCTTCTGCGGAGGTCGCAAGAGGCCCCAAAATGGCCCCAAGAGGCCCCCAGGAAGCTCCCAAGAGGCCTCCAAGAGGCCCCCCAGAGGCCCCCAAGCGGCCCCAAGAGGCCCCCAAGAGCCCCCCAAGAGGCCCCCAAGAGGCCCCACGAGGCCCCAAGAGGCCCCCAAGAGGCCCCCAAGAGGCCCCCAAGAGGCCCCACGAGGCCCCAAGAGGCCCCCAAGAGGCCCCCAAGAGGCCCCCAAGAGGCCCCACGAGGCTCCAGAGGCCCCCAAGAGGCCCCACGAGGAGCCCGAACGACTCACACCAGGACGAGGGGCCCGAACGACTCACACCACGAAGAGCCCGAACGACTCACACCACAAGGAGGGGCCCGAACGACTCACACCAGGACGAGGCGCCCGAACGACTCACACCACGAGGAGCCCGAAGGACTCACACCACGACGCGGGCCCCGAACGACTCACACCACGAGGAGCCCGAACGAGTCACACCAGGAGGAGGGGCCCGAACGACTCACACCAGGATGAGGGGCCCGAACAACTCACACCACGAGAAGCCCGAACGACTCACACCAGGACGAAGAGCCCGAACGACTCACGACGAAGAGCCCGACGACTCACACCAGGAAGAAGGGCCCGAACGACTCACACCAGGACGAGAAACCCCAAACGACTCAAACCACGAGGAGCGCTTTCTCTCCCTCCTCCTCCGCCTCGTCCTTCTCCCGCTCCCCCCACAAGGAGGATGTACAAGGAGGCGGGAGGAAGGAGGAACAGGGGAGATATGCGGGGCCAAGCGGACACACGCCTGAAAAACACGACTGTCGGCATGCTTCGCAAGAGTTGCTGCTGTGAGATGGGCTGGTGGGGATACGCGAAGCGTAAAATTATCCCGGCAAAGCAACCTAACAGCGATGTGTAGAAGCATATCTGAAAGCATTCCCCTTAAGATTCAGATGAAAATCCAGTTGTCGAATTCTGCTGTTCTCGCAGTCGTAGTCGCATTCGCGATGACAGTCGCAGCGGCAACGGCAGTCGCAGTCACAGCCTCAGCCTCAGCCTGCCTCCTCCTCCTCCTCCTCTTTCTCCTGCTCCTCCTCCTCCTCCTCCTCCTCCTCCTCCTCTTCCTCCTGCTCGTCCTCGTTCTCGTCCTCCTCGTCTTGCTCGTCCTCCTCCTCCTGGTGCTCTCTCCTCCTCCTCCTCCTCCTCCTCCTCCTCCTCCTCCTCCTCCTGGTGGTCCTCGTTCTCCTCCTCCTGGTGCTCTCCCCCCCCCTCCTCCTCCTCGTCCTCCTCCTCCTCCTCCTCCTCGTCCTCCTCCTCCTCTTTCCTCCTCCTCCTCCTCCTCCTCCTCCTCCTGGTAGTCCTCCCCCTCCCCTCCTCCTCCTCCTCCTCCTCCTCTTCCTGGTCGTCCTCGTTCTCGTCCTCCTCGTCTTGCTCGTCCTCCTCCTCCTGGTGTTCTCTCCTCCTCCTCCTCCTCCTCCTCCTCCTCCTCCTCCTCCTCCTGGTGGTCCTCGTTCTCCTCCTCCTGGTACTCTCCCCCCCCCTCCTCCTCCTCCTCGTCCTCGTCCTCCTCCTCCTCCTCCTCCTCCTCCTCTTCCTCCTCCTCCTCCTCCTCCTCCTCCTCCTCCTGGTACTCCTCCCCCTCCCCTCCTCCTCCTCCTCCTCTTCCTGGTCGTCCTCCTCCTCCTGGTCGTCCTCCTCCTCCTGCTCGTCCTCCTCCTCCTCCTGCTCGTCCTTCTTCTCCTGCTCCTCCTGCTCCTCGTCCTGCTCCTGCTCGTCCTCGTCCTCCTGGTCTTGCTCGTCCTCCTCCTCGTCGTGCTCTTGCCCCTGCTGAAATGTGGCCCAGGAATGGGAGTTCTGGGAAGTCGAAGAGCACGAAGTTGCCTACAGTTGGCTACGGGCATTCAAAATGTGGCCCGGGAATGGAGTTCTGGGAACTCGAAGAGCACGAAGTGGCCTACAGTTGGCTCCGGGCATTCAAAATGTGGCCCGGGAATGGAGTTCTGGGAACTCGAAGAGCACGAAGTGGCCTACAGTTGGCTCCGGGCATCAAAATGTGGCCCGGGAATGGAGTTCTGGGAACTCGAAGAGCACGAAGTGTGTGACTGTTCCAGAATGTGGCCCGGGAATGGCATGTCGAAGAGCACGAAGTGTGTGACTGTTGCATCCAGAATGTGGCCCGGGAATGGCGTTCTGGGATCTCGAAGAGCACGAAGTGTGTGACTGTTGCATCCGGGTATTCAGAATGTGGCCTGGGAATGGAGTTCTGGGAAGTCGAAGAGCACGAAGTGTGTGACTGTTGGTGAAAAACGAGCCCGGCACCCTGCCGCCCGGCAACTCCCCAACACCTGCCCGGACCCCCCTGTGGAGTGATCTGTGAGCTCTGTTGAGTCAACTAGAAACCTATCAGTCTTCGCTGTTAGGTAAAAATTCAATGATTTTGTTCTCTCGGGCCCCCTTTGAGAACGGTCTTGGGGCTCTCGCGGAGGGTCTTCAAGGCTACCCGGGTGCTATCCTGGACTGTCTTGGGTGTCTCTGTGGGCTTGCGCCGACCGATTTGGCACTGCCGCCCGCCTGCGTGCACGCCTTGGAAAGGATTTTCGGCCGCCCCCGTGGCACGGATCCGGGGGGTCGCGTTTCGGGGGGGGGGTCCGCACCCCCGGAATTATAAACATACAGAAAAGGGAATATACATATAAATATAGTGAACGCATAAAAACGCTAGAGAGAGAGAGAGAGAGAGAGAGAGAGAGAGAGAGAGAAAGAGAGAGAGAGAGAGAGAGAAAAAGAGAGAGAGAGAGAGGGAGAGACATAGAGAAGGAACGGAGGGGGTACGGGATGATGGAGGGGAATGACGTGGAGAGGGGAACGAGGAGTGGATGTGACGGATGGGGCTGGGGGGAAGGGGAAGGGGTGAGGGAAGGGAAGAAGGGGGACGGGGGGAAGAAGAAGGCTGCCTCGGCGGAGCTGCACCGACTACGGGGATGGGCTCGCAGTGCCGTGGCGTCCAATCGGGCGTTTCGAGAAACCAGCATTCAAATTCGGATCATAAGTGGTCAGAAGTGCGACTTGTTGCAAAAAGCCATTCCTCCGCAAATAGCCACGCACGTCATCAATCTATCTAATTTGCGGCCGGCTGGGCAGCTTGCCCTTTCACTGCTTATACTGATCCGCATTCCAAATGGCAATTGGCAGTGAATACCATGTGGACGACAAGCTAACATCCCAGTGAGTGAATCTCCACCCTCTCAGCGCCTCCATCAAGCGAAACCCTTGGATTTTCTCAGGATCTGCTTGTGCTTGCGTCGCTCCCGTGGTTCTTACCACTCGGCCGCGCGCCGAGGGGGGAACAGAGAGGGGGCACGCCTTCTTAGGAGGCGACGGCGCTTCGGGGAAAGCTTAGAAAGCTTTAAGTTGGAGGCCTTCTGAGAACTCTGAGAAGGCCCGCTCTGCTCTGCCTGCCGTGCCAGGCGCACCGCCAGATCAATCATTCAGCCCACCTTTTCAATTGCACTTGCCCATGGCCGTCCACTGCGTCTGCGTCCGTCACCAGCGAGTTAGCTGCCCGACGCCCGCTCCGCATGCGTCCGTGCTCGTGAAGGACCCTCTGGGATCGTGCGCAACTTCTTCGTCCGGCTGCCCGCAATTTGCGCCGCAATCCCGCCGGGGTGCCCACGAGGCGAGAGGGGAACGGATGGGGAAGGGAGCAAGGCTCGGCGGCGCGTCGAGGGGGAAGTGAGGGGGGGTAGGCCTCCTCAGAAGGTGGCGGGGCCTCGGCGAAGGCTTCGAAATATTCTCAGAAGGCAAGAGGCCATCTTAGCTTTAGTGGCGAGAAGGCCCGCCACCCCTGCCTTCCCCCCTGGGCGCGCCGCCGAAAGACGGGCTGGGTGGACCACGCAAGGCGATCGCAGCCCCAGCTGCTCAATCGTGCCCAGCGCTCTGCACCGCGTCCGCAGCCACAGCGTCGCAGATGGTGTCTGCCTCTGCGTCCCTGTCGAGGACAGGATGGAGGGAGCGGGCGGTTCAGTGGAGTCAAGAGAAAAAAGGGGGGGGGCAACGTCAGAGGGGTCCAGCTCAGGGGGAAACACGCCGATCTGGAAGCGGTGATACGTCGCCGATAGATCGGCGATAGGCCCCCGATGGCGCGTCCGCACGTTCCTGGGCGGGGTGGGCTATAAGGTCCCTGTCGGCGATGAATGGGCGATCAGGGGTCGATGCGCCACCCCCTGGGCCTATCCCCCCTTAACGTCGCCGCTTGGCTCTCGGGTCGTAACTCAGCTCTTCGGCGGCCCTTCGGGACGACTCCGGCATCTCCAAGAACATCCTCGGCGAGGCGCAGCAGATGGAAAGCATCCTTCGGGGACGCACTGACCTGTGTGAATGCACACCAAGGTCAATCAAGGATCCTGCAAGATCCTGCACCCAAACCCAGGTCAATGTACCCGTGGCCCTGCAGGATCCTGCAAGATCTGGCGCTCTGACTGACCCCCGTTTGCATTGACCCCCGTCTCTTGAGCCCTGAATCCTGGGACTGGAAAGTCGCCGGAAACAGACGAAAAAGACCGAGAACCTCGAAAACCTGGAACCGACAGCTGCGATTGGGGGGTCGATGCGTCGGCCTCCTGAGCCTCTCCCACCCCCCAGGTGCCCCCGAGGGCAGGATCGATGGAGGGTCGAGGGTCGAGGATCGAGAATCGAGGGAGGGCCCAGGGTCGAGGGTCGAGGATCGAGGGGCGGGGAGGGGGGGGCAGGAGGATCGAGGGAGGGTCGAGGGTCGAGGAGGACCGAGAGAGGACCGAGGGGGATCGCAAGAGGATTGAAACTCGAAAATCGGCATGGGGTCGAGGAGACCCGAGAGAGGATCGGGGAGCATCGAAAAGAGGATCGAGGAGGACCGACAGAGAATCGAGGATCGAAAGAGGACCGATCGGGCGGGCGGGGCAAGCAGGCTCCCGTCGAGCAGAGGCTCCGCTGGGGGGCGCGCGGCGCGGCGCCAGCCAGCCGCAGTGCCTCGCTCTGGGCTCCGTGGGGTGGCGGCGACGCTGGCGCGGGTGGGGCGGGCGGCGCCGATGGCCTGGCGGCGGCGGCGGCGCCGCCGTCTCGCCGTCGTCCCGAGGGCCTGGCGCCGTCGGCTATTGGCCCGGCGGCGGCGGCGGCCATGGCCTGGCGGCGGCGGGCGGCACCGATGGCCCGGCGGCGGCGGCGGCGGCGGCGTCTGGGCGTCGTGATCCTCACAGGCCGATCTGGCTCGGGGAGGGCCGCGCGAGGGTGGGGGCCGAGGGGCCCCGTCGCCATTTCTTACCGCGTCGTGATCTTCTCGCTGCGTCGGATGTTGGGGTCGTCGTCGTCGTCGTCGTCGTCGTCGTCGTCGTCTGCCCCCTGGCAGAAATACAGGCGGAGGAGACCTCCTGCCCCCGCGGTCGGGTGGGCAACCGTCGGGGCGACGGGGTCCAGCCAGACAGACTGTCCCCGCGCCGATGAACAGGCGAAATGGGCGAACCTCAATCGATCTGGATTTTTCATCTTCGTGTGCCTCGGAAAAGTCTGCCTCGTGCGCTTCCCTCGCTGGTTTGAACGGCCACAGGTCCCTGCCAATACGCTTCCTAAGCTGCTTGGATCGCCCGAAGTCTCATCGCGCGCAAATGTAGCTTAACAATGCAATCGAAATCTTGGTGTAAGGAACCTTCAAGCTAGGAGCGAACTCCCGTGCTCAGGCCGGTATTCTGTGCCGGGGCACTGACGCACAAGCTAAGGATCACGCATCATCCCTTCCAAGTCTAGCATTTGTTCTTCCCTCGACGATCAAGCTGTACCCTCCTGCCGTCCCCCTCGCACCCTCAGGATGAGGAAATGTTGGAGGAATCATTCGAGGGATTACCCTTAATTTGATCACCTGATAACAGAACTACCTCCGCGGCTTTTTTTGAGTGCAGGCAGAATACCAGGCACCGATCACACTGAGCCGCGTGTCACGTGTAAACTCCTCGGAGTCGGCGATTAGAGGCCTCCCAGATGGGGTCCGAATACATGAGGTCGGAGGATTGCGCCGCATCGCCGATACACCGCCGATGCATCGGCGATGCATCGGCTACGTCGGCGACGCATCGGCGCCGTCGGCTTCGAGAAAGTCGACCTCCACATCGAGCCGCATCCCCGATGCATCGGCGACGCGGTTCGATCCTCCGACTCCATCTACTCGGACCTTATCTGGGAGGCCTGGAAGTAGGCGAAGCTATGATGTCTCCGCTCGAGTGTCAGTGAAGTGCATCCACATCATGGCAATGCGCCTGGTCCCTCGTCGGGGTCAGGTGGAGGTGCCGTTGCTGCAAAGGGGCCCTTGTTCATCCGCAGGGCACCCAACGAAGGCGGAGCCGCTGCGTGTCGTAATGGACGCAAGGAGCTGCTGGACGTCTCCGGTGCCAGCGAGCACGCGTAAACCAACATGGATCACCAAGAAACGCTACGCCACCCTGCTGCATCATGGCTTCGAGCGGCACCAGGGCGGCCAAAACGTCGCGAAACGTCGGCGGTTTTGGTGTGCGCAATAGTCCCTCGTCATGCAAGACGTCATAGGAGGCAAACAGGGGCAGCTGTATCATGCTATCGTCCAGCATATGAGCCAAAGCAAATCCACATGCGAGAACAACATATCAGACTGGCTGCTCAACGCCCCTGCTCCTGGCCCGCGCTGGCCGCCGTCCCTGCCGGCGCCCGCACCATGGCTGCGCCAGTCTCCGCCGGGCAGCGCCGTTGGCAGCGTGCTGGTTGTCCGCCGCCGCGCGCGGCCCGCTGAAGCGTCCAGCATATGCGAAGTCGTCGCGGGCTCTCGGGACGCTTCCGCCAGCGGTAGCAGCCGCGCTCGTCACACGCAATCAGCCAGCGAAGCACAGCCATGGCGCTGCAGGCAGCCAGCGGGTGCCTCCGAGGGATGCGAGGGCGGCGCGCGCCGCGGGGGCGGGGCGAGGAGGGCGGCCTCCTTTAGGAAGGCAAGGAGGCGCCTTCTTCCTCGCAAGACGCCACGGGTGACACAACCACATCGCGAATCAAAAGGTCGCTAAGCAAACTGGGAACTTCACACAAGGCAGACGTGGAGTATCGCACAAACAGACCGGGAACGCCGCACATGAGGAAGGCAAAAGGGCTTCTGAGGAGGGCTGGGAGGCTTCCGGGAACCCTTCTGAGAAGCCTCCCAACACAAGGGGGAAGCGAGAGGGGACCGGCCTTCCCAGAGGGCGTCGGGGCTGTTCAGAAGCCCTCGCGCCACAGGCTGCTTCTCAGAAGGCGCGAGGGCTTCCGAGACGCCCCGCCGCCCTCTGAGAAGGCCCTCTCCTCTCGCTTCCCCCCTGGGCTCGCCGCCGATTCCGTGGCCGCGGGTTCGACAGGAGGAGGAGGAGGAGGAGGAGGAGGAGGAGGAGGAGGAAGAGGAGGAGGAGGAGGAGGAGGAGGAGGAGGAGGAGGAGGAGGAGGAGGAGGAGGAAGAAGAGGAGGAGGAGGAGGAGGCGCACACCCCTGGTGCTTGCCGCTGGGGCTCGACTCCGTCACCCTTTCAAAGAACCCCCCCGCGGCGCCACGCCACGTCGGCGGTGGCGGCGGCCGCTGGCGCCCGCTGCAGCAGCGCGTCCGAGGGGGCGCGCCCCTCGAGGCTGGGACGGAGGGCCAGCAAGTAGTCGCCTCGGCTGCCCCGCTGAGGGATTGGACGCCCGAAGTGGGCACGGAGCGAATAGGTGTACGTAGAGGCCTCCCAAGTGAAATCCGAGTAGTTGGGGTCGGGGGATGGCGCTGCATCGCTGATGCATTTGCGGAGCATCGGCGACGCCAACGAGAAAATTGGGCTCCACATTGAACCGCATCGGCGATGCGGCGCGACCCTCCGACCCCATTTAATCGGACCCCATCTGGGAAGCCTAAGGTATGATGCCCAGCAGCGAATGCTGTCCAAAACCTACAGCGGCCGCCGCTGGGCAGGCGCCACCTCGCCTCGGACGGACAACGTCCGCGGCGACATCGAGGGCGAATCTTGACCGCAAAAAGGGCAAGAACTGCAATCGGTCTCTGTTACCGTTCTTCCCGTACCCATTTCGATCCTCTACAAAAAGGGGAGGACAAGGGGAAGGAGGACAATGGGGGGGGGGGGGTCGGAGGCTGGGCCGCGGGGCCCGCTGGCCCCGCGGGGTTCTCGCAGGAAGCGGGGGGCTGGGAGCCACTCCGCCCCCCCGTGTTGAGGTGGTGGGCGGAGGCGCAGCGCTTGGATGGAGAAGATAGTGGAGGAGGCTGAGTATGGAGGTGTGGGTAGGGGGAGGGGAGGGTGAGAGGGGATTCCTGAGGCGGGGGAAGGGACTGACGCGGGTGAAGGGGGGGGGGGACTGAGGTGGGGGGAGGGGAGGTGGGGAGCATGGGGCCTGTGAAGAGTTCCTTGGGGTTCCACGGTGGCTCTGGGGGGTCTATTGGGTGGGCAGGGGGACAAGAAGAGGGGAATCCACCCCTTTCGTCCAGCTCCTCCCTCCGCGTCATCCTCCTGAACCATTTCCTTGACCTTCTTCTTCTTTTTCTTATTATTCTTATTCCTCTTCTTCTTCTTCTTCTTCTACTCCTTCTTCTTCTTCTGATTCTTCTTTTTTCCGATTCTTCATCTTACTGCCCCCTCCGATGAGAGAAATTCTCTCTCGCATCGTCAAGTTCCCCTCTTTCTCCAAGCCAGGAAGGAGTAGCACAAAGGATGTGGATCATGAGATGGACGAGGAGGACGAAAAGGATGCCAGAGAGGATGATTAAGAGGGAACTTTGGCCATATTCCCTGTTGACGCTCAACGAAAACGGCGGGCTCCGCGTCTGTATCGCTCCGGTGGGGCACATATAGTCTCTCGCATCCGAGGCACAGCTTCAGTGAGAGTCGTCTCGCCGTTTGCCTTTGCCCAGCTCATGGGGAGGAGGGTGTTGAGCGGAGGAAATGGAGGAGGGATGGAGGAAGGGAGGAGGAACCAGAAGAAAGTGATGATGATGATGGTGATGCTGCTGCTGCTGCTGATGATGATGATGATGATGATGCTGATGATGATTATGATTCTGAGTATGGTGATGATGATGATTATGATGATGATGCTGCTGCTGATGATGATGATGAGGATGATGATACTAGTGAAAACGATGATGAGGATGCTGATGATGATGACGATGATGATGAGGAGGAGGAGAAATAGGAGGATGAGGAGGAGGAGGAGCGCCCGTGGTTCCAGTGGGTCAACTCGCCTGGGCGCGCCGCGGGGCGACCAGCACCTCAGCGCTGGCGAGTGTTGAAGTAGTGCTTGAGACGGTCTGGAGGAGGTCGACTCTCAGGAAGGGGAAGGAGGAAGAGGAGGTGGCGCGCGCGGGCGGGTCCCGGCGCGAGCCGCCCGTCACACGTGGGCCCTGTCCTCTGTCAGTGCGCCCGCTTGCACGGGAAGCGGAGATTCGGGGCTGGTGACCTTCAGGCGCCCCCAGGCCGCCCACTCTGGTCACCGATCCTATTGGTTGCGATGCCCCGCACGCGGTGGGTTGTAGCGCGCGCCAAGGCCTGGGCCACCTCCGGGCCTGGCTGCAATGGGCCCGGGCGGTGCCGCATAAGGTTGTAGGTGTGGTAGAGGGACGCGAGGCAGGCGACGGCCCTGGGGAGACCATTTTCGCCCTGCGGATCCGCGTCGCAGTCCTCTGCCGAGCCCGGGCCGAGGCGGTGCAGAGGGCATGCCTGGGCGATGGTGCGCGAGGCTACGCACATGCACCGCCAGGCACCACGGCACTGCAAGTAGTGCGAAATCTGGTCCGTGCCGTCCTCGCAGCTCCACCCGCACTCAAGGCGGGGTTTGCCCAAGTGCATGCGGTAAGACGTCGGCCAGGCGCTGGCGAGGGTGTGCAGGGTCGCCCAGCACGTGTCTGGGGCAGCGACCGCGCGTTGGGCTTTGAGGCGAAGCCACCTGTGGCAGAGCTCGGCAAGAACTGCCTGGTCCGACCACCAGGTACGGAGGCGGCGGCGACTGGTGACGTGGAAACCTTCCTGGAGCAGCACCTGGGCAGCGGCGTCTGCGTGCGTTCGCTGCAGGCGGGGCTTGCGGCGACAACTTGCTGCCGCGCCGAGCTCGCGTCGCGCCACGGCGTTGGCCTCGCTCAAGGCTGCCCTCAGGCGCCGCTGCACCCGCCCGCTGGGCGCAACGATCGCGCCTGTGCCCACTGACGTGATGTACTTCAGCATGGATTCGGTCTGGGCCCAGTGCGGTGCCCCCCCAACGGCCTGAGATGACCACGGGGCCAGAAGGACGTCATGCGCTCGCTCAAACCAGGCGTCCGCAAGTGTCCTCCATCCCGACAGCGCGGCATTGGCCGCGCGCCACGCAGCAGTCCAAGCAGCTGGCAACAGCGCAGCGAGCGCGGGTCTGGGCGCCAAAGTGCGCAGGCTGAGGAAGTCAGCCCGTGCGAACGACTCTGGCGGTGCCTTCAGAACGCGGTGCAACACGTCCAGCCCGGCTCTGATGATATCCTCTGGCATAGTGCAGCTGGAAGAGGTAGGTCAGGACGGAAAACACAGAGCCACTGCATGTCGTGACCAACGCGGTCGTCGGTACTGGCACCGTCTTTGTTTCGTGGCTGCCGCATGCCATGAGCCTATGAAGATCGCCCCTGGTCCCAAGGCGAACCCAAGGTATTTGACTGTTGATGCGATGGCGAAGTCCACCCGAGTCGGCGCGAGCTCCCTGAGCACCGAGCGAGTGGACTCGGAAGCATCTGCAAGGTCAGCGGTGGCCAGCCGTAGTGGCACCATGACTCACTTCCGCGGCTTCTAGGCACAAACGTGCAAGGCGCCCCATGGCCTGGAAATGCGGCCCGATGAAGGCGGCGACGGAGATGTCCCACAGCACAACCCCCATGTCGTCAGTGCGGACGACGAACTTCGCGTCCTGGCTTGGCCCGATGATCGTCGCGGCACGGGGGGGCGGCTGGCATGCGAGCGGGAGGGCAGGGCCGCGGCGCTGGCGATGGTCCCCGACGAATGGCGCCGCGGCGAGGGCCCACAAAGAGCTCGAAAGGGGGCATCCTTGGGCCATGCCCGTGAGCACCACGCACATGCAGAACGACCTCGGCCCGATGCGCGTCCAGCAATGCTGCTCGGCGTGCAGCGCCCAGATTAGCTGTAGGTAGGAGTCGGAGGTGCCAACCTGGGGAAGTGCCACGAAGAGCCGTGCCCATGCAAGCCTGGGGAGCGCCGCGGCCACGTCGAAGGAGACGAGCCACGGTCGCAGCCGAGCGATGGCCTCGGCGGAGACGAGCATGGCGGCCCGCGCCTGGGCATCCAATCTCCACGCGTTCTCCAGGAAGTCCCGGCCCCTGACGAAGCCTCGCTGAGGGCTCGGCGCGTGCTTCTCCGCGACAACCGAGAGGTGCCGGTGGGCCGACGCTGCCATCAACTTTGCGTTGGCGTTGATGAGGACAGCTGGGCGGGTCTTGCCGGGTTCCCGCGCCATCTGCACGGCCGAAGGTGCGCCGTCAGCTTTGGTTGCGAATCGGAGCCGCGAGTCGCTCAGCCCCTCTTGAGGGCGCGCCCCGCTCATGAGGGCAAGCGCGGCGGCGTGCAGTTGCTGGATGACGCCAGGCGCCCGCCGCTGAGTGCCAGATGCCGTCGGGGCCAGGCGACGAAGGGCAGGCGTGCCGGGCGGCCCTCCCCGTGTCTTCGACGTCCAGCAGCCGCAGCTCGAGGCCTGTCAGACGGGGGAACTGGCACTGCAGATGCTCGTGGACCTCGCCGATGGGGCCGCTTGGGCTGCGAGGATCGGCTCCCAGCGGGCGCGCAAGGCGGCGGCCGTGCGGGCGGGGTCGGCCGTCGGCCCAGGGCCCACGGCCGGCGGAAGGGGGTGGGGCAGCGGCGCCAGGGAGCGGAGGCGCGACGGGGTGGCTCTCGGGCAGGATGATGCCTGCCGAGAGCTGGACGCGTTGGACGGGGCGCAAGGGCTGGGCCTTCCGAGCAGCTCTCGCCGCCCGATCCTTCCAGAAGGCCCCGCCTGCCTGGGCGCCTCGCCGCTGGGCCGCGGACGCAATGGCCAGCGCGGCCTGACGGTCCCGGGCGATCGCTGCAGAGGCCGCCACGTGAACCGCAGCCACGACACCCGCGAGGTCCGAGAGGAAGCGGCTGGCTTCGGAGGTTGTGAAGGAGGCCGCGAGCACCGGAGCGGAGTGCACCAATGCGCTGAGGATGCGCCCATGCTCGCGCCAATGAGCACGGGCTGCGGCGCGTAGGACGAGGAGGAGAGCGTCCTGATAGGAGGCTCCAGTGATCAGATCTGGCTTTCGGGTCAACGCGTCGCGCGTGATGCGCGCAGCTGTCGCGATGCTGGCTTTGATGATCTTCCCAGCGACAATCGGGTCATTGGGCATCGTGGTGACAGCGATCACCTTCGCGAGCGTGGTCGCGAAGAGCGGCTCCTTGCATGTCGAATCAGGGAGGGGGCAATCTTGTCGGCCAGGGGCCGTTGCGTTGCTCAATTCCAGAATGAGGATGCGAAAGCGTGGCCGGGTCGGAAGCGAAGTGAGCGCGCGTATGGAGATACCATAGACGGCTTCGGGCGGAACCGATACGTAGAGTCTGTCCAGCGTCGCCGATTTCTGAAGGTGCAAATCATAATGCGTTGAGGAGTCGGTCTTGACCTGCATGAAACACCCGAGTAGCTGCTGCCAGTACCGGGGAACGGCTTGATCACGGCGAGCCTCACGCTGCTGAGCCTGGCACAGCCGCGGGTCCTCACGTGATAAGTAGGCACAGTCGTCCAAGTTCAAATCACCACCGAGGACCACTAGCCGTTGCTGCGGCACTGCGGAGACCCAGCGGCGGCATCCTACCACTTCTATTGCCAGACGGCTCTGGTCACTGTGCGTCAGGCCGTAGTTGTGGATGTTCATCAGCGTGAGAACTGGGAGGCTGCCCGGAGAGCAACCACATGGCGGCAACAACGCACCGGCCACGCAGCCGGGACAACATCGATCGTTGCAATGTGGACGATCACAGTGCTGGTCGGCTGGACGGGTAGCAGATGATGAGGAAGATGAGGAAGATGAACACGAAGAGGAAATGGTCGACGCGACCGTCGATCCCGAAGAACTTGCACTGGTAGAGCGTGGACTGTAAGATCCAGTGCAAGCATTGTCCCATCACCCTGCGCATTCGGAACGCGCAGGCGACGAGCACCGTGAACATGCTGGTGAGTCTGGAGGGATGTCCAGAGGCGCGGTCGCAGGCTGAGGCTGACCAGGCTGCATTACTGCGGAGGCGTCAGCTGGCATTGGAGAGACCGACGCCAAAGTTACGCAGGGTGAAAGCCTGCGCTGGTCTTCTGAGGCGGTGGCCGGGTGCTTCACGATACGGAGTGCGGCGACGCGACCAGGAACAATCACGTCCATCCACACGTGGTCCTCGACAGGGCTTTGGAGGGTACCCATTTGGGATCAAGAAAGCCAAGTCTCCTGCACGAGTGCTATTGCCACGGCCCGTGTAAAAGGATGTGTATCGATACGGCAGGCCCGAAAGCCATGCCCTGATCTGCTCCTCATCGCCGTGGGCCTCCTGGACCATGATCACCACGCTTTTCTGTAGGAGCTTCCGCAACGTAGCTTGCTTGCGCCTCCGTTTACCACGGGATGAGCAAAATAGCAGTGCGTGTCAACTCGGGAGGAGGAGAACGAGGATCAGGAGGGGGGGAGGAGGACATTCGTGCCCTCGGCGCGGCGGTGGCACTTGAAGGGCCGGTGAACAATATGATTTGTCCAACTGGATCTTCATTGACCTCAGAGGGGATTATCCAGACCACTCGGACGCCCCAGGGCACCCATACGAGGAGGAATCAATCGAATTCGCGCTCGAAGCTAAAGCCTTAGACCCCTTCAGCCACCACCCTGGCCCAAGCATTTCGGCCTCACACGATGCAGCAGACTCCCGAGACCCCCTAGGGAAGAGAGGCGGCCACTGAGGGAGGAGAGATGAGGAGGAGGAGGAGGAGAAGGAGGATGAGGAGGAGCAGGAGGAGGAGGTGGAGGAGGAGGAAAAGGATAATAGAATCCTCGTCGTCGTCGTCCTCCTCCTCCTATTCCTCTTCTTCCTCCTCCTCCTCCTCCTCCTCCTCTTCTCAAGCGCACTCAGACGGTGAACGCTTGCATGAGTCGTGTAAAGTGGCTGACGTCGCCGATGTAGGACAGGGATCGTAAGGGCAACCAAAGGAAGAGACAAACGAGTCCGATCACCTCCGAGCCCAGGAGGTCGGAAGTCTCCCACGGCGAGTCTTGCGATTAGCTGTTGAAGTAGCACGGTCTCTGATACTCAGTCGGGCTTCTGCTCCTGTTGCGGGTGGACCTTGTGGGAGCGTATCTCCTCCTTCATGTTCGACACTGCCTCTTCTGCTGTTTCTTCTACCCCTGCTCCTGCTCCTCCTGCTCCTGCTCCTCCTCCTCCTCCCTTCCTCGCTTTTCTCCCAGCTCCTTCATACGCGTAGCCCTGCTGCATTTCGTGTAACCGGGTCAAAACCCGCTGCTGGAGCTGCTGTTCCGAACAACGTTTCCGCTAACATCGCCGAGGCAGCCCTGGGCCACCGTCGGGGACACGAGTGGATCGCTCGGTCGACGTACACACCATCCGAATAGACCACTTGGGCTCTTCGCAAAATCGTTGCGAGTCCGCCGCCAAGCGCATTGGCAACCATCTTCTCTGACCTCCTCTGCTATTTCCCCAAACAGTGCATGCGCTTAAGGGCTCTTACTTCTGGTCTAAAAAACTGGGCCGTGTGGGCGGTCTTGCGGCTATGTTCCCGCCGTCGCCGCCCCGTCGACGCCCGTCGTCTGGGCCGTGTGGGCGGTCTGGCGGCTATGTGCCCGCCGTCGGCGCCCCGTCGCCGCCTCGTCGCCGCCGGTCGTCTGGATCGTGTTGGCGGTCTGGCGGCTATGTTGGCCTCGTAGATTGCACAAACCTACATTGCATCTCGTAGATCGCACTACAAGGATCGCACCCTATATATAGGAATGTTGATATGTATGTATGTATGTATGCATGCATGCATGCATGCATGCATGCATGTATGTATGTATGTATGTATGTGTATGTATGTATATATATATACATACATACATACATATATATAATATGCCACAATTATTGCACACCGCTCATAGCACGACAGAAAAATCGCACCACACAGATCGCACTACATAGGTTCTCCTCCCTTTTAAAAAAGGAATTAGATTATACCCCCTCCCCCCCGGGGTTATCCCCCTCGCGTTTCGATTCGAAATTCAAGTCTGATCGTGCCCCTTCGTTCATTTCCCCATGAATTCATACCATCCCAGGCCAGCTGGTATCGACCCCCCCGCCACCCTCTGCAACAAATGCTATGCGCGCACACTCGTTTATGACGAATCATAAACTTTCAAACGTCCCTGGAGAAACACGGGGCGAAGTACACACGCGCGCGTTTCGCAACACGTTTTTTTGCGCGCTCTTGCGAATTTTCAAAGAAAGCCATGCGTTTTTTTTTTTTTTTTTTTTTTTTTTTTTTTTTTTTTTTTTTTTTTTTTTTTTTTTTTTTTTTTGTTTTTTTTTGTGTTTTGTTTTTTTGGTCTCCAACATTTCCCGAACATACCACCAAACGGGCTTCGCGCGCATGTCGGAATCGTTCGAACGCCCTTGCGCGCTAGCCGTCGCGAGAATCCTCTGCAACATATGAGACTGTTTGCACGCGCGCGCGCGTCGTCGCGCGCGCATGCCGAAATCCTTCAACAACCTTCGGTTTCGGAAAGGTGTCAACATTGAATGTCCAAAAACATACAAACACACACGGTTTCGCAAAACGGCTTTTCAACAAACGCGTGCGCGCGCGCTCTTGCGAATTCCTAAGACAACCATGCGTTTTTCAACATGTTCATAACATGCTACCAAGCGGGCCTCGCGCGCGCATGTGGAAGTCGTTCGAACGCCCTTGCGCGCGTGCTAGGGTGGCACGATCCGCTTCAAATAATATCATGCGAGCCACTCTCGCGCGTCTGCCGCGCGTGCGTTTCGAATCCATCCCAAAACTTTCATCACTGACGCGAAGACGCCGTCATCGTTGCCGGCGTGATTGGCATCGGCGCCGTCATTGGCCGTGCCGTCGTCGCGGTCAGCATCGTCACCAACATCTGTACTATCATCATCATTATTACCGTCATCATCATCATCATCATCATCATCATCAGCATCGTTTCTACAGTCGTCGACGTTGCCATGATACCGCGCCCGCCCAAGTCGCCGACTCGCACTCAAGTGCCCGCTGGGATGTGCCGAGCGGTCAGCACCACAGCGGCCGCGTCGGTCGCGCCAAACTTCCTGGCCGCTGCGCGCGCGCATGCGCGGGCTGGCGCGGCCGCGGCGATGCACCAGCCAGCGCCGCGCACTCATCGCAATCGCCGCCGCGTGAAGTTTGCAAACCAAGTTGCGGGTGGGTGGGTGGCATGTTTGCGCGAGCAGTGGAGTGGACAACTCACTGCGAACAGAAATTAATTGCACCACGTAGATCGCACCACATAGATCGCGCACCACATGATTTGTGCAACATAGGTTGTACCACGCGAATTTCCCCAGAAACATTGCACACCACATAACGTACCACATTGATTACATGACATATATTGCACCAAGCTAGTTGCACCACATAGGTGGCGCACCACACAGGTAGCACACCATAGATTGCACAACTGATCCGCCGATCCAGCGTGTGAGCTTCTGAGAGCGTGGGCTTGAGCTCGCTCAAGCTTCGCGCTGTCGGGGGGGGGGGCTGACGCCATTCAGGCCCGGGAGGGGGGAGGGGGGGAAGGGGCTGACGCCATTCAGGCCCTGGAGGGAGGAGGGGGGGGGGCTGACGCCATTCAGGCCTGGGAGGGAGAGCGGGGGGGGGGGCTGACGCCATTTAGGCCGGGAGGGAGAAGGGGGGGGGCTTTGCTCTGTCGGGAAGGGGGGGGGCTGACGCCATGCAGGCCCGGGAGGGAGGAGGGGGGGGGCTGACGCCATTCAGCGATTCAGGCCCAGGAGGGAGGGGGGGCAGGCCGGGAGGGAGGAGGGGGGGGGGCTTCGCTACGGGGGATGGGGGGGGGCTGACGCCATTCAGGCCCGGGAGGGAGGAGGGGGGAGGGGGGGGGGCTGACGCCATCAGGCCCGGGAGGGAGGAGGGGGAGGGCTCTGTCGGGGGGGGGGGGCTGACGCCATTCAGGCCTGGGTGGGGGGGGGGGTGGGGGAGGGGGGGGGGGAACGCCATGGCTGACGCCATTCAGGCCCGGGAGGAGGAAGTCGGGGGAAAAGGCGGGGGGGGGGAGCTGACGCCATGGCTGACGTCATTCAGGCCTGGAAGGAGGGAAGGGGGGAGGGAGCTCGCTCAAGCTTCGCTCTGTCGGGGGGGTAAGCGGCTGACGCGATTCAGGCCCAGGAGGGAGTCGGGCGGGGGGAGCTGACGCCATGGCTGACGCCATTCAGACCTGGGGGGGGAGGGGGGGTGGAGCTCGCTCAAGCTTCGCTCTGTCGAGGGGGGAGGCGGCTGACGCCATAGCTGACGCCATTCAGGCCCAGGAGGGGGGAAGGGGGGAGGGGGGGGGGACGCCATGGCTGACGCCATTCAGGCCCGCGAAGGAGGAGTCGGGGAGAGGGGGGGAGGCTGACGCCATGGCTGACGCCATTCAGGCCCGGGAGGGGGGAGGAACGGGGGAGTTCGCTCAAGCTTCACTCTGTGGGGGGGGGGGGGCTGACGACGCCATGGCTGACGCCATTCAGGCTCGGGAGAGGGGGGCGGAGGGCTGACGCCATGGCTGACGCCATTCAGGCCCGGGACAGGGGAGTCGGGGGGGGGGCGGGGGCTGACGCCATGGCTGACGCCATTCAGGCCCGGAAGGTGGGAGGGCACATCCCATGAGTTTGGCTCTTCATGAGAGATCGTCACTTTCGAATATCCGAAGGTTGTCCAAGCGAGTTCAACATCTCTATCTTTGAGGATGTCTCGAGCGAGTGCTCCACTTTTAAGCATCAAAGGTTATCCGTTGCAAGGAGAATCGGTAGTACCCCAGATCGGCGGCACTGGCCGGAAGCCACTGCAACGTTGCACAACATGTAATGCACCACATACATCGCACCACATGTATTTTACGTCGGCCGCACCACATAGGTTGCACCACATGTATTGCATAATTAGAATTGCGCGCCGTACCTGGTACAACATAGCATGCACCACATATACAGGACCGCATAGTGCTCCGCAAATATTGCTCTACATATATTGCTACAGGCAAACTGTTTGGGGTCCACGCTGGCCGACATCGTAGTGTGACGATCCTGGCGCATGCGCTATAAAATACGCCTGTCCTGGGGAACATCAATTGAAAATGTCATTACACCAAAGGCGGTCATCTGAAAACATAGCAAGCCGCTTTTCTGAATTATCCAATGCCATCTGTAAGGGTCACTGTTCCTCGTCATAACTCGGGCACGCAGCACCGCTTCAACGTGAACCCTGCAAGCCTGGACGATACTGTGGAACTTCCTCCGACTGACCCAGCCTTGAAACAGATGAATGACGCTCGCGCTAAGAAGGATGCCGACAAAACTGCTACTTCGCCGCTCTATGATGAAATACGTCAGCTTGTCCGCCGCTTTGTTGACTAGGCGAGGTGCGAAGCGAATAATCGTATATACGGACGTTCGAGTTCAAGGAGATATTCCCACATCCTTTCGACTATCGCATGCTGGGAACACTGCAAGAATTGTTGGCGACAAGGGCGTCGCCTCTTACCGCTAGTCCTCCTCCTCGTCCCCTCCCACCCCGTCCTGCTCCTTCTCCCACTCCTCCTGCTCGCCATCCTCCTTCTCCTCCTACTCCTTCCCATTCCCCTTCCCCTCCACCACCCCCTCCTCCTCTCCTCCTCCTCCTCCTCCTCCTCCTCCATCCCTCTTCCGCGTCGCACCACCAGACGTGTCGGTAGGGTGGGCAGGGCGTTTTGCCTGCGACTTCCTCACGGTTGATGGCCGTGAGGCTTCACTTTCTCAATGGTTACGCTGCATACTGAGGGTGAGTGGCTCCCAAACATGGCTCTCGCCGCAGATCAGCGCACATTTAACTGAACAGGTTTCAACACTGACGCGGACGAGGAGCGGTCTCTTTTCGGAATGCGCCTTTGGGTTTACGGCCGCACACATTCGTCTTACCATGTCCCATTCAGTACATGGATAGAGGGCGCTTCGCGTTCAGCATTGTTTCATCGCTTGAGTTTGTCTCCAGTTGTTTCGCCAGAACTTTGAGACACATGCAACAGCTTTGTGGGTGAAAGGCGACTGCTTTTCAAACTTGGGCTCCCGTTTAGGGCTTCCTCCCATGTAATGATCAGGAGCTTAACACGTGTGTAGCATTTGCACGGATGGATGCCGATTCGTCTTCCGAATGGGTCTCTCGTTACACACTTCCATGAATATTGTGCCCCTACCGCTTCGTATTCCCTTCAGCTGGAAGGATGCAAACAAATTGAATGCCCACGGGTAGCGCGTCTGTCACTTCACGGGGGCGCATCCTGTAGTAAACACAATGCTTACACAGACTTGTGATGATGGGACTTTGGGCGGGATGGTGTTCCGGCAAGAAGTTAGCATGGATTTACTATGGTCCTCCTCCTCCTCTTCCGCCCCTCCCTGCACCATCACCTCTTCCTCGTCCTCCTCTTTCCCCTCCACCCCCTTCTCGCCCTTCTCGCCTTCACCCCTTCCACCCCCTCCTCCGTCTGCTTCTCCTCCAGTTGCTTCTCGCCCTCCTCCTCCTCCTGCTCCTCCTCTTCTGCCTCCTCCTGCTGCGCTCGTCCCGATCGGAAAGTTCAAGTATCCACTGCTACTGCTGCTGCTGGCACTGCTGGCGGAGCTGCTGCTTCTTCCGCAGCTGCCCATGGGGCGGGCCTCCTCCTCCTCCTCCTCCTCCTTCTCCTACTCTGCCTCTTCCTCCTCTTCCTCCTTCTTCTCCTTCCCCCGCATCTCGCATTGGCCTAATCCTATTCCTCCTCCCTCCTTCGCGTCTGTATCCTCCTCCTCCCTCTCCTCCTCTCCCCCCTCTTCCTCCTCCTCCTCCTCCTCCTCCTCCTCCTCCTCCTCCCCCGTCTCCTCCTATCGATCCCCCGACCAACGGGCGACCGCGGAGCCGCCGTGGCCGCGGGTAAACTCCGCCCGAGGCGCGCGCGGATGGCCTCGCGATAGTGCTCCACCTCCTGGGGCGGGCGGGCGGAGGTCGCTGCCGCCGCGGAGGTACCGACGGGTGTGGCCGAGGCGGCTCCGCCGAGAGGTCGCCGCGCCGAGCTTCAGAGTCGCTCTGCGCCCCAGCTGGCTGGGGCATGTGCAGCGCGACAATCAGACTCTTCCGGGGGTGATGCGGAGAAGCTCCGCGTCGCTTCGGCTGCATCGGATCGTCATCCCGGCATCCTGGGCTGTGGGCCCCTCCCTCTCCCTGTCAGCTGTCGTCGCGGAGGAGGGGGGAAGAGACGGAGAGGGTGGAGGTGGGGGAAGGGGGGGAGGGAGTGAGGGACGAGTGGGGGAGGGAGGAGGGGGAGGACGAAAGGGGAGGGGGGCAGGGAGGAAGGGGGGGGGGGCAGGAGGGCGAGGGGGGAGGAGGGAGGAGGGGGGAGGAGGACGAGGGGAAGGGGGGACGAGGGTGCAGGGTGAGGCGGGGGATGGGGGAGGGAGGAATGGGAAGAAGGGAGGGATGGAGGAGGATGAGGACGGTGACCACCACCACGACGCTGGGCACGACGCCGACACAAAGTTGACAACGACGACGAGCACTAGGTTGGCTACGACGACGACGATGACATTGACGACGTTGGCCACCGTCGACCACGACGAAGACGTTGATGACGAAGACATCGTCGACGACGACTGTATCGTACGGTCGCTCGAGGAGCGGTGTCCGATTCGTCGCCTCGATGCCTTTCACACTAGCGACAAACTATTTTGCTAGACTGGAACTGCTCGAGACAACGACAAACATTTGAAGACCATTTGCTCTCGCTTGCTCGCGTGTGATTCATTTTTGCGTGTCCCGCTCATGTGTGGCCGCCCCCAAAATCTACGCAGATATCCTCATCCGACATGCTTCCTGTCTCGGTGCCAGCTCCAGGGTAAACCCGAGAGAGATCAGATACTGCATGGGAGTGCTGAACTCGGACACCGACGACGACGCCGACGACGACGACGGCAGGAGACCGGTGGCAAAGCCATCGGCCTTGGCGCTCGGGCTCGAGGGGGCTGCTCACAACTTCCTGGCGGCTCCCTCGGGAGCGCTTCTCTGGCGTCAGAACGGTTTTTTCTCCAGAAACTAAATAGCCCACAAAAGACGTACGTGCCCAATCACGCACATGAATCCGGCCCCCAGTCCGCGAGACCAGCCTCGCGATGCGAACGTTCGGGCACTGGGTACTTTCGAAACCAACGTGGATTCATTTACGCGTGCGTTCTTCTTTCGCACTTCAAGAGGAGCAGCACCTGATGAGTGACCCCAGCCCGAAGGAATGACTGGTAGAGCTTCTCGAAGTGCGAAGCTACAGAAGCTAGAATAATTCTGGAACAGCGGCAGGCTAGTTGCCCGACACAGTCTCGACGGAACTATTCATAACAATATTGCTGGTGAGTATCGACATTTCGAGACTTGACGATTCGTCTAGGGCGGGGTCGTTTCTTGGGCTAGGATCTCATTCCTGTCCACCACCTTGATCTCAGCTCAATCCTATCGTTTCGAAGGGGGACAAGCATGGAGGCGGCAACTCGCCCTGTGACCATACTTTCTATACGCGTGCGATTGTTCGACTTGATCTCGAGACTTTGAGCTGTCCAGTTTACGGAACGATTGGGCGTGATCGAAAGACTTGGTTTGTCTCGAAAGCTCCGAAGGAGGTCTGCTACTCGAGCTGTTTTCGAGCAACTGATCTTACTCTGCGGCTGCCCTGCTGCTGATTGGATCGGTGTGCTGACTGAATCTCAGGATCTAGAGCAGCTTCAGGTCTCTCCCGTGGATGGAGCCTGGGCATGATTAAGAGCTTCGCCGTGCAGTCTCGAGACACCTGAGCTCGGTCTGCCACTCGAGCTATGTTCGATAAACTGGTATGACTCTGAAATTGCTCTGCTGCTGCGAACAGGTGCTTTTACTAAATATCGGAGATCTGGGGCAGCTCCAGAGCTCTCCCGTAGAAGGAACGTGGGCATGATTAAGGGCTCCATTCTGCAGTCTCGCCTGAGGTAGGTCTGCTTCTCGAGCTATCTTCGAACAACTCCTGTCGCTTTGCAACTGCTCTGCTGTTTCGGACGGTTTGTGGACTAAATCTTGGAATTGTAAACAGCTGCAAAGCCCTAATGTTTACGAAAATATTGAATGTGATCGGCAGAACGTGATCGGCAGCTTCGGATTAAAACGTCGACCTCGGCCTACTACTTGAGCTATCTTCAAAAACCTAATTTTGAGTTGCAGCTGCTCTACTGTTTGGACCAAACTCGGGGAGTTCCCCGGCGGTAGCCAAGGTTGACGGCTCACCGCTGGCGCCCAGTGAACTCCCCCAACAGCAGGGCTGTGCCGCAGCGTGAACCGGAGAAGCGAACGGCGGCCGCGAGCCCGCACCGCGTCCGCGCGCAGAGCACTTTCGACGAAGCTCCGAAACGACGCGGCCGGAAGGGCACAGCGAAACGAACCGCGCGAGGCGGGGCACGATGCCCCAGCGGCACGCGAGCCCCGGTGGCACAGTCTGCGCAGGGCCGCTCCAGGCCCCTGGCCCGCGAACGGGCTCCCAACGCTGGCGGCCCCTATCAGAAGCCGCCGGGGCCTTCTGAGGAGGCCCCCGCCTTCTCGGGAGCCCCTCCACCCTCTGCCAAGGCCGCCCCCCTAACGAAAAAACTGAGGCACCGTGAGAAATCACGACTGGAGTCCCGGACCCCACCTTTCTGCGCCATTTTTGAAGCCTCATCTATCTGTGAGGGTCCCGGGGCTCGAAACTGGGCAAGCATGTCCAGCTCGAAGAAACTGAGTCGCCATGATCTCAGGGCCTGGTGGGCCCCTCGCCCGCGACGGGGCTCCCGACGAGGACGGCGGCGGCGACGACTCCCTCCCTCCCGGAAGGTGGGCTCTGGCCTCGAGGCTGGGCGGCGGCGCCCGGTTCTGCAGCTTCACCTCCGCGCGGCCGCCGCGGCGCGGGCGAGCCCCGCGTTGGTCCCAAGGATGGGTCGAAAGCTCTCCAGGGCCCAAGTCTTGGCAAACATCACGACGTCGGAGAACTGGGGGTCGGGGTTGAGATTGTCGGCGGCCAGCCCAGGGGGGGGGTGGAAGTGAGAACGAAAGGCCCTCTCAAAGTCGGCGGGACCTCTCAGAAGCCCTCGCGCCTTCTGAGAAGGAGTCTTCCGTGCCTTCCGGGAAGGCGGAGAACACTTCTCTCAAAAGGCCGTGGGGACTTCCAAGCCTTCTGAGAAGGCCCGCCCCTTCTCACTTCCCCCCGGGTTCGCCGCCGAACTTGGTTTTTCCCCACATCCAAAGTGGGGTTCTTGTTTTCTTTGTACACCCCGCGCAAGAACACACAATAACACACTCACTCACTCATCCACTCGCTCACCCACTCAAACACCCACCCACACAATAATAATAATCATCATCATCATCATCATCATCATCACTCACTCACTCACTCACTCACTCACTCACTCACTCACGCACCCACCCACCCACTCACTCACCCACCTACCCGCGCACTCACTCATTCACACTCTCATCATCACCACCATCATCATCATCACTGTCGTCATCATCACCACCACCATCGTCATCATCATTCTCATCATCATTATCATCTTCACTCACTCACTCATTCATTGACTCACTCATTCATCTCAGGCGGGAACCTCGTGTGTGAGTGAATTGCGAAAAGGTCTCATCAGGGAACCCCCTCCCTGTGGGGCCCGCAGCTCATGTTTGTAATCCGAGCGGGTCATCTTGAACCTGTATCTGTCGTCATTTTTGGGCCCCGTGAGGCCTGAATATGGAGGAAGTATCAGACGGGAGCCTCGTCTGTGATTGAATCGCGAAAAAATCTTAAGCGGGACCCCCCTCCCTATGGGGCCCGCGGCTCATGTTTGCAATCCGAGCGGGTTATCGGGAACCTGTAATTGTCGTCACTTTTGGGCTTTCCAAGCTTGAATATGGAGGAAGTAGCAGGCGGCATCCTCGTCTGTGAGTGAATTGCGAAGAGGTCTCAGGAGGGAACCCCCTCGTTGTGGGGCCCACAACTCATGTTTGTAATCCGAGCGGGTCATCGGGAACCTGTAACTGTCGTCATGTTTGGGCCCCGTGAGGCCTGAATATGGAGGAAGTATCAGGCGGGAACCTCGTCTGTGAGTGAATCGCGAAAAAATCTTAAGCGGGAGCCCCTTCCCTATGGGGCCCGTGGCTCATGTTTGCAATCCGAGCGGGTTATCGGAAACCTGCATTTATCGTCACTTTTGGGCTCCTCAAGCTTGAATATGGAGGAAGTAGCAGGCGGCATCCTCGTCTGTGAATGAACTGCATGGGAGCTCTGTTGGGGACCCGCCGCCCGGCGAGCTATTTGGGCTTTGGCCTCGTCGCATTATGCGAGGCGAGAGCCTCGTCAGGTATGTGAGCCTCTGGCAGTCCCCGCTTCCTACCGCAGGGAATCTGGCTGCAGGTGCACGGCTTCAAGGAGTCCCCCATCTACCAGGAGGTCGCCGAGCTGCCGCTACAGGATGCCGAAGGCGCCGACGACGACGGCGAGGCCGAGGCGCGGGCGCGGAGCTTGCTGATGTTCAGGCCCAGCGAGCAGGAGCTCACATGGCAGAGCTCGGGGCCGCACGCCGTGCGCCGCTCGGGGTTCACCATGACGCACGCGGCCTACCTCACCTCCACGCTGTCGCAGGGCTGGACGCTGCGCAAGGGCGTCACCATCGACTGCGCGAGAGACGAGGACGCTGGCCGCACGGGCATGTCGGACGATCAATGGTAGCTGCATCTCTACGTCATGCTCTCCCGCGCCACGTGCATGCTGAACATGCTGATCCTGCGGCCGCCGCCGCGAGTGTTCCTGGAGCGTGGGCCGCCGGCGTCCTTGCGGAAGGCGCTCCTGGAGTTCGACGTCAGAGCGCAGAGCTCCAGGGCAAAGGCGGAGCAGCTCACGGCAGAGATGGGCTTCGTGCTGCTCCCTACGTGAGCGCGGCGGCGCCCCGCTCGAAGCCCGCGGGGTTGTCCCAACGGCTTGGTCTCGCGCGCCAGCGGCTCGCGGGGTTGCCCCGACGGCCTGGCCCGCGGGGTTGTCCCAACGGCTGCGCGCGACGTGGACGCGCCCTTGCTGGCCGAGGCGGCGACGGCGCCGAAGAAAATCGGCATGCGCGCTCGTGCCAGGAGGCAGGAGGCAACGCGAGGAAAACGGGCGGGGGGGCGGAGGAGCAGCCAGAGGAGGAGGAGGAGGAGGAGGAGGCGGAGGAGGAGGAGGAGGAGGAGAAGGAGGAACAGGGCCAGGACGAGGAACGTGAATAGGAGAGGGAGGAGAAAAAGGCAGAGGAGGAGGAAGAGGAGGAAGAAGAAGAGGATCATACCTGCAACGAGTAGGACGAGAAGGAGGAGGGGGAAGAGGAGGAGGAGGAAGAGGAGGAGGAGGAGGAGGGGGAGGAGGAGGACGCAGAGGGCGGAAGGAAGGCCTCCGCCAGTTGCAGAAGAAAAGGGCGAGGGGCAAGCTGATAAGTTCTCATGTGGGGTCCTACCGTCGGAGTAGTTAGATCATAACTCGGGTCTCCAGTGGCCGTTCGGGACGATCAGGGCCCACCCGGGAACGCTCACGGCGAGGCGAAACCACTGGAACGCATCCAGAGGATGGGACACCGCCGAAAACCGACGAAAAAGCCCGAGGGCACCCGAAAACCTCGACCAGCCTTCTCAGCTGAGGACAACTCCCCCGATCCAGAGGGCGGGAACGGCCCGAAGGCCAGAGCCCCCCCCCGTGAGGCCGGAGGGTGCAGGGGTCCAGGGGCACACAGACACAGAGACACAGATCCCAGGATTCCCAATATTTTGGGTACTTTCTGGACGTTCGTCTCCCCCTCCACTTCCCATATATTCCACACTTTCCCAGGGATCGACGATTACTTGTGTGTGTTTTCCTCCTCAGAAGGGTTCTTCCTTCAGCTCCTTGACTAACCCGGAGACCCAGACATCCAGACGGCTCGGAAACATCGAGACGGCCCTGTTTCTCCATGTTCGGAACTGGACGGCCTGTTTTGGCCCTGGGGGCGGTCCGAAGAGGGCTCGGGACGACATACGGTTTGTGGGAAGGGGTCGAGAAAGATCTGTGTGCCCATGTCTCGAACACATCGAGCCGCCGAATGTCTGGTGAACGAGCTCTTCACCCAGAGAGCGCGGCAGCTCCTCGCGCTCCAGGATGGCCTCTGGAGGCCCCTCGGATGTCGCAGTGTCTTCCTAAGATGGTGTGGCCTGGGGGGGCTGGGGGGGAGGGCGCAGCACCCCAGATTTGCCGCCCCCTGCGGCTTGTCCACAAGTGCTTGGCGTGCCAAACTTTACATCGGCGGCGACCAGAAAGGCGAATAGCCCAGGGGCGGGCATTATACGTACTCGCCCGGGTGCCTCGCCGAAGACGTAGATCATCGGCGCCCCTGGATACACGTATTGCTCCCTCCTGGGCTATTCACCCCTTCTCGTCGCCTCTGATTGCAGCAACTTGTAGGCCCTTCCAAGAGGCCCTCGCATGCCCTTCGCCTCCTGCCGCCGCCCACGCGGCAAAAGCGCGGAGAGCGTACAAGAAACCCACCCTGCAAGTGCTGAAGATGGCCCACGATGGCCACATCAGGACGGTCCAAGTTGACCTCCAGTTTGCTGTTCAAGCGGTCAAGGCGGTCCCAAGATGGCTCCAGGAAGTCCAGAAAGGCCGAGCAGAGCTCCGAAAGTGCACCAACCCCAACTTGAAGGTGCTCAAGATGGCCCACGGTGACCTTCAAGGTGGTCCAGGACGCCTTCAGTGTTTTTCAAACGGCCAAGGCGGCCCCAAGATGGCTCCCAGGAGTCCCGAGAGGCCGAGCAGAGCCCCAATAGGGCCCCAGAAGGTCCTTCCCCGATGTTCCCCCAGCCAGTGGCTTCCCCAACGGCTGGGGGAACCGCACCTTCGATTGACATTTCACGCCACATGCGTTTCCAAAGGGCAGGGGGCGGCGGTGACCTGTCGTAGGCGCCTTCGATAAAGCAAAGCCTAGTGGAAGGTGCCTGATGGCCGCATGCGAATACACATGCGAAGGCGGCGATGAGTACGAACCCATGATGTTGGATATTGAAATATCAACTTCGAAGTCAGTATGCATATGGGTATCCACTTTGGCCACTCAGCGCTGAGAACATAAAAGAACGACAAAGCAGAGGCTGACAAGAGCAAGCCCCACTTGCCTTTACGTTGGATATGGCCCTCAGCCACAGCTTCCTTTCGGAGATCGACCGAGTAGCAAACTGGTGCTCCTGGCTTCATCGAGGACTTGGCAAAGAGTCTGGATAATACACATGGGCGCGGTGTCACCTTGAACTGTTCGAATACCTAGGTTAAACTGCCATATCTGGCACGTCATACGTCGGGACCTAAGCAATCCCAATGAATGTGACAGGACTGGTGCTTACTTGGACCTTGCGGTGTGAGCTAGGAATACAAATTCGAACTAGCCTGCCTGGAACATGCGCTACATGAGCGACGTTAGTAACATGTGCGCAGGGCCGCTGAAACATGACGATGCAATGCCGGACCCAGAAGGCGTTCGGAAGCACTGAAAATAGCACGGGCGCTGTGATGCCCTGCGGCTGACAGTGACATGATCAACGAATTATGCGGTATCTCGAGCGCCCAACGAAATTGCCTGCAGCGCTGATAACGAAACAGACGCTGATAGCGCACAGCTCTGACAACCACTATTCTAAATGACCAGGTCGAGACCCACACTTGAGCCGCCTCTCCAGCCTCTGTTGACCTTCTGGCGATGGCACCCCTCCAAGCTCATCTTCCCTGCCCATTATTCCCCGTCAAGGATCTAACGGCTTGAGTGCTCTGGTGCCTCCTGAACGGATGGTAGCACGCCGCGGGGTCTGAGGCACTATGGGGAGCTGCAAGGTGGATGCACAATTTTGACTTCCTCTGCTGACCGGGCGAGGACAATTCACACGCCGCCCAACATGCGAGAGATTTCGGGGCCCAGCTAGGTCCCAGAACTCTCGACGGACGCTGCGCCATGCAAAACCACTCTTGCTACAACTGGGGCCAGTACCTGACATCGAGATGCCTTGTTAGATCTGCAGCTGTCGAGAAAGCATCCTAGGAAGCGCCAGGAGGCCTTGCTCCCACCAACCCGATCTAATCCTTACTTTCAAATCCTTCCAACTGGCACCACTGACCAGACACCGTGAATCCGCTTCGTTGGCTCAGCAATTCGGGCCACGCTGGCGGTTAACATAAACACGATTCCCAGAGAGCCCTCGGAGAAAGCGATCGCGAACCGATGCGCCAGCTGTGATGTGTGCGGCAGATGCGGATGGGGAAGCCACGGGGAAAATTACGGTGTTGCCACGTTGAAGCCGCACGCCAACTGTGGCATAGCTACGGGGTCTCATATGGCGAATTGCGAGAGACGTCTAGGTGAGCCTAGCTAGAGGGCTTGTCTGACAGAAGAAAGTTCGAACCAGTGTGAACCCCTAACAGTGTTTCTTAGGATACTAGGTGATACAATCTACGTAGTGCAAGCTATGTGGTGCAAACTATGTGGCGTAAGCTACGTGGTGCAAGCTATGTGGTGTAAGCTATTTGGTGTAATCTACATGGCGCAACAGATGCGGTGCGATCTATGGGGTGTGAGGTGTGAGCTATGCAGTGCAATCTATGTTGTGCAATCCCAGTGGTGCAATCCATGCAATGCTATTAATCACTTGCCGAACTTGAAACTGTCAACTCCACTGCTCGCGCAATCATCCCACCCACCCACCCGCAACTTGGTTTGCAAAACCCATGCGGGACCGAGTACAGATATCGCTCCGGGGTCGTCTTGGAGCCCTCGGGGGCGTCTCAAGAGCGCCCCAAGAAGGCCGGAGAAGCAAGACGGCCGACGACGACGACGACGACGGCGGCGACGACGACGACGACGCCGACCTCGACGACGAAGACGACGACGCCGACGCCGACGACGACGAAGACGACGACGACGACGCCAACGAAGACGACAACGAGGGAGGAGGGAGGACGATGACGGCGACAACGACGACAACGACGACAACGACGATAACGAGGGAGGAGGGAGGACGGCGACGACGCGAACGACGAAAAAGGAGGAAGGACGCCGACGCCGACGACGACAACGACGAGGGAGGAGGGAAGACGACGACGAGACGACGACGACAACGACGACGACGACGGCGACGAAATAGGAGGGACGACGACGAGACGCCGACGACGGACGACGACGACGACGGGAGGAGGAGGAAGGACGACCACGGCGACAACGACAACGGAAACGACCACGACGCCAAAGAGGACGACGACGACGAACACGAGGAAAGACACAGGACGACGTAGGCGACGACGACGACGACGACGCGGGAGGAGGGAGGACGGCGACGACGACGACGACGACGCCGCAAGAGCGCGCGCGCACGCTTTTGTTGAAAATCCGTGTTGCGATACCTTGTGTTTTTGTAGGTTTTTTGGACGCGCGATTTTGGAATCCTCCCGAAACCGATGGGTTTTGAAGGATTTCGGCGTACGCGCGCGACGACGCGCGCGTCTGCACTTCGTCCCATTTTTTGCAGAGGATTCTCGCGACGGCACACGCGCAAGGGCGTTCGACAGATTTCAACATGCGCGCGCGCGACGCCCGTTTGGTAGCATGTTGTGAAAATCTTGAAAAACCAATGGTTTGCTTAAGATTTCGCAAGGGCTCGCGCGTAAGCTTTTTTAGCAAATCAGTGTTACGAAACCCTGTGTTTTTGTATGTTCTTTGGAAACTCGATTGCGAAATCCTTCCCGCACCGAAGGATTTCGAAGGATTTCGGCATGCGCGCGCGACGACGCGCACGTGTGCACTTCGTCCCGTTTTTTGCAAGGAATTCGTGAAAACGTGTTATATTATAACGAAACATGTCACCGCATAGTGTTTTTTTACAAAGGAATCTCAGGGGGGGGATACCGGTTGGCCTGTGACATTGTGATTTCATATTTAGGATGGACAGGTGGTCAGAATCATATGTGATTTACAGACCCGAAAGGGGGGCGATAACGCTGGGGGGGGGTAGAGTCTATTCTCTTTTTAGAGAGGAGAATCTATGTGGTGCAATTAATTTCTGTTCGCAGTGAGTTGTCCACTCCACTGCTCGCGCAAACATCCCCCCACCCACCCGCAACTTGGTTTGCAAAATCTCTTAAGACCGTGACGGTGGGTACCACATGGCACTTGGCAACAACAACGACGCCGACGACGACAGCGACAACGACGATGACGACGCCGCCGACAACGACTACGACGACACCGACGACGTCTCCAACGACTTCGACGACGCCGACAACGACGACGACGACGACACCGACGACGACGACGACGACACCGACGCCGACGACGACGACGATGACAACGACGACGACGATGACGACGCCGACGACGACGACAACGACGACACCGACGACGACGACGACCTCAACGACGCCGACGACGACGACGACGACGACGACGGCGGCGGCGACGACGACGACGCCGACGTCGACGAAGACGACAACGACGCCGACGCCGACGCCGACGACGAAGACGACGACGACGTCGCCAACGAAGACAACGAGAAAGGAGGGAGGACGACGACGGCGGCAACGACGACAACGACGTGGGAGGAGGGGGGACGGCGACGACGCGACGGCAACGACGAGGGAGGAGGGAAGACGACGACGACGACGACATTGACGACGACGGCGACGACGACGGCGACGAAATAGGAGGGACGACGACGAGACGCCGACGACGGACGACGACGACGACGAGGGAGGAGGAGGAAGGACGACCACGGCGACAACGACGACGGAAAGGAACACGACGCCAAAGAGGACGACGACGACGAACACGAGGAAAGACAGAGGACGACGTAAGCGACAACGACGACAACAACGACGCGGGAGGAGGGAGGACGGCGACGACGACGACGACGACGCAAGAGCGCGCGCGCACGCTTTTGTTGAACATCCGTGTTGCGAAACCTTGTGTTTTTCCGAACCATCCTGTGGTGTTGGGTCCTCGTTTTGAAAAGACGGTCCCCGCGTCCTCCTCTCCTCTCCTCCTCTCCTTTCCTCCTCCTCCTCCCCCTCCTCCTCCCTCCTCCCCCTCTTCCCTGCGTTTCACCCACCCAGTACAGCGTTTCGTAGCCCCATAGGAGCTCCGCCGAAGGCCCCAGTGCTGCCGCCCGCATGCGCCACCCACACCCACTTCGGCACACCCCTCACACGTTTCGTGGCCCCATAGGAGCTCCGCCGAAGGCCTCAGTGCTGCCGCCCGCATGCGTCACCCACACTCAATTCGGCACACCCCTCACACGTTCCGTGGCCCCATAGGAGCTCCGCCGAAGGCCCCAGCGCTGCCGCCCGCATGCTTCACCCACACCCAATTCGGCACACCCCTCACACGTTTCGTGGCCCCATAAGAGCTCCGCCGAAGGCACCAGTGCTGCCGCCCGCATGCGTCCCGCACACCCAATCCGGCACACTCCTCACACGTTTCGTGGCCCCATAGGAGCTCCGCCGAAGGCCCCACTGCTGCCGCTCGCATGCGTCACCCACATCCAATTCCAGACGCTTCGCGTATCCCCACCAGCCCGTCCAGAAACGACGCCCAGGCGAGTAGAGGGTCGTCCTGAGGGGCTTTTCGGCGTCTTGGGTGCCTCGGGGGGGCCTCTTTGGGCCGTTTGGGATCCTCTTGGGGGCCTCCTGGGGGCCTCTTGGGGCCATCTTGGGGCCCTCTTGGGGCCTCTTGGTGCCTCCTGGGCGCTTCTTGGGGCCATTTGGGAGGAAATCGATCAAAGAAGAGGGGAGCTTCAATTAGTGCTGCCCCCTCTGGGGGCCCAAATGGGTCCAAAACCTTGGTAAAATCAATGATTTTGGCTTCCTCGGCGAGGCCGTTTTGGACGCTCTGACCGCTCCCCGCCCCCCCCTGTCCAGGTCAGTGGGGAGGGGGTAGGGGGAGGGGTAAACCCCTCCCCGAAGGGGAAGGAGGGGTGGAAGAGGAAACGCTCTAAACCACCGACGCCCAGAGGGCTGGTGGGATTCGGCACACCCCTCACACGTTTCGTGGCCCCATAGGACCTCCGCCGAAGGCCCCAGTGCTGCCGCCCGCATGCGTCACCCACACCCAAGTCGGCACACCCCTCACACGTTTCGTGGCCGCATAGGGAGCTCCGCCGAAGGCACCAGTGCTGCCGCCCGCATGCGTCACCCACACCCAATTCGGCACACCCCTCACACGTTTCGGGGCCCCATAGGAGCTCCGCCGAAAGCCCCAGTGCTGCCGCCCGCATGCGTCACCCACACCCAATTCGGCACACCCCTCACACGTTTCGTGGCCCCATTGGAGCTCCGCCGAAGGCCCCAGAATGCTGCCGCCCGCATGCGTCACCCACACGCAATTCGGCACACCCCTCACACGTTTCGTGGCCCCATAAGAGCTCCGCCGAAGGCCCCAGTGCTGCCGCCCGCATGCGTCACGCACACCCAATTCGGCACACCCCTCACACGTTTCGTGGCCCCATAGGAGCTCCGCCGAAGGCCCAGTGCTGCCGCCCGCATGCGTCCCGCACACCCAATTCGGCACACCCCTCACACGTTTCGTGGCCCCATAGGGAGCTCCGCCGAAGGCCCCAGTGCTGCCGCCCGCATGCGTCACGCACACCCAATTCGGCACACCCCTCACACGTTTCGTGGCCCCATAGGGAGCCCCACCGAAGGCCCCAGTGCTGCCGCCCGCATGCGTCACGCACACCCAATTCGGCACACCCCTCACACGTTTCGTGGCCCCATAGGGAGCTCCGCCGAAGGCCCCAGTGCTGCCGCCCGCATGCGTCGCACACCCAATTCGGCACACCCCTCACACGTTTCGTGGCCCCATAGGGAGCTCCGCCGAAGGCCCCAGTGCTGCCGCCCGCATGCGTCACGCACACCCAATTCGGCACACCCCTCACACGTTTCGTGGCCCCATAGGGAGCTCCGCCGAAGGCCCCAGTGCTGCCGCCCGCATGCGTCACGCACACCCAATTCGGCACACCCCTCACACGTTCGGCACACCCCTCACACGTTTCGTGGCCCCATAGGGAGCTCCGCCGAAGGCCCCAGCGCTGCCGCCCGCATGGGTCCCGCACACCAATTTCGGCACCCCCCCTACACGTTTCGTGGCCCCATAGGGAACTCTACCGAAGGCCCCAGTGCTGCCGCCCGCATGCGTCACGCACACCCAATTCGGCACACCCCTTACACGTTTCGTGGCCCCATATGGGAGCTCCGCCAAAGGCCCCAGTGCTGCCGCCCGCGTGCGTCACGCGCAAACAATTCGGCACACCCTCACACGTTTCGTGGCCCCGAAGGGAGCTCCGCCGAAGGCCCCAGTGCTGCCGCCCGCATGCGTCCCGCACATTCATTTCGGCACACCCCTCACACGTTTCGTGGCCCCATAGGGAGCTCCGCCGAAGGCCCCAGAATGCTGCCGCCCGCATGCGTCACGCACACTCAATTCGGCACACCCCTTACACGTTTCGTGGCCCCATAGGGAGCTCAGCCGAAGGCCCCAGTGCTGCCGCCCGCATGCGTCACGCACACCCCCTCACACGTTTCGTGGCCCCAAAGGGAGCTCCACCGAAGGCCCCAATGGGTGTGCCCGCATGCGTCCCGCACATTCATGTCGGCACACCCCTCACACGTTTCGTGGCCCCGAAGGGAGCTCCGCCGAAGGCTCCAGTGCTGCCGCCCGCATGCGTCCCGCACATTCATTTCGGCACACCCCTCACGCGTTTCGTGGCCCCATAGGGAGCTCCGCCGAAGGTCCCAGTGGGTGTGCCCGCATGCGTCCCGCACACCCATTCCGGCATGCTCTTCACACGTTTCGTGGCCCCATAGAGAGCTCCACCGAAGGCCCCAATGGGTGTGCCCGCATGCGTCCCGCACACCCATTTCGGCACACCCCTCACGCGTTTCGTGACCCCTCACACGTTTCGTGGTCCCATAGGGAGCTCCACCGAAGGCCCCAGTGGGTGTGCCCGCATGCGTCCCGCACGCCCATTTCGGCACACCCCTCGCACGTTTCGTGGCCCCATAGGGAGCTCCACCGAAGGCCCCGGTGGGTGTGCCCGCATGCGTCCCGCACACCCATTTCGGCACACCCCTCACACGTTTCGTGGCCCCATAGGGAACGCCACCGAAGAAGATATTCACAATTGCGGTATTCACAATTGCATATGGTGGGGTCCTTCGCCAGGATATTTTTTGTAGGGTTTTTCCCAGCCTTCCTGCGTTGGGTTCTCGTTTTGAATAGAACACTGCTCGCGCGTCTCCTTGCCTCCTTCCCCCCCCCCTCTCTTCCCCCTTGCCTTTTGCCTCGCTCGTCGCTGCGTGCCAGCTCGGGGGCTGCGATCTGCCAAACTGTCGCCACTTTCGAGCCTGCTGGGGGGCCCAGCGCAGTGGGTACTCACCGCGGATTCAAATAAACCTCGCCATCCATGAGGGGCTGCGATCGGTGAAACTGTCGCCACTTTCGAGGCCTGCTGGCGGGCCCAGCGCAGTGGGTACTCACCGCGGATTCAAATTAAACCTCGCCATCCCTGGGGGGCTGCGATCTGTGACACAGTCGCTATTTTCGAGGCCTGCTGGCGGGCCCAGCACAGTGGGTGCTCACCGCGGATTCAAATTAGACCTCGCCATCCCTGGGGGGCTGCGATCTGTGATGTCGCCAAATTAGACCTCGCCATCCCTGGGGGGCTGCGATCTGTGAAACTGTCGCCACTTTCGAGGCCTGCTGGGGGGCCCAGCACAGTGGGTACTCACCGCGGATTCAAATTAGACCTCGCCATCCCTGGGGGGCTGCGATCTGTGAAACTGTCGCCACTTTCGAGGCCTGCTGGGGGGCCCAGCACAATGGGTACTCACCGCGGATTCAAATTAGACCTCGCCATCCCTGGGGGGTTGCGATCTGTGAAACTATCGCCACTTTCGAGGCCTGCTAGGGGGCCCAGCACAGTGGGTACTCACCGCGGGTTCAAATTAGACCTCGCCATCCCTGGGGGGCTGCGATCTGTGAGGCTGTCGCCACTTTCGAGGCCTGCTGGGGGGCCCATCACAGTGGGTACTCACCGCGGGTTCAAATTAGACCTCGCAATCCCTGGGGGGCTGCGATCTGTGAAACTGTCGCCACTTCCGAAGCCTGCTGGGGGGGCCAGCACAGTGACGCCACACGCAAATTCAAATTAGACCTCGCCATCCCTGGGGGGGGGGGCGCGATCTGTGAAACTGTCGCCACTTTCGAGGCCTGCTGGGGGGCCCAGCGCAGTGACGCCACACGCAGATTCAAGTTAGACGTCGCCATCCCTGGGGGGCTGCGATCTGTGAAACCTTCGCCACTTTCGAGGGCTGCTGAGGGGCACAGCACAGTGGGTACCCACCGCAGACTCAAATTAGACGCCGCTTTCGTCCTTGTTCTCCTCCTGCAGTCACCTTCCCTCTGCTGCTGCCGTGCTGATGGTTCGGCTTCCCGCACGTTTTTCTCCTGCTCTGCGTTCCCGACCCCCCATGTCCTCTTCGAGCCTGTAGCTGTCGCCCCTCGTTCTTGTATGGTTCTCCTGCGCATCATGCCATAGGCGCGTGTCCCAAGTAACTTACACATCAAGTTGATTGTCCATGCAAATTTCGGCCAACTCCTCGTTTCCATTGATACAAACGGGTTGGGTACGTCACAGGGTAATTGGACACACGATTTTGAAATCCTTCCGAAACCGATGGGTTTTGAAGGTTTTCGGCATACGCGCGCGACGACGCGTGCGTCTGCACTTCGTCCCGTTTTTTGCAAGGGATTCTCGCGACGGCACGCGCGCAAGGGCGTTCGACAGATTTCGACATGAGCGCGCGCGAAGCCCGTTTGGTAGCATTTGGTGAACATCTTGACAAGCCTATGGTTTTCTTAAGATTTCGCAAGAGCTTTCGTGGAAGCTTTTTTAGCAACTCTGTGTTGCGAAACCAGGTGTTTTTGTATGTTTTTGGAAACTCCATTGCGAAATCCTTCCCGCACCGAAGGATTTTGAAGGATTTCGGCATGCGCGCGCGACGACGCGCGCGTGTGCACTTCGTTTCATTTTTTTGCAAGGGATTCGCGAAAAAGCGTTATGTTAGAACAAAACATGTCACCGCATTGTGTTTTTTACAAGGGGACCTCAGGGGGGGGAAACTGGCCTAGCTGGGATGGTATGATTTCATATTTAGGATGGACGAGTGTGCAGAATATATATATATATACACACATGAAATCATACCATCCCGGGGGGAACCGATAAGTCCGGGGGGGGGGTAGAATCTATTCTCTTTCTAGAAAGGAGAATCCACTTTGACCGTCTTGAAGCTGTCCTCCCTACTGCTCGTGCAAACATCCAACCCTCCCACCCGCAACTTGGTCGCAAGACTTCTTCAGACAAGACCGTGACGGTAGGTACCACATGGCACTTGGCCACGACACCGGCGCCGACGACGACAGCGACAACGACGACGACGGCGCCGCAGACACCGACTACGACGACACCGCCGACGTCGACGTCGACGAAGACGACGACGCCGACGCCGACGACGACGAAGACGACGACGACGGAGACGACGACGAGGGAGGAGGGAAAAACGACGACGGCGACAACGACGACAACGACGATGGAGGAGGGAAGACGGCGACGACGCGAACGACGAAGAAGGAGGAAGGACGGCGACGCCGACGACGACAACGACGAGGGAGGAGGGAAGACGACGACGACGACGACGACGACGACGACGACGAATAGGAGGGACGACGACGAGACGCCGACGACGGACGACGACGACGACGAGGGAGGAGGATAACGACGAGGGAGGAGTGAAGACCACGACGACGACGACGACGACGAAAATAGGAGGGACAACGACGAGACGCCGACGAAGACGACGAGGGAGGAAGGACGACCACAGCGACAACGACGACGGAAACGACCACGACGCCAAAGAGGACGACGACGACGAACACGAGGAAAGACAGAGGACGACGTAGGCGACGACGACGACGACAACGACGCGGGAGGATCGAGGACGGCAACGACGACGACGACGCAAGAGCGCGCGCGCACGCTTTTGTTGAACATCCGTGTTGCGAAACCTTGTGTTTTTGTAGGTTTTTTGGACACACGATTTTGAAATCCTTCCGAAACCGATGGGTTTTGAAGGTTTTCGGCATACGCGCGCGACGACGCGCGCGTCTGCACTTCGTCCCATTTTTTGCAGGGGATTCTCGCGACGGCACATGCGCAAGGGCGTTCGACAGATTTCGACATGAGCGCCCGCGAAGCCCGTTTGGTAGCATTACTCGATTGCGAAATCCTTCCCGCACCGAATGATTTTGAAGGATTTCGGCATGCGCGCGCGACGACGCGCGCGTGTGCACTTCGTCCCATTTTTTGCAAGAGGATTCGCGAAAAAGCGTTATGTTAGAACAAAACATGTCACCGCATAGTGTTTTTTACAAGGGGACCTCAGGGGGGGGAAACCGGCCTAGCTGGGATGGTACGATTTCATATTTAGGATGGACGAGTGTGCAGAATATTTATTTGAAATCATACTATCCCAAGGGGAACCGATAAGTCCGGGGGGGGGGGTAGAGTCTGTTCTCTTTTGAGAAAAGAGAATCCATGTGGTGCGATCTATGTGGTGTAAGCTAGGTTGTGCACTCATAATGGCGCAAACGATGCCATGCAATCTATGTGGGCGGTGACGGGGCGACCACAAGCCGGCCGGGGCGGCACACCAGCCCAGCGACGGGCTGGCAAGGGCGGCGAAGACCGACGACGGGGCGGCGACGGGGCGACCACACGCTGGCCAGGGCGACACAGCAGCCCAGCTCCCTGTGAGAGAAGTAAGAACCCAAAGTGCAAGCACTGCTTGGTGAATATGTCATTCACGCCTTGCCAGACTCTAACTGACGTCAGCATGAAGCTGCGCTGCATGGAACGTGTAGTGCCAACGCGTCAAATTCTTCAAAAGGCACTTGCCGAGAAGGGAACCCTTGACGGGCGATTGAGATGGTCTGCCTTTTCAGAGTCGGAGCAATCACAACGTTGTGCCACCCATCGCGCGATTCTCATGGGTCTTCGAGCGCTGGCCCACTGCCCAGGCCACGATTCGCCCCCGATGCCTCCCGCCGCTGCCGGGGGCTCGGAGGCGCTGTGCGCTGGCGGGAAGGTCCTCGATGCAGAAGCAACTGCAATTCACGCCGACCTTCTCGCAGCAGATGGAGTGCTCCGTGATACATATCTCCATCACGGGCCCCTGGCCCCCGCCCAGCTCCCGCTGCCCCTTGCGCGTCCCTCCCGCTCCTATCCCCTCCTGACCCTTGCAATCTGTTCAACCTAGTGTGCGCGGCGCTCAGGCGAGAGCCCCGTTTTGGAAAGATAGCGCCCCCCCATATTTGTAGCTGTTGCAAGCTTTAACAACGAATGTGGGCGGCAAACAAGCGAAAGGCTCATCTTGAAAAGGCACCGCATTCCACCCTTGTAGCTGTTCCACACTAGTGAAGCAAAACCGCACGGAAATGAATCGAGAGCCCCATCTTGAAGAGGTACCGCCCTCATCTCGTGTGCGCGGCGCTGATGCGAAATCCCCATCTTGAAATAGGAACCTCGATACATTTTTGTAACTGGTGGTGAGGCTAACGTCAGGCTCACGAATGGTGAGGAAGTCTAAGGGGAAACGTCTCACCACCCTATCGACACGTCTGGTGGTGGGACAGGCAGGGGTTCTCTCAAGAAAAAGGAACGGAGGATGGGGGAGGGTGAGGGAGGAGGAGGTGGAGGAGGCGGAGGGCATAGGACGAGCAGGAGTAGGAGGACGAGGAGGGAGGAAGATAATGAGGACTCAAAACTCAAAGTCCGCGATGAAAATGTACTACTGGATCACCTCTGCTGGGGGCGTGCAGCACTCGAGTGCAGACTGCAGGTCAACCAGCCCACGTTGGGTGTGCCAAGATAGGAGGGCGTTGGCACATGAAGCCTAAAGGAGGCACGTCTGTGCATAAAGGCGTGCGTTAGCTCCTCCCCCCCGCATCGAAATACGATCCCACCTGTTCCCCACCACATCCCACGGGTGTCGGGGGGAACTCAAGGAAGAAAGCCCCCGAACAAAAATCCGCGATTGCGACGAACAAATGCGAGAACAATGACAAACGCGGTTAGCGGCGGAAGTGGTGCAAACCGGTTTGCGCAGCAGACGTGTCAGCAAACCCCTCCCTCCTATATCTCCACCCTCACCCCGTCCATCTGTAGAGGGCCTCCGATCGGTGACCTGCCTGCAAAGAGGTGCGCAACCTGGATGCAAAAACAAGATGCTTGCGTTAACTTTTGCAGGTGTGACACGACAAATCAGCTGCGTCTAAGCAAGGATGCGCAGGTGCGTGTGTGTGTGTGTGTGTGTGTGTGTGTGTGTGTGTGTGTGTGGGCGCTCCTCAGAAAAAGGGTCCCTAACAGAGACCCGCCACTGCTCACCCAACAATATGCCACTGGGGTTGATCCAGGCGTCGCATAGAAACGATAAAAGATGGTCAATGCGCCTATTCCCTCCCATACCAAATCCATCGACTCCTCCCTCAACCACGACAAGTATGTATAAACGGCAGGTTCAAGGTCGGGCGCAAATTACTGCATTGCCAGGCTAACATGGCTCAAATTAAACAAATTAAGTATGCCATATGCCGTGGAACGAAAGTGCGCTCGCTGAAACGCACCCGTGGGTGCCTAACTGTGCCCAAGAATTTGCTTGGCCACCGCGGCCCTCCTGCACGAACAGTCCCCGAACCCCCCAACCCAATCAACCTACCCTGCGGGAGAATCATAAACAAATGCACAGATGGGGACGGGGTCGACCCACAGTGGAGAGAAAGAGAGAGAGAGAGAGAAACATATCCGCCGATCCGGCGTGTGAGTTTCACAGAGCGTGAGCTTGAGCTTCGCTTGAGCTCCGCTCTGCAAGGGGGGGGGGTTGTCAGCATTTTCGCCCGCCCCGCCTCCGCTCTGTAGGGGGAGGGCATCAGCGCTTTCGCCCTTCCCGCCTCCGCTCTGCAGGCGGGGGGGGGGCGGGGATCAGCGCTTTCGCCCCCGCCTCTGCTCTGCGGGGGGGGGGGTTGCCAGCGCTATCGCCCTCACCTCCGCTCTGCTAGGGTCTGCAAGGGGGGGGGGGTCAGCGCTTTCGCCTGCCCCGCCTCCGCTCTGCAAGGGGGGAAGGGGGGGGGGTCAGCGTTTTCGCCCCTCCCCTCCGCTCTGCTAGCTAGTGAGGGGGAGAGGTTGTCAGCGCTTTTGCTCCCTCCTCCGCTCTGCAGGAGGGGGTGTGTCAGCGCTTTCGCGCTTACCCTCCGCTATGCCAGAGGAGGGGGCGGGGTCAGCGCTTTGGCCCCCGCCTCCTCTCTGCGTCGTCGCCGTCGTCGCCGCCGTCGTCGTCGTCGTCGTCGTCGTCGTCGTCGTCGTCTTCGTCGTCGTCTTCGTCATCGTCATAGTCGTCGTCGTCGTCCGTCGTCGTCCATGTCAACCGGCATCCTTAACGCCCCGGATCGGCGGCACTGGCCACAGGCCACTACAAAATATAGACATGTGTATATACAGAGAGAGGGAAAGAGAGAGAGAGAGAGAGAGAGAGACAGAGAGACAGGGAGCGAGAAAGAGAGAGAGAGAGTGAGAGAGAGAGACAGAGAAAGAGAGAAAGAGAGAGAGAGGGAGAGAGAGAGAGAACGGAAGAGAGAGAGAGAGAGAAAGAGAACGAGAGGAACAAAGAGACAATGATCGAGATCGCCACTGATAGGTTGTGACCTTGTTCAGCTGCCTAGGAATGTGCGGGGCGGCTTCTGAACGCTTGCGAAACCAATCGCGCGATGCATCCAGATCCTCTACGGTCTGGTACTCCTCGGGTGACTCAAAAGGCTTCGCGCAGAAAACAACGTGTCTTGGGCGCAATGGGACTTGCCTCGCCAATTGCCAGCGAACGCAATCATGCCACGACTACTACTTCACACGGGCATGCCGCCCTCTGGCGGCCGGCACCTATTGCAATTAAAGTTGCCCGAACCTTTGCTCGAAACTGGTAGTGGCTTTTTGAAACGCGTCGCGCATGGCGGTGGCGCGGTCGAACCGCAGGGGCCGTCCTGCTGATCTAGGATGCGCCTCGCACTAGGGCCAGAGGCAGGAGCCGCGGCGATGGGCTGCATTCTGGCTGGCTCCTTGATTCGTGGCCTCGGCGGGGTCTGGCAGGATGGAACAACTTCTAGAACTCCTCAGCGGCACGACCGCGAATGGCGCCCAGGGGGAGTCCTTGCCCTCGTAGGCTGCTCAAGTTCCGATGCGTCGTCGCGTGGAAACAGGTGCTGTTCCTGTCGTTGCTTGCCTCGAAAAGGCTGTCTCATTCCGAACCGTACCTAATTTAGCCGCGTCCGAGCTGGATGGGTTGGAAACGAAAGAAAAGCGTTGTGGTGACTCATGCTCTTCGGGGGTCTCATCGAACTGACCCGGAGGTCTCTCTGCGCCAGAAGATGGCCAACGTTTCAAATAACATGCCGGTCTCACGTTCGTATGTTTGGGCGTCGCAGTATGCCTTGATGGGGTCGCGGAGCGTTTGCAACTGGTAGCTGCGCGGGGATAGGGGGGCGCGGGAGTAACTGAACCCCTCCCATTGGCGGAAGCAGCGCAGGGCCTATCCTTGCTGGGCGAGTGCCTCCTCTAAGGTTGGAGGAAGAGAAGAGGAGCGACATTCCTGCTGCCCTTCTCTCGTGCGGGCCGCCCTGGCCGCCCAACGCGCGCCCGGGGCCGCGGTTTGGGGGCCGAGGCGGAGCTGGGGTTTGAGCCTGGCGCGGCGCGGGCGGGCGTCGTCGTCTTTCGTTCGTCGTCGGGAGGAATTTCGGGACCCCAAGATCCCCCCAAAAAGCTCCACGATGGTTCCAAAATGGCCTCCGATGCTCCAGCATGGCCTCCAATATGGCTCACGGCACAAATCTCGGCGGACCGACCTCGTGTACCCGACCGCGGGCGCAACGCCCCAACGATGGGTGCGGCGACCGAGCCAGGGCTGCCGTCCCGCTAACACCCCGCGTGGGGGGCGCAGGCGGTGACGCGCGCTGTCCCCGACCAGGCCAGCCTGGGCGTTGAACCCCAAGGGCGGGCGGCTGAGGCAGAAAACGGTCCGCCACCGACCGAGGCAGCCACGCACCCAGGAGCGGGCGGGTGGGGCGGAACGACCGACGGGCCCGCGCCGCGGGCGAGCGCCCCGCGAGCGCGGCGCGAAGCAGACGGCGCCAGGGCGCGCCGCGGCCCGCCCCGGCGCGATCCCCGCGGCGCGCCTGCGCGAGCGCCCGCGGCAGGCCCGCGCGTGACAACACAGAAACACCAACCACCGAGCGCGGGCGGCGCGCCCTGCGGTCGGGCTGCATGCGTCGCGCGTCGCACGCGCCGCGGGGCCCGTTGGCCGACCTGCGATTTGTGCCCGCGCAGCACCCTGCAAGTGTGCGCCCCCTAACCGAAGATTGTTCAAGATAGCTCCTGGCATACCTTTAAGAGGCCCGGCGAAGGCCACAAGACGGGCCCGAGAAGCCCAAATCCCCCGCCCCAGCAACTAACGGGAAATCCGCGATTTTTGACTTCTCGCTTTTTCGCTTCCGATGCGCTTATGGGGCCTCGAGGTGGCCCCCAGGGATGCCCAAGAGAAACCCATGATGAGGGTCCTAGGGGCCCACCAGATGGCCCCAAGAGCGCTCCAAAAACGACCCCAAGAGGCGATTTTGATGGCCCAAAGGGGGTACCAAACGTTAGAGAGAGCGTGATCCACCGCCGCTTCACTGTGGAAGCTTCCCCCCTCTTCCTCCGGAGCCCGGGGTCCCCCTCCCTCCCCCTCCGAAAATCCCCCCCCCCCCCCCTCGAACCCCTCTTCCCCCCCCTGCCCTGGCAACCCCCCCCCCCTGCCCTTAATCATTTTTTTTTTTTTTTTTTTTTTATTATTACATATATTTATATATTTATTTATTTATTTTTATATATATATATTATATATATATATATATATATATATATATATAATATATATATAAAAGCACCCCCTCCCCCAGGCGACTGGGAGCCAACCAGGGACATTGCGGCCCCCCCCCCCATCCCTTGTAAAAACAATACAAAACACACTCTGCCTCCAAATTCGGAGCATGCGCAGCGAACCCGATGCGGCCTCCCCCCACCATCCCTGTCAAAAACAATACAGAGTACACTTGGCGGCGGCGGCGGCCGGCGGGGGCAGCGGCTGCGGCGGCTGCGGCGGTGGCGCGGCGGTGGCGGCGGCGGCGGGGGCGGCGGCGGCGGCGGCGGCGGCGCGGCAGCGTGGCGGCAGCGGCTGCGGCGGAGGAGATTCGGCAGCGGGGGCGACACCGGCGGCGGCGGCGGCGGCGGCGGCGGCGGCGGCGGCGGGCGGCGCGACGGCGGCGGCGGCGGACAGCGGCGGCGGCGGCGGCGCGGCGGCGGCGGCGGGCGGCGGCGGCGGCGGCGGCGGAGGCGGCGGCGGCGGATTCGCCCCCAATAGCTGCCCATCCAAAGACGACTGCTGAACACATCGGGTGCTACGTATGTGTTGGGAGGGCGGGTGGGAGTGAGCGAGACGGCTTGCGGGCGGGGACGGATTCTTGACCCCCCCGCACCCCCCCCCCTCCGGAAAACCAGGGGGGGGGGGGGGGGGTCACTACCGAGTCGACCCCCTCCTCCCTCCAGGAAGCTGAGAGGGGTCACCACCGGTTCGAACCCCCCCCGTCCTCGACGCCGGCAAACGACTCCCGGGTCCCCACTATCATCCTCACCACCGCTATTACCACTGTCCCCACTGTCCCCACCAGTGCCCCCACCACTGTCGCACTGTCCCCACTGTCCCCATCAGTGTCCCTACCGCGGTCCCACTCTCCCCACTGTCCCCGCTGTCCCCACCACTGTCCCGCTGTCCCCAGCGTCCCCACCACTGTCCCACTGTCCCCGCCGCTGTCCCACTGAGCTGTCCCGCTGTTCCCACCACTGTCCCATTGTCCCCACCACTGTCCCCACTTATCACTGCCCATTGTCCCACCACCGTCCCCGCCACCGCCCTCACCACTGTCCCACTGTTCTCACACCACTGTCCCCGCCACCACCATCTCCACCACTGTCCCACTGTCACCACCAGTGTCCCAGTGTCCCCGCTGTTCCCAACATTGTCCCCAGTGTCCCCACCAGCGCCACCACCAATGTCTCACTGTCCCCACTGTCCCCGCCACGGTCCCACTCTCCCCGCTATCCCCACTGTCCCCGCCACTATCCCACTGTCCCCACTGTCCCCACGGGAATAAGACCGATTACAACCACTCCGAAATGTTCAAGAACTACTTCGGTCGGATTACAAACCCTGGAAACGGACTGATCGCAACCTGAAGGATTCCTACACACACCTTTCTGAAGAGCACTGGATTACAACCGATCCAAGAGCTTCTGCAGAGCTTCAGCAGAGCTGTCAACGAGGCCCCTGACAGGCCTCATCGAGGCCTTTCAAAAGGCTTCTCTGAAACCTTCGAGAGGCTTTTCTGAAACCTTCCAGAAGCTTCTCCGAAGCCTTTTTCAGAAGCTTCTCTGAAGCCTATCAGAGGCTTCTCTGAAGCCTTTCAGAGGCTTCTCTGAAGCCTTTCAGAAGCTTTTCTGAGAGGCTTCTCTGAGGCCTCTGATAAGCTTCTCTGATGCCTCTGATAGGCTTCTCTAAGGCCTCTGATAGGCTTCTCTGATAGACTTCTCTGTAGCCTCTGATCGGCTTCTCTGAGGCCCCTAGAAGCTCCTCCGAGAGGCTTCTCTGAGGCCTCTCTGAAAGGCTTCTCTGAGAGGCTTCTCTGAAAAAAGGCTTCGCGCCCAGATTGTGGGGGGTCTCTGAGGCTTCTGCGAAGCTTTTGAAAGGCCTCACCGAAGCTTTTCAGAAGCCTGTCTGAAGCCTTCCAGAGGCTTCTCTGGCGCCTTTCAAAAGCTTCTGTGAAACCTTTCACAAGCTTCTCTGAAGCCTTTCAGAAGCTGCTCTGGGGCCTTTCAGAAGCTTCTCTGAAAAGCTTCTCTGAAGCCTCTGATCGGCTTCTCTGATCGGCTTCTTTGAGGCCTCTGGTAGGCTTCTCTGAAATGCTTCTCTGAGGCCTCTGATAGGCTTCTCTGAGAGGCTTCTCTGAAAGGCTTCGCGCTCAGATTGGGGGGGTCTCTGAAGCTTCTGCGAGGCTTCTGAAAAGGCCTGTGAGCGGCTTCTGCGAGGCTTCTGAAAGGCTTCTGGGAGGCTTCTGAAAAGCTTTTTGCGAAGCTTCTGCGAGGCTTCTACGCGGCTTCTGAAAAGGCTTTTTTTTGCGAAGCTTCTGCGAAGCTTCTTCGCGGCTTCTGAGAGTCTTATGAGAGGCTTCTGAGAGGCTTCTGTGAGGCTTCTACGGGGCTTCTGCAAAGCTTTGCCCTTCGACAGCCCCAAGAATCGTCTCGTGGACCCTTCGGAGACCTTGAAGCCTCTTGAAGGTATGTCGGAAGCTACCTATCTTGGCCCCTTTGATGTATGTCGGAGGCTATCTTGGGCCATCTTGAAATACTTTGGGCCATAGTGGAGGCCATCGTGGGCTCTCTGAGGCCTTCCTGGAGCCATCTTGGGCCATCTTGGACGCTCTGGCGCCTCGAGCCTCCCCCCTTCCAGGCCCAGGAAGATCGAGACCAGATCGAGATTACCACGCGCATAAATCGTCCTACAGGTTTTGCAGGCCACATGGTCCCACATGTTTGGCAGGCCACATAGGTCTCACAGCTCCCAGAAACCAAAGGTCCCACAGTTCCTGTGCTGCTATTAGGGTGCTGCGCTAGGGTCGTGTGACAGCCCCGGGGCCAGGCGAGGGCCCCCCGGTTATCGAACATGGGCGAAGACCGCCTGTCGTGATTCTTCACACCGAAAAAATGTCAAGGACTTAGCTGGACGCGACTCTGCCGGCCATCCGAGTCCAGCTCGGATCGCAACAGGCGCCACGTTCCGGCTGGCCGCCACCGCGGCGCGCAGCGCTGAGTGACAAAGGCGGTACATGCAGCCTCGCCTCGTCGTGTCCGGGCCCGCCGACTCCCTTGGCTGAGCCCTGCTAGTTACTCCCAAACCGCCGATCGACGCGGCGCCAAAAGCTTTGCGAGTGCCGACGCCGCACGAACCTACCGTAGGGGAATTCGTCCACACCTCTGGGGGTCGACGTTCTGGAAAAGTCATGACGTTGGGGGTCTGGGCCGCCGCGTCTACCCGCCTTGCCATCCTGTCCTCCTCCTTTTCCTCCTCCTCCTCCTCTCCTCCTGCTCCTGCTCCTCCTGCTCCTGCCCTTCCTTCCTCCCCTCCTCCTTCTCCCTTCCTCCTCCCTCCCTTCTCCTCCTCCTCCTCCTCCTCCTCTTCCTCCTCCTTCTCCTGCTCCTGCTCCTCCTGCTCCTGCCCTTCTTCCCTCCCCTCCTCCTTCTCCCTTCCTCCTCCCTTCCTCCTCCTCCTCCTCCTCCTCCTCCTCCTCCTCCTCCTGAGATGCACTTTGTTTCACTCTGGGCGTTTTCGCTCAGTTTCGGTTTCATTCGTATGTGAAACACATGGAATCGTATACGGATCATGGCCATGTTCGAGCTCAAATACATGTGTTTAGCCGAGATCATGATCGGCCGTCGGTGTTCGGACCGATCGCAACCACTTTTTCAACTTAGTATTGGGCGGCTTAAGGGATCTCATTGCATCCAGAAGCGCTCTTATCATCTTTTCCTTAATTCGGCATGTTATTGAAACGACCCAGAAACATCGCAACCACTTCGGACCGATCGCAACTGGTTGCGATCGATCCGAAGTGGTCGACGATCGGTCCGAAGTGGTTGCGATCGGTCGTGCTCGCCTGTCCCCACCGCTGTCCCACCGTGCTGTCCCACTGTCCCCATTGTCCCCACCACTGTCGCCACCACTCTCCCCGCTGTACCACTGTCCTATTGTCCCACCACCGTCCCCACCACCGCCCTCACCACTGTCCCTCTGTCCCCTCGCCACTGTCCCCACCACCACCGTCCCCACCACGGGCCCACTGTCCCCACTGTCCCAACCACTGTCCCACTATCCTCGCTGTTCCCACCACCGTCCCCTCTGTCCCCACCAGTGCCCCCACCACTGTCGCACTGTCCGCACTGTCCCCACCACTGTCCCCACCACGGTCCCACTCTCCCCACTGTCCCCACCACTGTCCCCCTGTCCCCACTCCCCACCACCGTCCAAACCACTGTCCCCGCCACAGTCTCCCATCCGAAGTGGGGGAGAGGAGGAGTCGTTTGCCGACGGCGAAGACGGGAGGGGGTTCGAACCGGTAATGACCCCCCCCTTTTCATGATGGACTGGGGGGGGTGGATTCGAACCCGTAGTGACCCCCAGTTTTCTGGAAGAGGGGGGGACAAATTGGACCCCCCCAGTGCCCCCCCCCGGTTTTCTGCCAGCAGCGGCAGAACACGCTCTTTTAAACGTTATGACCCCCTCTCTTTTCACCAACGCCCTCCAGGATAGCCCCCAGAGGCCTCCAGGGCTCCAAATAGGCCCCCAGAAGAGCCCCAAAACCGACGATTGTTCGCGATCGCTTTCAGCATATCTCCACGAGGCCCGACGAGGAAAAGAGGACGGCTCCAAGTGCTCTTGAGGCTCCCTCAGGACCCCCCAAGAAACCAACACCCTTAGAAAAACATCTAAAGAATATTAATGAGCTTTGACTTCTCGCCTTTTCGCTTTCGATGCGCCTTTGGGGCTTTAAGATGGCCCCAAGATGGCCCAAAAGAGACCCAAGAGTGGCCCAAGTTGCCCCCCCAGACGGCCCCCAAAACGCCCAAGAGCGGCCCAAGAGCATCCTCCGCCGGCCTCGGTGGGAAATACAATGCTATGGTGGCCAACGCGAGGCGGCACGACGCCACGTAAACCACTGCACCTCGTCCGCATAGGCCCACAGGGGCTGGCAGAATGCGTCTGATGTCCTTGGCCGCGAAGGACGTCTTGCTCAACGTGACAGAACAGCCGCAGGACTTTGGTAACTTCCCCCACCGTTGCCAGCCGAAGTGAACACTGTGATAGTAGGCGCTCCGACCAGCGTGGTGCGCCTCGTTCGCCCACGCCCTGGCGCATGTGCCAGACAGCCCCACAATCCCGACGCTCCGTTGGGCAGACCAGACCTTATCCACTCTGAGCTTGGTCGTCAGCGGACGTGGGTTCCATAGTCCCACGAAGCTCCACGTGGCTTCAGCAAAAAACGCCAACGCCGCGCACAGCACCAAACCGATGCAAAGCGCGCCCGCCTGCCCCTTAACCGTGGGGGGGGGCACACTGGGCCTCACGGCCCACCCGCGGCCGCGGCTGCCCCCATTGCGGCGCAAGCTCCTCGGGGGATATTCCGATGAGAGGGGGGGCCTGAGCGGTGCGGAGCTTGAGAAGGAAGAGGATGATGATGATGATGATGATGATGATGATGATGATGATGATGATGATGATGATGAAAAGAATGATGATGATGATGAGGAGGAGGAGGAGGAAGAGGAGGATGAAGTCGAGGAGGAGAAGGGGGAAAATGAGGAGGAGGAGGAGGAGCAAGAGGACGAGGAGGAGAAGGGAGGATGAGGAGGCCGAGGCGAACGAGCAGAATAAACGAGCATGTGTCAGCGATGTCGCAATCCATCCTCCCGTCTAACGTTTCCTTATCAGAAGTCCCTGCGTGCCTTCCCTTTCACTATAGGGATCACCTCCTTGAAAGATGAACACTTTACTGGCCTGCGTTCGTGCGAGAGCTCTGTTATAAAAAAGAACTGCCTAGCACCCTTCTAGCGAATCCCAAAGAACGTGAAGATGTAACACCATCGGGTTCAACGAACTGTCCAACGAGAACCATGGCTTGCAAAGGGACCACCCCCATCCGTGTACCTGCTGCACAACTGTACACTTATGGTTGACGTACCAGATGGAGTTTCAAGCGGCAACCCCATGTTGACAAGGACCGCCCGCCATCCGTCCAGATGTCACTTGACATTCGACTTCTAGTCGTTGGTTCAAGATAGACCTCAAGCGAGAGTCGACCCCTTCTGAAAAAAGGGTACAGCTCTCCATCCTTGTAATCGTTGAAGGCGTTTGAGACCTATGTGCGTCTCGCTAAGGCGAGAGCCCCCGTTTGAAAAAGGTGCCGCCTCCATGGTTGTAGCTCTTGCAAGTTTCGAAGACGCACGTGCGCGGCGCTGAGGGCGGAGCCCTATTCTGAAAAGGTGCTGTCCCTATCCTTGTAGCTGCTGTTCAAAAACAATTCTGCGCGGCGTTCGAGCGAGAAGCCCATTTGGGAAAGGTACCGTCATGCACCCATGTAGCTGCTGGACATTCCAATATTCGAGACCATTGGTGGTGTTGAAACCTTGAGCGGAACGCCCCGCCCTGGTCGCCCTGCCAACACGTCTTGTGGTGCGGCCAGGGAGCATAGTTACAAGGGAAAGGACGGAGACAGAGAACGAGAGAAAGAGAGAGAGAGAGAGAGAGAGAGAGCGCGAAACATGAGAGGAGAGCAGCGGAAGGGAGAGGTGCGGAGGAGATATGGAGACAGGGAAAGGGAGAGAGAGAGAGAGAGAGAGGGAGAGAGAGAGAGAGAGAGAGAGAAGGAGAGAAAGAAAGCAAGAGAGAGAGAAAGATCATAGTGAGGGGGCCGAACGGTCATTCATTGTCCCTGGGTGCGTGGCTGAAGTGAGAATCCGTGGTGAGGATTCTGCTTGTTGCGTTGTTGTTGCTGCTGCTACTGCTGTTGTTGTTGTTGTTGTTGTTGTTGTTGTTGTTGTTGTTGTTGTTGTTGTTTGTTGTCGTCGTCCCCCCCGCGACCCACCCGCGACCCACCCCGCGACCCACCCCGCGACCCACCACGCGACCCACCCCGCGACCCACCCCGCGACCCACCCTGCGACCCACCCCGCGACCCACCCGCGACCCACCCGCGACCCAACCCGCGACTCACCCCCGACCCATCCCGCGACCCCCCCGCGACCCCCCCGCGACCCCCCCGCGACCCAACGCGCGACCCACCCGCGACCCACCCCGCGACCCATCCCCGACCCACCCGCGACCCACCCGCGACCTACTTGCGACCCAGCCGCGACGCACCCCGCGACCCACCCGCGACCGATCCACATTGGTTTGAAGAAAAAATCGGCGCCTGCGGCGGGCTCGTTGTAGGATTTGTGAACTTTGGCGCCTGCGACGGGTTTGTCCAGAGTCTCGCAGACTGCCGACGTCCCCACCGCCCCCTCACTCTTATCCGCATCTGCGGGGTGCAACGGTATAAGAAAGAGCGAGAGGAGAGAGAGAGAGAGAGAGAAAGAGAGAGAGAGAGAGAGAGACAGAGAGAGAGGAAAGAGAAAGATACAGAAAAAAAGGATGAGCGCGAATCTTCCCCCCATCCGCTTTCCCCCCGCGGGCCTTGCAGAGCTCGTTCTCGTAGAAGACCAAGCTGGCGGCCCAGATGGGGGGGGAGTCGTGCCAAAGCCTCCTTCTCGTCCTCTTCTTTCGCCTCCTCCTCATCCTTCTGATCCGCTTCTTCCTCCTCCCCCTCCTCCTCTTCGACCTCCCCCTCCTTCTGCGGAAGTCTGGTCACCACGTGCGCCGCACGAACACGCCGGTGTTAGGCGTCAATCAGACGGAGCTCTGTCAGTGCCCGACTCGCGCCAATTGGCCAGGCCTCGCGGCCGGCCACCAGCCCTCGCAGCATCGTTACACAGTAACGATCGCTTCGAAGGTGCGGGCAGGCTGAGCATATTGTCACCCCTCTGGGAAATGGGCACAGAGCGGGGTCAGAGGCGTGGCTGGCTGTGCGACGCCTGCAGCTGGAGGAGGATGAGGGAGGAGGGGGGCAGAGGAGGAGAGGGGGGGGAGGGAGGTTGAGAGGGAGGTGGGAAGCACTGTGCTCCTCCCCGCCCCCCACCGACAACGCGTTTTTTCATAACGTCGACCCCCAGAGGTCTGGACCGCTTCCCTGGGACCGGCTTTTCATCCTGCATCGATTTTTGACGGTCCCGAGGCCTGTGAAGCGCCCCCAGAGGCAGAAGATAACGCAAAACCTCCTGTCGTGATTTTTCACGATGCGAGGGGGTCTGGGCCCCGCCCTCCCCCCCTCCCCTGGACACCGGGGAAGCCTGGCGGTCTCCTGGCAGTGCGCGCGCAGCTCGCAGTAGAGCACGGAGGCGAGGGACGCGTCCTCGGGGCCGCCGACATGCGCGGCTGCCGCAGCGCGGCGGGTGGCGACCCTCTCCGTTGGGGCGCTGCTGCCAGAGGAGAAGCGGGGGTTTGTGCGCTGCGTGCCCGCCTCGTTCTTGTCCTTCCCTTTGTTCCCTCCTCCTTCTCCTCCTCCTTTTTACCCTCATCCTTCCCCTCCCCACCCCTCCCCCATTCTTCTTCTGATTCTTCTTCTTCTTCTTCTTCTTCTTCTTCTTCTTTCTCCTCCTCCTCTTCCTCCTCCTCCTCCTCCTCCTCCTCCTCCTCCCCCTCCTCTGCCTGTCCTCCTCCTCCTCCTCCTCCTTCTCCATCTCCTGTTCCTCCTCCGACTGGTGCTTGCGTCTCGTGAGCGTAGGTTGTCAATCGGAAAGTATCTTGCAGATGCTGCTGCTAAAGCAGCGGCTGCCTCTGAACCCCAGCCCTCGTCGAGGGAATAAGAGCTGGCAGAAGATGGGGCGACGGCTTTAGATCAAAATCCCACCTATGTTGCCTCTGCCTTGTCTTGCCAGGACCACCCCCCGAAAATGGCGGAAGTCCAGAGAGTTATTCCAGTCGCGGTCGTCTGCGTCTACTCTCTAGGTGGGGAGTGCGGCCGCGACCGAACTCAGGGCGGGCAGTGCAGGCGAGAGTGCAACGGCATCGTCATCCGCAGGGCTTGAGGGAGACGTTGCAGTGCAACCCCACTACACCCGCGGGGTGTCGATCTCTCCTCCTCCTCCTCCTCCTGCTCCTCCTCCTCCTCCTCTTCCTCCTCCTCCTGCTTCCTACACCCCTCTCCTGCACGACTGGTTTTGCCTTAGGGATGCCTGGCATTGTCGAGTATGCATGCGCCGCGCTCGTGCAAACCCCTCCGCACCCTGTGTTGCTCTCGGCACCATGAGGCCGCCTGCTGGGCCTCCCTGGTCTGTCAACCTCGTCGCGCAGAAGGCGTCGAGAAATCGACTCTCTTCTGGGATGATGAGACACCCCAGACAACACCCCTGGCGGCGCCTCCGACGCCACCCCCGCTACTGACATGCCACTGCCAATCTGAACCTGCCTCTGGCGTAAATTGCGGTGCGTTCTGGCGCGGCTTTTACCCGAGCCTGTCACGACCTTGCCGGATCCCAGTGCCCAACCACCGTGCCCAACCTGAGGCTTGCCACTTCTCACGCGATACGGTATCCAATGATTCTGGACAACAGCCCCAATCATAGTCTTTGTAGGGCTATAGGGCTATGGGGCTGTAGGGCTAGAGGGCCATAGGGCTATAGGTCTATAGGGCTATAGGGCTATAGCGCTATAGGGCCATAATCAGGACTGTAGGGCTGTAGGACTATGGGGTTATGGGGCTCTGGGGCAATGTGGTTATAGGGCTATAGAGCCATAGGGCTATAGGTCTATAGGGCTATGGGGAGGGACATAGTTCTATAGGCATACATATATTCTCATACGCACCTCTCCGAGGGAATAAGCTCAGAGGCGATTAATGCGTACGCGGGGCGCCGCGTTCGCGATTTTTCTGGCCGTTTCGCTAGGGACATCCTCGAACTTCTGAAAATCGGTGGCACCCCTCACGCAGATCGTGACGTCAGGGCCCCAAAACACATGGGAATTTCAACATTCTAACAACAAGCCTTGAAAAGCACATTGTAATTTCAATGATTTTGACCCCGATTCTCAGAGAATGGCGATTTCGCCTGAGACATCCTCCCAACATCGAGCCCCACGTACCTTCTGGTACCCCAGACCCCGCCTCGGAGCCTCTTGGGAGCCTCCTGGAACCTCCTGGGGCCTCCTGGGGCTTTCTGTACCTTCTGGTACCCCAGACCCGCCTCGGAGCCTCCTGGGGGTCTCCTGGAACCTCCTGGGGCCTCCTGCGGCCTCCTGGAGCCTCTTGGGGCCTCCTGGAGCCTCCTGGGGTCTTCTGGGGTCTCCTGAGGCCGCCTGGGGCCTCAGAGCTACATGCACACACAGAGACACAAATCACACCCAACACATCGCACGCTAGACAAACATAACACACACACACACACGCAACACCTACAACGCACAGAAAACACGCACAACACAGAGCACACATCACACACACACAACACTCCAATCCCGGGGCCTCCTGGAGCCTCTTCTGGTATCCAAGTCGGGCCTCCTGAGGTTTCCTGAGGGGCCCTTGTACACACATCGCAAGGTGTGGCAACCCCAGTTGCGCTCGAGTGCGACCTCGATCTTAGATTCTTCTTTCTTCATCTTCGATCCTGCAGTCATGGTGTTTTCCTGCATCAAACGCCCTTTCAGTTTTTTTTTGTATGAGCCAAGGCACACACGTGCCACTTCTATACATGTTTATATATATATATATATATATATATATATATAGAGCTGTAGGGTTATAGGGCTATTGGGCTGTAGGGCTATAGGGCAACAGGGCTATTGGACTATAGGGTTGTAGGGCTATAGGGCTATAAGGCTATAGGGCTATAGGGCTATAGGACTATAAGGCCATAGGGCTATAGGGCTATAGGGCTATAAGGCACCCGGGCACCTGGGCATCCAGCACCCGGGCACCCGGGCACCTGGGCACCAAAGCACCAGAACACCCAAGCACCCAGGCACCCATGCACCCGGGCACCCGGACACCCGGGCACCAGGACACCCGGGCGTGCCGCCGAAATCGGCGCCACACCTCACCTAACCATATGAATCCGCTAGGACCCCTACACAGGCAAGCTCTGATTGCGGAATCCGTAATAACCCGGTACACAGTCTCAGATTCAAGGCGCCATCGACTCGATATGAGCACGCAGTCCTGGCCCTGGCCCTGGCCCCAGCCCCAACCCTGGCCCCCCAGCCCCAGCCCAGGCCCCGGCCCCCCAGCCCTAGCCTCGGCCCTGGCTCCGGCCCTGGCCCAGGCACAGGCCCCGACCGCGGCCCCGGCCCTGGCCCTGGGGCCCCGGGACCCCTGGCCCCAGCCCCGTCGCCTCCCAGACGCCCGCCCCCGAGGAGACCCACGGCTCTTCTTCTTCTTCTTCTCCTCCTCCTCCTCCTCCTCCTCCTCCTCCTCCTCCTCCTCCTCCCCCTCCTCCTCCTCCTCCTCCTCCTCCTCCTCCTCCGTCCTCCTCCTCCTCCTCCTCCTCCTCCTCCTCCTCCTCCTCCTCCTCCTCCTCTTCCCTCCACCACCCGCCCCATGTCCCGAGCTTGTGGCAGGGTCATCAGCTCGTCGTTGTCGTTGTCGGCGTCGTGGTGGTCGCCGTCGTCCTTCTGGTCGGCGGCACCAGCCGTAAGGCCTTCACAATGTACGGTCTCAGGTTCAAGACGCCATCGACTTGATATGATGACGCAGTGCCAGAGCAACAGCAGCAGATAATCGTCCACGCTTGGTTCTGCCTGGAGGACGATTTAGATTCGCTGTGCCGGAACGGCAGCTCGGCTCTGCCCCCATGGCCGTGCGAGTTCGTATCGAAACCTCGTGCTCGTCTTCCTACCCAGGAATCGTTTACTCCCCTCTGGCAGCTCAGCCGTCCTCGTGGTGGACGAGGTAGCCAGCCATGAGGCGGCGCTGCGTGGCAGTGTTCTCTGCCACTGGCTGGGTCATGATCCTGATGAAGCAGGCGTCATCGGCAAGCGCGGGGCGCGGCGAGACGTGCGAAACCGAGGCACCAACATGGAGAAGTGGAGGGGGTTGAGCAGGAGGAGAGGTGGGCGAAGGATAACGATGGGCCTGTAGTATTCCCCGTCAGCGCCTATCTGTGGCGTGGGGTCACGTCTTGGACAGTGCTTTCGCTTTCCGCTCGCTGGCTCCACGACCCTGGCTGTTGCATTGTGGGTCCACGGTGTCCAACGTCTCCTTCTGCTCAACAACTTGCCCCCCCTCCTCCTTCTCCTCCACCACTTCCTCCCACGACACACGTGTGTTGGTGGCGAGCCACGTGCGATGGCCCTAACGATGCCCTGGCAAACATCAAGAGGGGGTCTCAATGGAGCCAATACGATCCAACGAATCCCCAGGAGCGCCTCCCCAGGAGAGGAAGGGAGAGGAGGCAGGATGAGAAACATTGACGTTGTGTGCAAGAAAGGAAGAGCGAGAGAGAGAGAGAGAGAGACAGGGAGAGAGCGCGAGAGAGACAGAGCGAAAGAGGGATATATATATATATAGAGAGAGAGAGAGAGAGAAGCATACAGACAGAGAAAACACATGGACTGAGAGAAGAATGTAAGAGGCAAGCGCGTAAGCATACATGATAAAGGGTCCAAGCCTTCCTCCATGCTAACTGATTCGGGCCCCTCCTCCAGGTGCCCGCCCCCTCCCCGATTTGGTGTGGTGCTTTGGTGCAGGGGTCTGGTGGTCGTCGTCTTGTTGTTGTCGCCGTGGCCCCTTCCCCTTATCCCATCTGGAGGATGGCCGTTTTTTTCCTTGTGTTGCCTTTGATCTCTGTCTCTCCAGTCCTGTCCTCATTTTTAGCCAAATAGGCTTGCCTTGGAGTTCTAATTCGCTACCTAGAACCTGTGCATGGCGAACCTCTCCTCTTCTTTGTCCTTTCACGATCATGGGAATGCCAATGGGCCCCTGGGGAATGCAAAATAATTCCTGAGATATGGCAGTGTAATCCTAAGGCATGGCAATGTAATTCTGGAGTATGGCATTGGACTCCTTGGGTACGACAATGGGTTTCTTGGGTATGGCAAAAGATTCCGTGGGTGTGGCAGTGGGTTCCTCGGGAATGGCGATGAAGCCTGCAAACACATTCCAATGAAGTTTAATGGAGTTGTACGGGTATTGGGATTGAGTCAAGTTGAGTCCAATGGAGATCAATGGAATGGGACCCAATACAGTCCTAGGTGGTCCAGTGGAGTCTTATGGGGTGCCCAGTGGCGGCGTATGTAGTCGGATGGAGTCCACGGCGCCCAGTAGTCAAAGGAATACTCCAATGCAGTTCACTGGAATTCTCTTGAGGCCGATAGAGTTCAATGGAACTGACTAGACCAATGGAGTCGGGTTGAGTCTTACCAAGATAGTCGTGGGGCTCCAGTGGGGAATCCAGTGGAGTCCTGTGGTGTCCATGGAGTGGGATCGTATGGGTGTTCAAGTGAAGTCCACGGGAGACCAATGGAACCCAATGGAGTTCGATAGAATCCAATGGAAACCAATTGACCCCTTTCAACCAACTTGATTGTTTTGCTCTATAAGGGGTCAACGCTGGTAGATCTACTGTCTCTAATTGGGGGTCCGGGCCGTCAAGCAAACACCACCGTGTGCGTGCGCGTGCCCCTCAGATTCTTGTTCGGTTGAGGTTGTCCCATGATCCCCATTGAACGCCATCGCACGGTTAGGACGGCTCAATAGACCTCGAAGGGGTCGGGGCCCGGGTTTCTGGCCCCTGGGCCTCGTCGCCCTGATATATATATATATATATATATATATATACATATGTATGTATGTCTGTCTGTCTGTCTGTCTGTCTGTCTGTCTGTCTGTCTGTCTGTCTGTCTGTATGTATGTATGTATGTATGTATGTATGTATGTGTGTGTATGTATGTATGTATGTATGTATGTATGTATGTATGTATGTATGTGTGTATTTATCTATACGTAGCACCCCCGCAGATGCGGATAAGAGTGAGGGGGCTGTGTGGACGTCGGCAGTTTGCGAGACTCTGGAGAAGCCCGCCGCAGGCGCCCAAGTTTCACAAAGTATACGGCGAACCCGCCGCAAACGCCGATTTTTTCGTGAAACTAATGTAGGTCGGTCGCGGGTGGGTCGCAAACGGGTCGCGGGTCCGTCGCGGGTTGGTCGCGGATGGGTCGCGGGGTGTGTCGCGGATGGGTCGCGGGGTGGGTCGCGGGTGGGTCGCGGGGTGGGTCGCGGGTGGGTCATGGGTGGGTCGCTGGTGGGTCGCGGGGTGGGTCGCGGGTGGGTCGTGGGTTGAGTCGCGGGGTGGGTCGCGGGGTGGGTGACGTGGTGGGTCGCGGGCGGGTCGCGGGGGGGGGCGACGACAACAAACAACAACAACACCAACAACACCAACACCAACAACACCACCAGCAACAACAGCAGCAGCAACAACAACACCAACAACAACAGCATCAACAACAACACCAACAACAGCAACAACAGCAGCAACAACGGTAACAGCAACACCAGCAACAACAGCCACAACAATATCAACAACAGCGCAACCAACATAATCCTCACCACAGATCCCCACTTTAGCCACGCACCCAGGGACAATGAATGACCGTTCGGCCCCTCACTCTGATATATATATATATGTATATATGTATATATGTATATATATATACACAGCTGTACTAATTCAATCGGTTCCCTTAGTCATGCAAAACTAAACTGATACAACTCCGGGTGCGTCCGGGGGGCCTGAATCGCGAGCGCCCCAAGATGGCCCAGTACGGTCCCGGATGGCCCGATGATCGCCCCAAGACGGCCACGATGCACGATGGGCCCAAGATGGCCCAAGACGGGCCCAAGGTGGGCCTGGGGGGCCCGAAGACGACTCCCAAAAGGCCCCCAGAGGGCACAAATCATAAGTTTTCAAAAGGTTCCGGAACAATTTTCGCATACTCGGCTTCTCGGTCTCCAGAGCGCTCGAGACGGCCGACCCCCGAGATCGCCCCAAATGGACCAAAAAGCGCCCAATAGGGCCCCAAGGCGAGCGCAGGACGGCCCAAGAGGGGCCCAAGACGGCCCCAAGACACTCCAAGAGGACGGCACCAAGACAGCCCAACGGGGCCTCGAGAGAGAGAGAGCGAGAAAGCGACGACATATGTGTGTGTATGTATATCTGTATGCGTATGTATGTGTAGATGTATGTGTATGCGCATGCGTATGAGAGTATGTGTATGTGAGTATGTGTATGTGTACGTATGGAAATAGACCTGTGGATGTCTATACATAAGAAACATATGCATCGCCATGCAAATGCATATGTTTATGAATCTACACACATATATACATATATTGCACATAGCTAGAACAACCCTGATGTACACGTACGAAAGGTGGCAACCAATAGCGACATAGAGAGGTATGGATGTACGTATGTATGTATGCTTGTATATATATAAATAGATTGACACATATAGAGAGAGAGAGACAGAGAGAGAGAGAAAGAGAAAGAGAGAGAGAATACATATATATATATATAAAGAGAGAGAGGGAGAGAGACAGAGAGAGAGAGAGAGAGAGAGAAAAAAAGAGAGAGAGAGAGAGGGAGAGAAAGACAGAGAGATAGCGAGAGAACAACAGATAAAGAGAGAGAGAGAGAGATATCGTGACGCATGCACACACACATCTCTCTCCATATTTATTTATGTAAACCGCTATATATACATTTGTATATATATATATATATATATATGTTTATATGTATGTATGTTTGTATACATGTACCTGTCATATATGTATATACATCTTACAACAGATATGTGTTCCATGTAGTTATATGTCTGTATCTATATATATATGTACAAATATGTATATTCCTAGTCTTACATTTTTACCTCCCAGACCCCCCACCCCCCCTAAGCCGGACCTCCTCCCAAGGACGCCATGGGCGTCCTTTCGGACCCCCTGGACGCCCTTGGAAAAGATCCACGGGCCCTTCCGGGACTCCCAGGGCGCCTTGCCGGGCCTTGCGAGCAGACTCAAGGCGATCAGCGGGATCATCGGAGAGGCGCAAGAGAGACTCAAGACAGCACAAGAGCGCTCCATGAGGAACCTCGATGGTCTGAAGACGGCCCGAAAGCCACCCAAAACGTCCCAAGAGGCCGTCAAGACAGCCCCGAAAAAGCAAACATCGCCCATTCCCAGAAGAATAATTATATTTTTAGCATGCCCGTTTTTTGGGTCTTCGCAGTGTTCAAGACGGCCCGATGGGCCCCCGACGTCGCCCCAAGAGGGCCCAAGAGGCCCCCCAGAGGGTTCGAAGACGGCTCAAGCGGGCCCCAAGACTGCCCCAGAGAGCCCCGATATTGCCCACAAGAAACCCAAGATGCCCCCAGACGGCTCCCAACAGAGACCCACGAAAGCCATGGGAAACAGCTCTCCGAAACTGCCCAAAGAAGCCCCAGGACGGCCCAAGAGGGCTCCAGGACGGCCCAAAAGAGCCCCAAAAACGCACAGGCGGTTTTGTCCTACGAAGTACATCGAGCTGACCCGACGATCTTGGTTCCACGCTTAAGGCTCGAGGTTTAAATTCCTCGATCGAGTGATACAGGCAATGGATCGATATTCGAAGTTCGACGATCGAAGATTTCCTGAGTGCCTGGAGCTCTCCAGGTATTCAGGAAGCGACTCAAAAACGAGTGTTCGGAGCTACTGCGACTTCTTCGGCGTGTCATGGGAACGCTCCTTACTTCCTCCAAGGATGGACTCAACCACCGGAGGAGGCGGAAGAGGAGGAAAGGAGGAGGAAGGGAAGGGTAGGGATATACCTTAGAGGTGGCAGATGAAACGCCAAACAACATTTTTCTCTTTACCTCCTCCCATGAGGAGCGGTGCTGAAGCAACCGGTGATGGATTGCTTTGCCTGAAAAAAAGCGTTCAGAGCAAGACTGCATTGGCGCGGAGCGCCAATGCAGTCCTGTGTGTATATATATAGATATATGTAAATGTTACGCGCAGCCCCCTCCCAACACCCATTCTACGCCTTCTTCTTTTCCGCGAGGCTGGAGTCGTGCCGCTCCCCTCTTGTACCCTTTCCCTCTCGGCGCCTCCTCTTCTTCTTCGCTGAAGCATCCCCGCGGGTCCGCTAGCGGCACATTTTCCACAAGCGCCAACGTGACAGATGCAAACGTCTGGTTCCTCTACATAGAGGGGGAACAAGCGTGTGAGCCATCCTGTAAACGAGAAATCAGCAAACCCTTTGATTTCCG
>CAUYUJ010008513.1:489458-496958 GCA_963575745.1 Prorocentrum cordatum
GAGCTGCATTTTTTCAAAAGAAAATAGCTGCACCGCATACGTTGCACCATGTAGATTGCACCGCGTAGCTGACGCCACATGCCCTCTCCTTTCTGAAAAGAACTGCGGATCTACCACCTCCCCGAGTCCGGGATTATCGCCCCCCTGGATATGTCTGATTTAACGTAATTCTGCCTCGTCGCTCATCTTATACATGAGTCCTGCCATCCCAGCCAAACCGGTGCTGGCCCCCCGCAGTCCTCTGGTTAAAAACATAATGCGCGCGCACTCGCTTCGAAAATCAGAGATTCCCCCCAAATCCCTTGCAAGAGTAGAAGGGCGCCATGCGGGCCACTCGCGAAATCCTTCCAAAATCTCCATCGCCGACGCGTGGACACCATCATCTTCATCGGCGTGATCAGCATCGGCGCCGTCATGTGCCTTGCAGTCGTCACCGTCCTCACTAGCACCGCAGCAAACATCATCGTGTCTGCCGTCGTCGACGTCGCCATGATACCGCGACCGCCCACGTCGCCGACTCGCACTGAAGTGCCCGCGCGTCAGCGCGGCCCGTGAGACGCGCCAGGGAGCCCCTGGCGGTCAGCGCCGCCGCGGCCTCGTCGGTCGGACCAGACTAGCTGGCCGCTCTGCGCGCGAGCCTGCGCGCGCTAACGCGGCTGCAGCGATTCGCTCGCCGGCGCCAGGCAGGCATCGCAATTGCCGACTCATAAGTTTTTGGCACTAAATTGCGGGTGGGTGGGTGGTATGATTGCGCGAGCAGTGGAGTTGACAACGCACTGGAGAGCATTCATTGCCTAATTGCCCCGCGTAGTCTACACCGCATAGATTGCATATGGCCTAACACCGGTTGCGCCACATAGCTTGCACCACTCATGATTTCCGACTCACAAGATATGTCGAATCCACCGCCCTCCCAAGGCCAGAATTATCTGTGCCCCCTTGGGGCGCACAATCTACATCTGATTCTGCCCCGCCGCTCATTCTAGATATGAAGTCATAGCAGCCCAGCCCAAATGGTATCGACCCCCCCGTCATCTTCGCAAAATACTATGCCGCGCGCGTTCGTTCCAAATATCAGCATCTCCCAAAACCCCCGAGTCGAAAGAAGAGGGAAAGTCCACGCGCGCGCGTGGTTTCGCGCGCGTGCGGAAATCTTTCAAAAACCTAAAGCATCGCACGGGACCCATGATCGAGTGTCCCGGGCACATGCAAACGGGCATGTTTTACAATATGAGCTTTCAGAAAAGGCCGCGCGCGCGCCCTCGCTACTTCGTGATGGCGCCAAAGGCTGTCAACATTTTATCGCGGGCGACCAGCCAAGTTTTTTGCGCGCGCAGTGATCGGGGGGGGCTCTGTCATGGAACGCCATGCGGGTCACTTGTGCCCGCTGGCCGCGCGCGCATTTTGGAATCAGTCCACGACCTTCGTAGTCGACGCGAGGATGCCATCATCGTCGTCGGCGCGATCAACATGGGTGCCGTCAGTGGCTTGCCGTCCTGAGTGTCGCCGCCGTCCTGAGTGTCGCCATCGTTGCCAGCGTCGTTGCAATCGGCATCGCCTCTACCGTTGTCGACGTCGCCATGATGCCGCGACCGCCAGAGTCACCGAGTCGCGTGTCAGCGCGGCCTGTGAGACGCGCCGGGGAGTCCCTGGCGGTCAGCGCCACCGCGACCGCGTCGGTCGCGCCGTACTAGTTGGCCGCTCTGCGCGCGAGCCTGAGCGCGCTGGCGCGGTCGCGGCGATGCGCCAGCCACCGCCGAGCAGTCATCCCAGTCGTCGCCGCATGGTCTGGCAGGCCAAGTTGCGGGTGGTCGGGGTGCTTGTGCGAACGACGGAGATGGCCACTTACTGCGAACAGAACTTGGTTGCACCGTAGCATGCTCCCGTGGATAGACGACATGAACGCGAGACCAAGTCGTGGCGTTGAGAACCAGCCGTTCAAATAGATTGAGCGCGGCCCAGGCCGGTACGACCTCGGGCTGAATGAACTGCCCTTGAGGTTCGCGCGTTTATAAAATTATTGCAGTGTCAACGGTAGCCGCCGATCGCCCCCGGCATGGAACTCGCGGGCTTTGGCTGGCGCAATATCAACTTTACGGCGAATTTTCGTTTTGTTCCCATTCATGGCTTCCCGGGAACTCTGAAGCGAAGGCTTCTAGGGCGTCGGGCGACGTTGGGTCCGTCGGCTGGGTCGCGTCAGCGCGCCGAAGCAGAGCCGAAACTGTGCTGGGCTGCTCCTGGCTGCGCCGGGCTGACGTGGGCCGCGGTGGCTGGGGTCAGACTGCGCTGGGCGACGCGACGCTGGACTCGCTTTGGGGCTCTGACTCAGGAGTGCAGCGCTCCATGTCAGGAGGCCTACCTCGTCTTCGGATGTAACATTTCGGGGGCGCGCGCGAACTTTCACCAGTTGTTTCACCCGTCGCACCTCTCAGATTTTTCCGCGCGAGCTCGGCGGGGGCGAAGCGACGATGAAATCGCCGAAAGTGGCGTTCTGGGAAGGCGCCGGGTACATGGGGGCAATTCTTGCATGCTTTGCGAGTTGCGGTTTGTCGCGTCCTAGCCGCGCTCAGACGGGGCGATGTCGGCGGCCGCGTAATGCGAGAGGGTTGTGAAATACCGACGTTGCGAATGACGCATTGGCGTGGGATCTCCCCGCATGAAATAATCTAAATGTTACTGCTTCAATCGGTTCGGCGTTATGATCCTCGTCATTTTTGCGTGGGAATCCTGGGCGAGGTCTCCGACGTGGCACTCGCGCTGCGGGGGACTCGCAATCCTGTCGCGCTTCGTGGGTGCCGACGTCGCTTCGTTTAGACAGGCTAGGGCGCGCGATGTCGTAGCGTCGCGAAATGCGCAGCAGTTCTCCGCGTGCACGATGCACCCGGCGATCTTATCGTCGCCTCGCCCTAGCCAGGCTGGGGCGGACATGTAGTGGCGCGAGGAAGGACATGTGTACTGGTTTCACCAACGTATGATGAATGTCCCAAGAATGCAATCCCTGGGGGTGAAGGTAGCCCTCCGAATAGTTCAAGAGCCATCACTCGCCCCAAATAGTCATTCTGGAGATCTTGCGAAGTGCGCCAGACATCATGCGGGCCGACGCTGTCCGGGGGGCCTCAATGCAATCGCAGAGCTCCCTGGCAACTCCAAACTGGAGGTTTCCGGGGTGTCGAGCGACGCTGGAGTCTCTGCCTGGGTGGTCGCGCAGCCGCGTCGAAGCAGAGCTGGCGCTGAATTTCAAGGGCTCCGGACATGATGCGGGCCCGACGCTGCGCGGCGGGCCCTGGCGAAAGCGCAAGCCTTACAACAACGTTGAGCTGAGGGCTTCTCGGGTGTCGAGCGACGTTGGATTCGTCGGCTGGGTGGCACTAGCGCGTCGAAGCAGAGCTGAAACTGAGCTGCCCCGAGCTGGGCTGCGCCGGACTGACGTGGGCCTCAGCGGCTGGTGCCAGACTGCACTGGGCGACGCGTCGCTGGACTCATCTTGGGGCAGTAGGTGACTCAGGAATGCGCCATTCTTTGTCGGGGCGCTAACCTGATCTCTGGATGTGCCATTCTGGGAAGATGCATGGACTTTGGCCCTTCGTTGCGCCCGTCGTAGCGTGGCGACTTTTCCGCGTGAGCTTGGTGAGGGCGAAACGAGGCTGGTATGGCCAGAAGTGACGTTCTGGGAAGGCGCCAGGTCAGTTGGAATAGCAGTTGCACACGTCGATAAGTTGCGATTTGTTGCGCCCGAAGCCTGGCTCAGACGAAACGAGTTCGACAGCTACGATGTGCGATAGGGTAGCCAATTGCCAACGTTACATGATGCATCTCCCCAGAACGCCATTCCTGGCGATGTCATCGTCGCCTCCTCCTAGCCAGGCTGGAGTGGAGAAGTACTGACGCTAGGAAAAGTGTGCTGGTTGATCCAACGTATGATGGATCTGCCGAAAATGGTATACCTGGCAATAAGGATAGCTTCCCAAAACATTGAAGAGTCATCAATCGCCCCAAATCGTCTGTCTGGAGATCTTATACAATGCGCCAGAGATGACGCGGGCCTGGCACTGTCTGGGAGGCCCTCGCGTAATGGCAGCGGTGGATGGCAGAAACTGCACCGAAACCAATTCATAACGTTGGAAGTCCGCCGTTCAGAGAAGACCGAGCGCAGTCCAGGCCACGACGACTTCAGGCTGAAAAGAAGGCAGTTTCGGTTCGCGTTTATTTTCGCATTTTCAACGGCAGCCACCGATCGTGCCCAGCTTGGAACTCACGGACTTTGAATGGTAATGGCGCTATAACCCATTTTCCAATGATTTGTTCCCATCCACTGCAGAACACACAATTGGGTGTCACGCTGTCTGGTATGTATGATTCAGGTGATATATATATATATATATATATATATATATATATATATATATATATATTTATGTAGGCCTCAGCACCCCACATGAACCCCCCTTTTCTCTTGGAAGATGCCACGAGAAAAGGGGGGCGGAAGCGCGTTGAGTTTCGGTTCTCGTGTTGTGTTGTGTTGTGTTGTGTTGGTTGGAGCCAAAGCGTTGTGTTGTGTATCGGGGTGTTGTGTGTCAGTTGCTGTGTTGGAGACGGAGGGAGTTGAGGAGACGGTTATTTTCAAGTTCATCTTGGGGAGGGAGCCTGTTGAATATCGGGTGTTTTGTTGGAGAAGAAGGCTGTTGAGTACTGGGTGCTGTGTTGGAGACGGAGGGAGTTGAGTAGAAATATATTTTCAAGCTCATCTTGGGGAGGGAGCCTGTTGAGTATCGGGTGTTGTGTTGGAGAAGGAGGCTGTTGAGTACTGGGTGCTGTGTTGGAGACGCCGGGGCGTTGAGTAGAAGGTTATTTTCAAGTTCATCTTGGGGAGGGAGCCTGTTGAGTATCGGGTGTTGATGTGGAGAAGGAGGCTGTTGAGTACTGGGTGCTGTGTTGGAGGCGGAGGGAGTGGAGTAGAAGGTTATTTTCAAGTTCATCTTGGGGAGGGAGCCTCTGGAGTATCGGGTGTTGTGTTGGAGAAGGAGGCTGTTGAGTACTGGGTGCTGTGTTGGAGACGGAGGGAGTGGACTAGAAGGTTATTTTCAAGTTCATCTTGGGGAGGGAGCCTGTCGAGTATCGGGTGTTGTGTTGGAGAAGGAGGCTGTTGAGTACTGGGTACTGTGTTGGAGACGGAGGGAGTGGAGTAGAAGGTTATTTTCAAGTTCATCTTGGGGAGGGAGCCTGTCGAGTATCGGGTGTTGTGTTGGAGAAGGAGGCTGTTGAGTACTGGGTGCTGTGTTGGAGACGGAGGGGGTTTAGTAGAAGTTTTTTTGTTCCTTCTTCAAGTTCGCTGTTGAGTACTGGGTGCTGTGTTGGGGACGGAGGGATTTGAGTAGAAGGTTATTTTCAAGTTCATCTTTGGGAGGGGGCCTGTTGAGTATCGGGTGTTGTGTTGGAGAAGGAGGCTGTTGAGTACTGGGTGGTGTGTTGGAGACGGAAGGAGTTGAGTAGAATGTTATTTTCAAGTTCATCTTTGGGGGGAGCCTGTTGAGTATGGGGTGTTGTGTTGGAGAAGGAGGCTGTTGAATACTGGGTGCTGTGTTGGAGACGGAGGGAGTTGAGTAGAAGGTTATTTTCAAGTTCATCTTGGGGAGGGGGCCTGTTGAGTATCGGGATCGTGTAGTGCGGGATTGAATATCTGGGGCTGGTGGAAACGGGTGCACTTGCAGGGGGTGAACATCGCTTCGAACTTGAGCCCAAAACATCTTCCAAACAAAGTCTCAACATTGAATCCAGGAATCGTGGGAATCATATATAAATTCGTATGAAATGATGAGAAAAGGGGGGTTCTTGTGGGGTTCGGAGGACTATGTATACACATAACTATCTATGTGCACTCATAAGGACTTGAAGGAAACGTGAACTTACAGACATAAGGGATGCTTCTACCACTACCAGTGACATTAAACCCTGATTCAATTTCACCGCATCGGTTAAGCTACCTTGCGCCACAATGATATACAATGTCGGACCACGCTGGTCCACTGCTGATTCAATTGCAGGATTCTACGTTGCATGACACTGAAACGTGTTCCAATGCATCATTGTCCAACACATTTCCGTGCGCAGCTTGGTGTACGTGCGCAACAGAGAAAGCGCGCGTGCCGAGCCAAGCATGCACAGAGACGAACGTGCACTGAGGCAGAGGGTCACAACGAACTCTGTCCTGAAAGGCGGGAACAACGACTGCGTCACCAATCTCATGGCCCTCGAGACGTCCAGCACCCACCTGGGCGAGGGTGAACAAAATGGGACCGCGGGGGGAAATCGGAGGGCGAATCTCCCCCCCCCCCTCTTCCTCGGCCTCCCCCTCCTCGCTGACGACCCTCAAGACGTTCCTCCTCCTGCTCTGGCTCCTACTCCTCCCTACCTCGCCTCTTCTCCACCCTCAATCCTATCCCCGACTTTTCCTCTTCCCTCCTACCTCGCTCCTCCTCTTCCTCCTTCCCCTCCTCTGTCCTCTCCTCTTCCTCCTCCTCCCCGGACCCCCAACGTCGTGATTTTCCAGGCGGGCTGCAACTGTCGAAACCTGTTCCCCTGGACAGACCTTTCGTCCCGAGCCGTTTTCCAACGACCCCTGGGGCCTGATAAAGGACCCGCAAAGGCGAGAAAAGGCCAGGCACCCTAAGTCGCTTCTGAAATTCCTGTTTCCCCCCATAACCCGAATGGGGCCTGGGTTTTTCCTCCAGCGCAGTCGGCAAGCTTCCTGACCCCTAGGGGGGGGCGGGGGAGGAAGAGGAGGCGGGGGAGGAGGAGGAGGAGGAGGAGGTGGAGGAGAAGGATCAGTAGTGGGGGGAGCAGGGGAGGAGGGGAGGAGTAATGATGATGATGATTCAGATGATGACGATGGTGATGGTGATGATGATGATGATGCTGCTGATGCTGCTGATGATGATGGTGATGATGATGCCCTCGCTGCTGCTGCTGATGCTTGGAATGAGGATGCTGATGATGATGATGACTATGACGACTATGACGATGACGATGCTGATGATGCTGATGATGATGACGATGATGATGATCATAATGATAACGATAATGATAGTTATGATGCTGGTGATGCTGATGCTGCTGCTGCTCCTGATGATGATGATGATGATGATAAGGATGATGATGATGATGATGATGATGATGATGATGCTGAGCATGATCATGATGATGCTCATGATGGCAATCATGGTGGATCATGGTGATCAGCCTGATGATGACGATGGTGATCCTTATGATTCGGAAGATGATTCTGGCATTCTAGGTTGGCCTCGCGCGCGCTCCGAAAGGGCGCGAGGTCCAGGCAGAGAGAAAGGCAGCAGCACAACCGACACGACGGCGACGACGAACGGCGACGGCGAGCAAGGGGACGACAGACGAACGAGCGCAGCAACGACGGGAGACGACGACGGTGGCGGCGGCAGCCAAACGAGCTGGCCGACTGGCCGCCGGCCTCGCGGCACAATTCAGAAC
>CAUYUJ010008514.1:0-39671 GCA_963575745.1 Prorocentrum cordatum
TGGAGGAGCTCGGCGTGCCCCTCGCCGATTTCAAGCGCGCTTACGAGTACCTCCGCGACACGAACGAGCAGTGCGCCGCGGTGCGGTGGGACGAAGAGGCCGCGCAGAACTTTGCGGACCCCGAGGGCGACGGCGATGGCGACGGCTCCTCGCTCCTGGGCCTGCCTCGCTGTCTCGCGGCGTGCGTGGCCGGGGGGGGTAAGGGCGGCGACGCTCGCCAGGAGGGCCCGGCCGATGCCGTGCAGCCCGGCGCGGGCTCGGCCCCGCCGAAGCGGACGAGCGCAGGCGCAGCGAGCGCGGAGGGCGAAGCGAACGCGGCGGCTGACGGCGGGGGCGAGGCAGGGGGCGGGTGCGGGGATCCCACCGGTGAGGACGCGGCTGGCGCTGGCGGGGAGGATTCAGAGGGCGACGAGGGCGAGGCTGGTGAGGGAGAGGGCGGCGAGGGTGTCGAGGAGGGCGACTACTGCGCCGCCGTCGCGGACGCCGACATGCTGGCCGATCTGGACAAGCAGTGGCAGACCGTGCACCTCAGCCTCCAGAAGGCGGAGGTGATTGCGCGCGAGAAGCGGCGTGTGGAGGCACTGACGCGGCAGTTCGACGACATGGAGATTTTCCAGGACCGAGATTCCGACCTGCGCTTGGCGGAAGCCGCGAAAGAGGCCCACAAGGCTGCGAAGGCGCTCACCAACTGCAACACGGAGGCGCTCACGAAGAAGCTGGAGCAGACGGAGCAGAAGATTCAGGCCACGCGGCCTCCTCCGGGAGTCGCCGGGAAGCGCGCGGCCGGTGGCGGCGGCGGCGGCGGCGGCGCGCCGGCCGGGGGCGCTGAGGGCGGGGGGGGCGAGGCGCGCGGTGCGGGTCGTCGTGCCCACTGGAACCGAGCCTGTCAGCATGTTCTCCCCCGCATGTTCTCCCCCGGTTTCTGGAGTGCTTTCGACCCCGTCGCGTTTCCCTACGGCGACGGCGTCTTCGGACTCGACAGGGAGGCGAAGTTGACGTACGACGAGTGGTGCAGGTGCCTCCTGGCTCGCGAGGAGCTCGAGTACGAGGTCCCCGACGACGTCTCGGCGCCCGACGCTGCGCGGGCGCCCGCGCCCGACGCTGCGCGGGCGCCCGCCGCGTCTGAGTCGCCCGTGCCGCGCTGGCGTCGCCACGCGGACCTGCTCGCGGCCCAGCATTGCCTCTGGCGCAGAAAGGCTATCATTCAGTCGGCTAGGTTATTCGTGCGCAAGCAGCGTCTGGGGGAAAGCATCGCGGACCTCGCCGCACTGACGCCGGAGGATCTGGCGCAGGTCGTGGCCGTGCTCGGCAGGGGGGCGGGCATCAAGGAGGCCCTGGGCCTCGAGGGCGTGCCCCGGAACGTCAAGAGCGCGCTGCGCAGCATGCTGCTCAGCAACCGTGATGTCGTCGGGTCCGACGCGCACCGGACCACGCTGCGGCACATCAGTACCAGCTACACCCGGCTCTTCGGGCCGCCCCTGGAGTTCACGACGCCGAACATCGCGGACACTCGGAACCTGATGGTGTCCCTGATGTACGAGGGCGCCTCCGTGCAGCGATGGCGGCTGCTGGAGGAGACTGCTCCTGTGATGCCCTCAACGCGGGACATGCTGCGGAGGGTGGCCGCTGACCCGGTGTCGCAGGCCATGGTCACGAACCTCATGCTGGAACTGTTCCTGGAGCATGTCGTCGGCGTCACGCGGCAGCGCGGGGCCACGGGCGTCTCCGACGGCGTGGCCGCCACGGGAGCGTGTGGAGCGTTCGGGCTCGTCCGCGCGTTCTTCGGACCCGTGGAGTCGCAGGGGCGCGGCGGCATCCATCCGCACATCCACCTGTGGCGCCTGCACCCGATGACCGGCGCGTTCCTCGCGAAGCTGCGCGCGGGGGACGTCGAAGGCCTTGAGGAGCGTCTGAGGAGGTGGAGGGAGGCCGTGCTCGCCAGGGTCGGCAGCGTGCAGTTCGACGCGGCGGAGGAGGTGGGCCGGCAGCTGGGCTTGGACGGGCCGGACCGTCTGCCGCCGCTTCCGCTCGGCCCGCGGGATCGACGTCTCGCGTTCGCGGACGGGAAGCGAGAGGAGAGCGACCTCCAGTTGAAGTGCGATACCATCGCTGGCGCCTCGCGTCGTCAGCTCGGGAAGTTGTGCAAGAGGGCGTACGAAGAGGGCCGCCGCTCGTCCGTGCTGACAACCAACTGTCCACAGAAGAGCTGCGGAATCAGGTTGCGGCCATGATGAACGTCGATCTCGTGCGGGCGGATGAGGCGCCCGGAGCCTGGGCGCGCTGGCAGATTCGCGCGGGCACCGCGCGCGCAAGCTGTACCGCGTGGTGCGCGCGGACGGCGCCGCGGCCATGCACTTTGCTGAGTGCCCGGGGGATGAGGCGCGGACCTGGGCGCGCTGCTTCGCGCGGGACGCGCGCAAGTGTATCATCCGTGGCCACCTGCACAGGTGCGGTCCCACGTGCTGGAAGCACAAGACGAACGACGATGTGCCTCAGCACTGCAAGGTGTGCCGGCTCGGCTTCTACCACGAGTACGAGACTGCGGTCTACAGCCACCCGTCCAGGAAGCGTCCTGCCGCCGCCTTCGTCTGGCGGCGCCTGCGCAAGGGGAAGGATTTGGTGCTTCCGGAAGATGCGAAGGTTCAGTACGCGTGCGGTCCGTTGGAGGAGGGGGAGTGGAAACCCTCCTGGCGAGCGCCTGGATCTGGACGACGTTCCGGCTGAAGGCTACGGCCCGTGGCCGCACCGCTGCAACCGGTACGGCAGAGCTGGTCGCGTCGACGTGGTGCGGTACCACCCGTACCACGGGAGCACGAACCCTGTGGGCCAGGTGTGTCTGCGGAGCAACCTGGACGTCCAGTGCCTGGACCGCGTGGTGCTCGACCTGCCGGGCGACGACAGCGTCGGGGGCGCGCCCGCCAGCGACCCTGTTGTGCCGCCGCCTCCGGAGCCCGGTGCGTTCGCCGAGCCTGTCGGCGAGGCATCGGACGCGCTGGCTGGCGCCGGGACTGGCGGCACCGGTTGCGACGAGGGCACCGGGCAGAGCGGAGGTTCCACGGGTTCCGGGGCGTCGGCCGCAGCGCAGGGCGGGGGCGGGGCGGCCGAAGGGGGCGGCGCGCGCGGCTGCGGCGGGGGGCGGGCGCGTGCCCGTGGGGCGCCGCCTCGGCCTGCCCAGGGGAGGAGGTTTGCTCGGCGGGGCGCCGACCACGATGGACGATCCGAACGCGGGGGATATCTGGGGCTTCAGAGAAGAGGATGACGAGCCGTGGGATTTGGCCGATGCGTATGGCTTGGATCCGCCGCCTCCGCCGACGCCGGAATTCGAGGACATCGCCGGGTTCAGCGCGGCTTCGTGTTACGACGGCAGCCGGCCCGGGTTCGTGTTCAAGAAGGGGGAGCAGGGCCTGGGCTACTACAGCGACCGGCGCGCGGAGCGCGAGCTGCCAGAATCAGCCGTCGAGACAGAGCCGAGGTCGCGGGCGCCAGGCCGCGCCGCGTCGCGCGCGGCGGCGTCTGGCAGCCCTGCATCGAGCGCGCCCGCGTCGCCCGCCGCCGCCGCAGCTGCTGGCGCGAGCGGCAGCGGTCCGCCCGGCAGCCTGCGGGAGCACGTGTTGCACTCGCTGGAGGCCGTGTTCATGGACGCCATCAATATGGCGCACTACCAGACGGACTACACGACCAAGGCGGGGCCGATCGCGGGAGACCTCGGAGTGCTGCACGCGCAGAGCACCGGGTTGGAGTGGCTCCGACTCCAGCAGAAGGCGGAGCGGGAGGCGGATGAGGCGGCGGAGGCGGAGGGCGAGGAGGACGTCGACGGGGCCCGGGCCGCTGCTGCCGCTCGTCGCAGCGGCTGGGGCGGAGTGCTCGACTCTGCCAGGCGAACTGTCATCAAGCTCACGACCAGCTCGCACCGGGCGCTCCTGAAGAAGCTGCCCGAGATGATGTTCCAGATGCAGTATGGCCACGAGTGCTATTGCTCCCATGACACCTGGACTCTGTATTGCAAGGGGATCGTGGCGCTGGCGTTCCAGGCAAGCTCCGCCGTTCATCAGAAAAGGACGACTTCTGGACCGACCCGCGCGCAGACCACATCGAGGTGGACCAGCCGGCCGCGGGAGAAGTGGACGGCGAGGGGGGCGGCGGTGTCATGGATGCGCTGGACGAGGCGCGCGCAACGCTGCACGCCCGTGTCGTCGACGGCGTTGTCGGGGAGGGCGCGGCTGCCGGTGCTGCTGGGGGGGGGCAGCCCGAGCAGGAGCAGCAGCAGGGTGTCGAATACAGCGCGCGGCTGGACCACGACATGAAGATGGACTGGCTGCATCGCGGCGACAGGGAGCCCCTGAAGTCCATGGGCATGTACCATTACGCCATGTACGTGTACACCGCGCAGGCCAACCCGCTCCACTTCGACCCGCAGGACTTCGAGACGTACGCGTTCGCGGACACGCACCCGGCCGCCGCCTCCCGAGTGCAGAAGCTCCGCGTCGGCGCGCCGTTCAGGGTGCCCAAGTTCTTCGGCTTCACGATGCCTTCGAAGGAGAAAGACCCAGAGGTGAACGCGCTGTTCAAGTCTGTGATTTTCCGTCCGTTGCAGCCGGCTGAGAAGGGGGCTGCGGCCTGGGCGCCCTACAGGGCCGGTGTCAACGCGGTCGGGAAGCATCGGCCTGCCTGGGAGGAGTGGTGGGCGAAGCAGGTGGCGTTGTCCAGGCAGTACGAGGAGTGCGAGCGGCGAGCTGGAAAGTGGTTCACGATCGAGGACATTGATCTGAAACGCGGCTCAGAGGAGGGCCCGGGCCATTTTGCACAGCAACCCAGCGCCGCCGAGTTCATGGCACGCTGGACCGTCCAGGTCGCGACGAACCTCGACGTGGAGGCGGAGGCGAAAGGGCGGCCGCGAATCAAGATCCGTCCGGAGGCCAAGGATTTCGAGGAGTCTGCTGAGCTGCAGGCAGTGGGGAATCGGCCTGCCGGGGAGGCGGACGAGGAGGAGGGGGCGGGCGCCGGCGGCGGAGCGCCTGACGGTTTGGCTCAGGAGGTGGACGAGGGCGAGGCGGACGAAGCGTGGGCGGCGCACCGACAGATGCCCGCGTTCGCCGTGCCGGATAGCCAGGTGCCCGCGGTGGCCCAGTTGGAGCAGATTCGTGGGTCGTCGCAAAGCTTGGTCTATAAGAATATCTTCCTTGAGGGCTATGCGAAAGACCATAAGCCTCAGCCTGCTGCCGCGAGTACTGGAACGCAGACGGGCTTCTGCGGTCTCGACTTGGGCGACTCTCAGTTCGAGGAGGGCAAAGCACAGCAGAAGGAGGCGTTCCGATACAGGAAAAAGGGAGCTGAGGGCTTGCCTGGGGATGGCGACGGGCGGAGCGGCCTCGCGGGTTCGGCGCCTGCCGTGCTCGTGCCTGGTCGGCCGCCGCCGCCCGCGGTTGCCGGCGACGCGGAGCCTCCGCGGCGGGCGCGCGACATCGCGGAGGGGCTGTTTAACGAGTGGGCGACCAGGGCGGACAACCCCGTGACGTTCAATAAGGAGCAGAAGGCGGTGGTCGCCCTGGTCGTGGGCCAGGTGGAGGCCATCGTGGCATACCAGCAAGATGTGGACAGCGGAAAAAGCCCCAAGCCGGTGGAGCAGATGGCTCTCCTGCTGCACGGGGAGGGCGGGACGGGGAAGACGGAGGTGGTGAAACTGCTGCGACGTCTGCTCAACGAGGTGTTCGGCGCGGGATCGGAGATCGCCGTGGCCTCGTCGAACAGCGCTGCGCGCGTCATCGGGGGGGAGACGATCCACAGCGGCTTCGGGCTGAGCGGCCAGCAGGCCATGACCATCGCTAGGCTTTCGGGGCAGAAAGTCGATGACATCGTGGACCGCATGAACGACCTCAAGGCCGTCATCGTGGAGGAGGTGTCCATGGTGCCGCCCCAGCTTCTCGGCGCTGCATCGTTTCGCATGTGCAAAGCCCGTAAGGCTAAGTATAATTGCGATGTGAACCTGTATATGGCGCGGGGGCACATGTTCGGGAAGGTTCCGATTGTCATGTTCCTGGGGGATTTTTATCAGCTGGGGCCGGTGAGCGGCAAGGTCTTCCCTGCTGCAGCGTGAGTCGCCCGAGTCGCGCCGATTCATCGTCCGCAATGGGCAGTCCATGTTCCTGGACGGTGTCACCCGCGCCATCTTCCTTGCTGCAGCGTGAGTCGCCCGAGGCGCCGATTCACGTCCGCAATGGGCAGTCCATGACGGTGTCACCGCCATGTTTCTGTACGAGACGCACCGCTTCAAGGACCGTCTCGTTACTCCGCACGCGCCCTGCCCCTTCATGCCCGGGTTCTTGAAGACCATGAGGCAGGGCAAGAAGTTTACGGCCGAGCAGAAAATGGTGGTGCAAGGGTGGGTGGTCCGACCCGGTAAGAACGACAAGCGGCTGCAGGACCCCCATGTCAAGGACGGGTTCGAGATGGGCATCGCCTGGGAGGCCGTGCACAGGCAGATGCAGTATCGGGCCGTGCGAGAGGCCAGGGATAAAGGGCAGATGCTGCTGTACGTGCAGGCCGTGGACCTGCCTCCAAACAGGGACTTCGTTGAGGAGCATTACAAGGCCATGCTGCAGGTGCCGAACGTGAACAACACTGGTCACCTCATCGGCATGTGCCCGCTGTACATCGGCATGCGTGTGCGGCTGAACGTGAAGTTGTCGGCGAAGCACCAGATCGTGCAGGACGCCGTGGGGGTAGTCAAGGACGTGAGGTTCCACCCGCAGGAGTTCGAGACGCCGGACGCGGATTGGCGCGAAAAGAAGCTTCACGACGCCCACCGGCTCGGTTATTATCGATGCAAGCGTTTGCCGCGCGGTGTCCTCGTCGAGTTTGATGGCCTCAAGAAGGACTTTGGGTTCGGGCAAGGGGTCGTGCAGATCGCGCCGCACAGGGCGTCCTGGGAGTGGAATCATCACTACGACGACGATGGCGAGCGAAAGCTTCGGAAGGTGAAGGTTACGAGGTACCAGATCCCGTTGCTGCCAGAGAAAGTTCGCACCGTGCAGACTGCGCAGGGCCTGGGTATGGATGCGGCCACCATGGTGCTCCAGAAGCCCATGAACATGGGCGCCGATGACTGGTGGCTGCACCTGTACGTCATGCTCAGTCGCGTTCGCGTGGCCCACCGCGTGCTCGTCTACAATCTGCCGCCCTGGGACATCCTGCAGCGGGGCCCGCCGCAGTACGTCCGCGAAGGGGTCCAACGCTTTGAGAAAAAGATGGGGGAGAGTTTCGAAATCGCGAAGCAATGGGCGCAGGATTACGGCTGGGACGTGGGGGATGGGCCCGCCGCACGGGGCGCCCAGGAGTCGAGCTCGGCGCCCGCGCCGCCGCCGGTGCCGCCGCCGTCGCCGCTGGGCCCGTCTCGTGACGCGGGGAGCTCGGCGGGCGTCGGTGAGGGGGCGGGCGACGACGACGACGACGACGGATCAGCTCCTTCGGACGGGGAGGCGGCCCCTGCGGCGTCTGTGCATACGCCTCTGCCCTCGCACGCGCTGCGCCCGGGCCAGGCTCTGACGGTGCCGCCGGCATACATTGCGCCGGACGCTGGGCCTGCGGGGCGGGGCAGGGGCCGCGGCCGCGGCGGCGACGCGACGGGGACCGGAGATGCGGCGGCGGCATCGTCGACGGGGAGCGCTGTTTCGCGGGGGCGCGGGCGCGCGGGTGGCGGCCGCGGCGCTGGTAGGGGCGCCGTAGTGCCGAGGGATCTTTGGGGGGACATGTTTCGCACGGCGGCGACTGTTGGCGATGGTGCAGAGCCGCCAGAGCTGCTCCCGCTGGACCGGGATCTGTGCATGGCAGCCTACGGCGTGTCCCAGGAGGATGTCACCAGGGAGCTGCAGTGGCACTGCGGCCACGGCTCTGGCGTGGGCATCGCAAACCTCGGCAATACTTGCTTCGTGAGCGCAGTCGCGCAGGTGCTGCTGCGCCTGGCTCCCTTCCGTCGGCTTCTCCACGAGCACGGCCAGAATTGCCCTTTGAACACAGAAACTTGCCCGGTGTGTGCGCTCGGAGCTCAGGCCGCGGCTCTCTCTGTCCAGGGCGTGGGGGTCGACGCCGTCGCGCCGCTCGCTACTGCCGCGCGCGCGGGGCTTTTCGGTCAGCGAGAATTCACAGAATTCGATCAGCAAGGGAGACCGAAGCAATGCGACGCGTCAGAGTTCTTCCTGGCCGCCCTTCGTGCTGTCACCGAGGCTGGATATCAGGTACCGACACCGCATCACGGTGCGCGCACTGCGCTCCAGCAGCACGTTTGCGGCATTGCGTTGCGGCAGCGGAGGCGATGCGACGTGTGCCGGGCAAGTTCGGACACGGGGGTGATTGATTCGCGCTTGAAGCTGGTCCCTTCCGAATTGCTCGGCCCCGACCACCGGGGGGCCTGCGATCTGGAGGATTTGATCCGACTGGAATTGAGGCATATTGGCGGGCCAGGTCAAGGATGTCCGGCGCACGCACACCTCAGTCGTGCGCAGAGGGAGGCGGCCGGGGTCTGTCAAGGCATCAGGGTGTATACGGGCAATCGCTGGGAGCGATCGCCGCCGGTGCTCTTCGTGACCGTGGAGCGGGTGGTCACGCGCGCTGATCGGAGCGAGTGGTACGACAGACGCCCTGTGCGCTTTCCTCAGATTCTGCGGCCTGTGGATGCCGAGTGCGAGTGCGATTTCTCTGGGGTCGTTGTGCATCAGGGCGAAAGCGCGAAGAGCGGCCATTATTATGCGTGCGCAGCCGTGGGTGTGAACGAATACGCCAAATTCGACGACGAAGCTGTTCAGCCCAGGACTTGGGCGCAGATTGCCAGAGACCACCAGGTGCACGTTGGCGCCTATGTGTTTGCGTATGTGCGCAGGGCGGGTCCGCGGGGCGGAGGCGGCGGGCGCGCGGCGGCGGGGTCTCCGGGGGGCGCCAGCGGCAGCGGTGGTGCGGGACCCTCTGGGGCGCCGCCGGCTCCGCCGACTGCGCCTCTCGGGCATGCAGGCGGGCGCGCGGCGGGGTCTGCGGGGAGCGGCGATGGCGGCGGCGGCGCTGCTTCCAGCGCCCCTGCCGCGCCGTCTGCGCCGCCGAGTGCGCCCGCCGGGCAGCAGGCGTCGGGGGGCGAGCCACCGGGCAAGCGGCGTCGGGCGGGTGGCGGGGATCCTGGCGCTGGCGACGGGGACCCCGGCGCTTCGGGGCAGCCGCAGCAGCCATTGCGCAGGGGCAAGAAGCGCGGGCTGTCCCCGCCGGCTCTGGGCAGCACGGGCGACGAGGACGACGACGCTGGCAGGGCCGCTGGCGTTCCGTCCGCGGACCCGGCTCCTGCTGGAGTCCAGCCAGGCGCGGGGGCGTCGCTCGCGGGGGACGAATGGCGTCGCTTTACGCCAGAAAACGTTGACACCGCGAAGTGCATGGCTCGTACCTGGGCGGACGGAGCTGGCGGGCAATGCCGGAGCGCGCCAAAGCAGGGATGCGGGGATCTGCGCGGGCAGCATTTCAAGCAGCAGCACAAGGATGGTTGGCATGGGCGTGTGGACGGGCCCATCCCGGAGGGAAAGTTGAAGGTGTTCAAGGAGAAGAACGCAGGCAAGGCCCCGCGTGCGGCGCCCGCGGCTGAGGCTGGCGCGACTGGCGAGGGCGCGGGGCGGGCCGCGGTCGTCACGCGAGCAGGTGCTGGGTCTGCCAGCGGAAGCGGGCGGGGGGGGGCGGCGCGTGCAGAGGCGGCTCCGGGGGGAGGGCATGCAGGCAAGGCCCCGCGCGCGGCGCCCGCGGCCGAGGCTGGCGCGAGTGGCGCGCCCGCGGGGGGGCCCGCGGAGGGGCGATCCGCCAAGGTGCCCGCCAGCGATGGCGTCGCCGCGAGGGCGCCGACAGGGGGCGGCGACGGTGCTGGAGGGGCTGGCGCGCCCAGTGCGGCTTCGGCCCTGTCGTCGGGCGAAGAGCGCGGGGAGCGTGGCAGCCGCGCGAGCACGCGGGATATCGCTGCCGCTGCTGCGGAGGATCGCGCGCGGCAGGAGGATCCTGATGAGAGGCGGCAGCGCCTGGCCATCGCCGAGCACAACCAGCGGCAGGACTTGATCGGCGAAGTCGTTGGAGCTTTCGTGGCGCGTCGGGAGGGCGTGCCCGTCGGAATTGGCAGGTGGACTGAGGAGAGGCTGCGACAGACGTTGCGCCGCCTGCGCGGGGGCGGAGATGACGAGCCAACGATCGTGGCGGTGTCGGACGCGGCTCTCTGAGAGCTGCGCCTCGTGTGCAGCGGCGCTCGCCGGCCCTGGGTGTGCCGTTGACAGAGCTCTGCCGTTCAAGCGCACCGGGCGCTTGGGCTGCCACTGGAGGTTGGCACGGGCGCCCTGTAGGCGCGTCCGTCTTGCATGTGTGTTCTTGTGTGCCTGTGTGCATGAGGATGTTTTGTCAGTGCGTGAGTGTGTGTGCGCTGGCGTGTGTTTGTGTTTGCCTGTGTGTCTGCTGGCGTGTGTGTGTAAGTGTGTGTGTGGGTGTCTTTGTGTCTGTGTGTTTGTGGCTCTGTTTGTGTGTCTGTCTGTGTGTCTGTCTGTGTGTCCGTGGGTATGTGTGTGTGTTTGTCTGTGTGTCTGTGTGCATCTCTGTTTGTATCTCTTTTTGTGCGCGTGTCTGTTCGTGTGTGTGTAAGAGTGGGCGCGTGTGGATGTGAGTGTGCTCGAGCGTGTGTGTGTATCTGTGTGTGTGTCAGTGTGTTTGTGTGTGTCTGGTGTGTTTGCGTGTTTGTGTGTGTGTCCGCGGTGTGTGTGTGTGATATGTGTTGTGTGTTTGTGTTTGCGCGTTTGCGCGTGGGTGTCGACCTTTGCGTGTGGATGTGTGTGTGTGTGCGTGTGTGTGGAGCATGCTTGCGTACGTGTGCGACACTGCGCGCTCCCTGAGGAAAAGTGCGTGTGTGCCCGTGTGCGTGCGTGTGTGTGTGTGTGTGGGCGCATGGCGCTGGCACCCCCGCCCCTTCCTGCCCCCCCCTCTCCCCCTCCACCCCTCTCCCCGGCGCTCCGCGAGGGCGGAGTGGCTGGAGTGGAGGGAGGGCCGGCCCCAAAATGGGGCGGTGCCTCCCCCCTCCGGAGCGCCGGCGGGGAGGGCGGGGGCGCGCGGGGGGGGCTTGGGGGCGCGGTGGAAGAGTGCGCTGACCAGTCGGGGAATGAGTCTGTCACCACGTTGTCGTCTGTGCGTGGTTATCCGTGGGTGTTCGCCATTGCGTCTGTGTGTGCGCTTGTGCGTGTGTGTGTATGTGTGTGTGTGTGGGGGTGGGTGGGTGGGTGGGTGGGGGGGGGGCGCGTGTGTCTCGTATGTGTGTGTGTGTGCCCCTGCGTGTGTCTGGGTGCACATGCGCGTGTGTGTGTGAGTGTGTGTGCGTTTGCGTGTGGACGTGTGTGCGCTCGTGTGTGTATGTGTGTATGTGTGCGTGTGTGTGGAGCATGCTGGCGTACGTGCGTGCTCTTGTGTATGTATGGATTTGAGTTTGTCCGTGTGTGTACGCGTGTGCGTGCTTATGCGCGTGTGCTTGCGTGTGTGATTGGTTCTTTGCTATCCTGCGTCTGTGTTCGTCTGCGCATGTGCCGCCGTCCGCGCGCCCCCTCCTCCCCCCTCGTCCCCCTCGGGCGCTCCGCGAGGGCGGAGTGGTTGGAGTGGAGGAAGGGCGGGCCACAGAATGGGGCGGTGCCTCCCCCCTCTGGAGCGCCGGCGGGGAGGGCGGGGGCGCTCCGTGCCCCCCGTGTGTGTATGTACTCTTGTGATCCGCGTGCGTGTGCGTGTCCGTGTGTGTGTGTGTGTGATATGTTGTGTGTTTGTGTGTGCGCGTTTGCGCGTGTGTGTAGACCTTTGCGTGTGGATGTGTGTCTGTGTGCGTGTGTGTGTATTTGTGCGTGTGTGTGTGGAGCATGCTGGCGTATGTGTGTTCTTGTGTATGTATGTGTGTTTGTGTGTTCGCGTTTGCGCGTGTGTGTGGACGTTCGCGTGTGGATGTGTGTGTGCGTGTGTGTGTGTATGTGTGTGTGTATGTGCGCATGTGTGTGGAACATGCTGGCGTACGTGTGTACTCTTGTGTATTAGTCTGTGTGTCTCCGTGTGTGCGTGCCTATGTGCGTGTGCTTGCTTGTGTGACTGCCTGTTTGCTATCCTGCGTCTGTGTTCGTCTGCGCATGTGCGTGTGCGCGTGCGCGCGCGGTGTGGTGCCGCCGTCCGCGCGCCCCCCCTCCCCCCTCCCCCCTCCCCCCCCCGGCGCTCCGCGAGGGCGGAGTGGTTGGAGCGGAGGGAGGGCCGGCCCCAAAATGGGGCGGTGCCTCCCCGTATGAACCTTGATCCCGGACCATTTGGCCAATGAGATCCGCCTAGGCCACCTAGGCGATCCAGGGATCTATGTTATCTGGGGGGGGGGGAGAGGGAGAGGAGAAGGAGGGAGGAGGAGGAGGAGGAGGAGGAGGAGGAAAAGGATGGGAAGGAGGAGGTGGATTAGGTGGGGGAGGAGGGTGGGTTAGTCGGAGGAGGAAGGGAAGGAGGAGGAGTAGGAGGAGGAAGACGACGACGACGATGACATCGGAGGAGTAGGAGCATTCTTGGGACATCAAGACCTGGGGTTGCTTAGATGTGTGGGCCACTTTGAAGATCTGCCGGGCTCCTCTGTGCCGCTCTGAAGCCCGATGCGTTACAGTCGGATTTTATTAGTAGGTCGACCCTGCCAGATGAAGGGTGCCCTTGTGTCCTGTCTATCCCGTCCCACGTCCTCTGCGCGTCTTCTGGTTGTTCAGGGCCGCGTTGTCCTCGGAAGAGTCTTGTGTCCTCTCGGGTGTCCTGTCCAATCAACTTCGACTGTATGCTTGCCAGCATCGTCGTCATCATCGTTACCTCCGTCTCCATTTTGGCTCAAGCGGTTTCTTACTACTGGGAACAACATCCTCGATACATTTTGCAAGTGGTGCGCCATGTCGACCTTTCGCTGTTCAGGGATTCTCGGTGTGGCGCGACTGTTTGCTGCCAGGCATTCTGTGGCGCTGCAAGAGGTTAGCGGCCGCCGCGCCCAAGCAGCGTATTATGATAGCCTGGAAGAACACAATCTGTTGCAAGATGTGTATGTGAAATATCATGTTATGAATCAGCAGGGTGAGGCTCACGATGTAAGGGTTCGCAGGTCCGCAGCTGCAATCCTTACGAACTGCAAGATAAACGAGGAATACACAGACCCTCAGACGGTCCTCTGTCTCCGCATCATAGACAAAGTCAGGGCGAAGTCATTCGAACGACGGATGGCCGCCGCAGTGTGTGCCACGATCAACGTCCGTGTCTTTCTGAAGGAATTGTTAAAGAAACTGCCGGGCGACGGTTGGACAGGCGATCAGTTTTGGGAAGCTGCTCATACTTTAGTGAACAATATTGACCCCGAAGAGCTTTTCACCGGCGCCTTCAACCGGCAGGCGTTCAATTCGTGGACCAAACGTGATCTGGCGAACAAGCGCATGCACAGAATCAGAGACAAGTTGAGTGGTGATATCAATTTTGACAACGCATCGCGCCTGGAAGTGTCATTAGACCTTGTAAGAGCGTGCGGCAAGTTCTTGGGCAAGAACGCCTTTTCCTTGTTGGAGCAGTCCTACGCGAACAACTATCGCCGCCCCGGGTGGTGCTCGCAACACGGGTCGCTCATGGGGCCCGGCGCCTTGGCGGGCGTCAACATCATCAACGGGACATGGAAGCAGAGCGGGACGGGCAGCACGCAGCTCGGGGATGTGTTGCAGCAGTTCGACGACTCCCACGCTAATATGCAGAAGCTGCGCCGCTTGTTCCGGGAAGATTTGCAGTCTCTCCAGGTGTTGGTCAAGAAGACACGCGGCGCGAAGCGGGCCCTGGCTAGGGAGCTATGCGAAGCCGTGGAACACATTCTTGGTATGTCTGACACGGGCTTGCAGTTCGTGTACTGCGAGATAGCCAAGGTCGTCACGTTCCACTACAACCTCCACAAGCGGTACTGGCGCCTGCGCAAGCTGCGCGGCGACGCGGGCAATGCGGCTGGCAGCGACGCCGAGGACGGCGACCACGGGAGCGACAACGACGACTGAGCTCGTGGCGCGCACATGGCGGGCAGGCGCATCGGTACCACGATGGAGCTTGGAAGCGCACCGCCACGATGAACGTCCAGCGATGTCTGTCAAGCAGCCGCTGCGCCTGGAGGGCGGAGTGGCCCTGGCGGGAGCGATCCTTCTTCGCATGAGAGTGCTTTGCACGCAGAAAAACAGTTCCTGCCCGCTATAGCTTTTGGGGGGCCAGAAACCTGGTAGCAGGCAAAAGCGTTTCGGAGTGTTTGGGTTTTTACCAGTGTCCTTCGAGGCCCGACTGACGGCCGTTGCGATTGATTATCGCGGCCACAGAAAACGACGACTTTGCGAGGATAAAGCTTATGGGGCCCTGCCCAAGAGCACAAAAAAACGCTCTTGCCCACTAGGGCTTTTTTGGGGTCGGAAACTTGATAGTGGGTAAGAGCGTTTTGGCTCGTTTTGGCATCGCCCAATGTCAGTCGAGGCCCGACTGACTGCCGCGGCGATTAAGTAGCACGATCATAGCAAACAATAACTTGGCCGAAAGAAAGCCCAGGGGCCCAGCCCAAAAACACCCAAAAAAACGCTCTTGCCCACTAAGTCTTTTTTGGGGTCAGAAACCTGATGCGGCGATTAAGTAGCACGACCATAGCAAACAATAACTTTGCCGAAAGAAAGCCCAGGGGCCCAGCCCAAAAACACCCAAAAAACGCTCTTGCCCACTAAGTCTTTTTTGGGGTCAGAAACCTGATAGTGGGCAAGAGCGTTTCGGCTTGTTTTGGCCGCGCCCAATGTTTCTCGAGGCCCGATTGACTGCCGCGGCGATTAATTAGCGCGACCATAGCAAACAATAACTTTGCCGAAAGAAAGCCCAGGGGCCCAGCCCAAAAACACCCAAAAAACGGTCTTGCCCACTAAGCCTTTTTCGGGGTCAGAAACCTGATAGTGGGCAAGAGCGTTTCTGTTTGGTTTGCGTGTCTTTTGATTGTTCGAGGCCCGACAGACGGCCGCGGCCCCCGAGATGCACCTATATCATCGTCATCGTCGCTACCATCACTGCAACCGCTGCGGCTCGACGGCAGAGTGGCCCCAGAGCGTGCTCGTCGCGCCCTTCGGGGAGGGAGAGCGAGCGCCCGCCGCTCGCGGTGCCAGCTAGAACGCGTTCGGGGATGTCCTGGGACGAGGGAGATCGGGGTCGGAGCCGCAGCCCGCGGCCGAGCCCGCGGTCGACTCCCGCGCCCACTCCATCCGCAGTGTTCTCTCCGGGCAAGTACAAGGAGAGCGTCTTCCAGAAGTTCGGCCGAAGTTCAAGCGCTTTCGCGGACCGCTTCACGGCGGTGGCCGACGACGTCGACATGGGCGACGACAATATGTCGTTGAACGATCAGGTCGCGAAGACGCACGCTGCCGTGAAGAAGCTGGTGGAAAGGAACGCGGAGCGCCTCGGGGACAAGTATGACGAGCTATGCGTCGTGAAGACCCAGGTCGACGAGATGGAACGGGGCGGCGCCCGCGTCCACGACCTCTTCCTCCTGCGCGTGTTCATGGCTGTCTTCGGCGGGCCGAGGAGCCCGTGGCGCGCGCATGACGGGCAGGCGCATCGGTACCACAACGGAGCATTTCGGTACACCGCCGCGATGAACGTCCAGCAGGCCCTACGCCTGGAGCACGCGGTGAACCGAGCGGACGCGATCCTCCTTCGCATGAGCAAGGACAAAAACGTGAAGCGACCGTCTTGGGACGAGGGGTGGCTCCTTGACTACACGAGCCCTGCCGCGGCGACGCAGGCCGACGTGGACGACGACCCCGATGAGAGCTTCTCGATCGCGCGCAAGATGCTCCGGGAAAGTTTGAACAGGTTTCTCACTACTGGGAACAACGTCAACATCCTCAAGACATTCTGCAAGTGGTGCGACCAGCCGAAGCAAGCGGAGCCCACGTTGGCGTTCAAGGACAAGTGCTTGAAGATCCAGCCTGGCCAGGCAGCAAGGGAGATCAAGAAAGCCCCCGAGGTCAACTGCTACGCGTACATGGACTTATCCATCAAGTACAAGCCGCCCGCGGCCGACGTGGACAGGTACGACCTCATGATGGCCACCCTGTACGGGGACGACGTCGAACCAAAGGAGATCGAAGTCCTTGGCGAGGCGCTGGCCCTCATGCACAAGCGGCAGCCACCTCGCGTGCGGGTTCGGAAGGGAAAAGGCAAGGCGCTCAGGACCGCGATCCAGCGATCTGGGGATCTAGGGCGCCTGGGGGGCCTAGATATGCGATCTATGCGATCTATGCGATCTATGCGATCTAGGTCGCCACCTGTGCGATCTATGCGATCTATGCGGTCTATGCGATCTATGCGACCTATGCGATCTATGCGACCTATGCGATCTATGTGACCTATGCGATCTATGCGATCTATGCGGCCTATGTCGCCACCTATGCGACCTATGCGATCTATGCGACCTATGCGACCTATGCGATCTATGCGACCTATGCGATCTATGCGATCTATGCGATCTATGCGATCTATGCGACCTAGGTCGCCTAGGTCGCCGCCTGTGCGATCTATGCGACCTATGCGGTCTATGCGATCTATGCGACCTAGGTCGCCGCCTGTGCGATCTATGCCACCTATGCGATCTATGCGATCTATGCGACCTAGGTCGCCATCTGGGCCTAGGTCGCATAGATCGCATAGATCGCATAGATCGCACAGGCGGCGACCTAGGTCGCATAGATCGCATAGATCGCATAGGTCGCATAGGTCGCATAGGTGGCGACCTAGGTCGGCACCTATGCGACCTATGCGATCTATGCGATCTATGCGACCTAGGCCGTCACCTATGCGACCTATGCGATCTATGCGATCTATGCGATCTATGCGACCTAGGCCCAGATGGCGACCTAGGTCGCATAGATCGCATAGATCGCATAGGTCGCATAGATCGCACAGGCGGCGACCTAGGTCGCATAGATCGCATAGATCGCATAGGTCGCATAGATCGCACAGGCGGCGACCTAGATCGCATAGATCGCATAGATCGCATAGGTCGCAAAGATCGCACAGGTGGCGACCTAGGTCGCACAGATAGCATAGATTGCTTAGATCGCATAGGTCGCATAGATCGCATAGGTCGCACAGGTGGCGACCTAGGTCGCATAGATAGCATAGGTCGCATAGATCGCATAGACCGCATAGATCGCATAGGTCGCAAAGATCGCCCAGATGGCGACCTAGGTCGCATAGATCGCCTAGGTCGCATAGATCGCGTAGATCGCATAGGTCGCATAGATCGCATAGATCGCATAGATCGCATAGATCGCATAGGTCGCATACATCGCATGGGTTGCATATACCGCATAGATCATGTGGTCGCCTCCCTCAGGTGGCAACGGGAAGTCGCTGCGGTCGAAGCTGACCTTGGCTGCGCTCGGCGAGACCATGGTGAAGTTTGCCAGCACGTACCTCCTCACCAGAGACAGGGAGTTCCAGGTCTCCGCAAAGCGTCTCATCGGCGCCATGGCCGTCATCTTCCAGGAGGTGCAGAAGGGCGAGAAGATCCAGGAGGTCGTGGCTAAGAATTTGTTCGCCAGGGCAGAGCTGCTCGTTCGTGAGAATCATGGGAAATCAGAGGACGAGCGCCATTACGCGTGGACGTTCGCGGACTTCGTCATCGAGTTGAATCACGCTTTCCGCATCGAGTGCGACGATGATGCGCTTCACGCCTGGCGGCGCCGTCTGCTGCTGATCGCCTTCGAGGGCGACTTCACTCGCAACACGGCCTTGGTCTCGGTTGAACATGGCCTCTTCTTGGCTGACCCCGAACTGGAGGACTGGGCCTCATCTGGCGTGGCGGGCTTCATCCACATGACCCGAGGCATCCTGCCTCTCGTCGAGAAGTACTCGGCGTCCGCGGCCTACGACAAGCTGGACAATCCCTCACCAGCGCGCGCTGCAATGAACGAAGAGTTCCTGAACGACATCAGGGCGTCGGACGGCCGCGACGGAGCTGGCCTGGCTGGCGGGCTTCGTGGCCACGGCGACCAGGCGGACGCCGCGTCGGATCCACTCTCTCGGGCTTCCACGCTCCTTGCCGTCATGCATCTCGACGAGGACACCTGCATGACGGACAGCCAGCGAGAGCGCGCGAAGGCGGGGGCTTGCATCAAGGGGGGGCGGCAGTCTGACAAGAAGGATGCCTGGGACCGCATGAAGGCCGCGGCCATGTGGAAACCCGTAGTGCGACAATGGGGCCGCAAGGTCCCCTACTACTATCCAGCCTTGTGCGCCGACGCCGACCTCAGCGCACTGTTCCCGGACATTGACAACCTCGCGATTCCCATCGGGGCCGTCTTCCCCGAGAAATTCAATTTGGACCGCCTGAAGGACTACGCGAGGTGCCCGGAGAGGAAGCGCAACCACCATGCGCTGATCAAGCATCTTGAGGCAGCGCAAGCAGGGGCGGCGGGCGTCAGAAAGCAAAGCAGGTCTTCGCAAGATGACCTGGAAGTATTTCAGGCGCGGTCGCGACACGAGCAGTCGCTCAAGTCAACCTGGGCGGCGGCTAACCAGTTGCTCGAGGAACGTGAGGGCGGCGATGGGGCTCTCCAGGTCAAGTACCACTTCTCAGCCATCGGGGACTTGCGCGTGCGCAGCAGGAGACGCGCAGAGGGCACGGCGTCGCAGAGCCTGAGCAAGCAGATCCAGACTATTGTGCAGCCAGACGTCGTGAAGTTGGACTGGCGCAAATGTTTCCTGACCCTCGCGCCCCAGGTCATGAAGCGCATGAAGATAAATCTGAACGGCCACTCCTCGGAGCAAGGGCGCGCCATCGAGGCCGTTGCCGCATGGCCCGACATCGACGCCAAGAAGACCCTGGCGCTCAGCGTCCTGTTTGGCAAAAAGAATGCAGGCGACCAGTACCAGGCCATGGGGCGGGACGCGAGAGTGCTCCGCTGGGCGGCATCGTCTGCACTGCCCGACGTTTTCAAGGCCGCCGTCGAGGGCGAGAGGGACAACCCCGAGCTCACGTGCGTGTCGAGGCTCCTCGAAGGGGCGGAGGACGCCTGCACCGAGGCGTTGGTGAAGTTCGTTCAGGAGAAGCGGGGCAGCGCGGTGTCCCACCTCGCTTGGGAGTTCGACGGCATCGGGGTGAACGTCGGCGTGCTCGATGACGCGCACGCTTTCATCACCGATGCTGAGAACTACGTCCACAAGGCGACGGGTTACAAGATGCACCTCGCTGCGAAGAAGGAGCGCTCGTTGCTTGAGACACTTGCGGCGAGCGGACAGCAGCTGCCCGTCGACGACGGGCCTGGGGGCCCCGACCAGATGGCGTCGTACTTCACCGATGGCAATTGCATCCAGGCCGCAGTGGTCGCATCCTGCGGGTGCGGCAAGCCACCCCTTCCAGCCCCAGAGGCAAACTCGCGCTCCTATCGCGAGGTCGCCCAGCACTTCGAGATCAGGCTCCACGGCGCCTGCGTCCTGGACGTGCTCTTCCAGCTCGCATCGGGCCGCGCCCTGGATGCAGGCGACTACCTCTTGCACAGCGAGCCTGGCGGGGAGGCTCATTGCGTGCTTCTCCGCGCGTCGGCAGTGGTTCAGGGGGAGAACGGACCAGAGCAGACGTTCGATCTGATCGGCACCCATTGTGGTCACGAGGAACGGCGGTCCAAGTGCAGGGTTAGCGCGGTCGAATTTTGCAGGGCGATCGGGGGCGCGGCCGATAAACGCCTGGCCGTGCTCTTCCGCATTAACGGCAGCATGGCCCGCTCCACGGATGCTTTGATGGACCTGCAAGCAGGCGCCTCTGCGAGTCCGCCAGTCGATGTGCAGCTGCCGATCGCCGCCGCAGAACCAGGCGGAGTCGACGTGGGGTTGCCGTCCGACTGCGAGGAGGACGCCGACGAACCCGACGAGCCCTCATTCATGGAGATGTTCTGCAACGTGCTTGGAAAGGAGGCCGCGGACTACCAGGTCGAGGTCGGTGGATGTCGATCCCGCGTTCAATGCCGCTGTCTCCTGTGCCCTTGGCGATCGTTCAGCCGCCGCGAGCACCTCATCGAGCACCAGAAGCACCACAGGCCGCCGAAGTTCGTCGCGTCTCGGGAGGACGATGCCCTCTTCAAGGTCGCTATGTCGCTGTACAGGTTCGACCGCGTCTGCTCGGTGTTGAACCGCGCGGCTCAGAAAGACGGCGGCTACCTGGCCCGCGCTGCCGGTCTGCTTCGAGAATGGAATCGCGACGCTCCAGCGGAAGCGCTGGAGGCTGCGCGCCACTCCAACGAAGCCCACCTCGTCTTCGTCTTCACAGAGGCGGGCCCGCGGTACTGGTTGCGCGCCAAGTGCATTGACTGCGTCCGCATTAACGCCAAGATCTCGTACACCAAAGGCTTCGAGGATTCCCTGATCAGCCTGGCCTTGGTCTCGCACGGGGCGATGAATGGCGTGATGGGCCATCTCCACAGGCAGTGGTCCCGCGACGGCACGTCGCCTTTCCTGGCCTGCCGCCCCTAGCTCTTGCGGGAGATCATGGACCACGTGTTCCGCCGCCCCGACGGCCTGGCGCAGCTGTCGGTGCGACGGCTCATGGGCGAGGAAGTGGCCCGCGGCGAGTTCACGGCACTGACCCACGATGGCACCTTCAAGTTCTTGTTCTCGGTCATCGGCGAGAAGAAAATGGACCAGAAGAAAGGCGGGATCTACGTCGGCCACACTCTGATGGGGATGACAGGAGCTTGCCCTGGATTCAGCGTCCAGCCCGATGAGAGCACGGAGAGCTTCGGTGCAGCGGTCAGGGAGCGGCTGACCCCCGCTGCGGTCGAGCAGGTGCGGATGCTTTACTCCGACGCCCCGAGCGAGAAGATGTTGGAGCATCTGCCGAGGTGTCTCGGCGTGGCACAGGACAGACTGCACATTGCCTTGCGGGCCGAGCAGTGCACGGACGGGAAGAGGACGGCTTGCTCATTTGAGTTGCTGCAGCTCACGAGGAAGTTTTCCCGTCCTCTCGGCGTGCCCGAGGAGTACTTGACGAGGGAGATCTACCATGGCCTCCCGATGCCCGAGGTGGCCTGGGGTGACGCGCAGCCCGCGCGCGAGCGTGCCGACAAGGACTGGGCGGATTTCTGCAACGAGCCTTTCGTCTCGCACGCGGAGTACGTGGCCGAGTTGAGGCGCATAGTCCAGAAGCACGAGAAGATCATGGACAGGAAGAATTCCAAAGGCGTGCCGCTCCGAAAAGTTTTGGAGAGCGCGAGCTCCACGAAGAACTACTACTACTTGCGCAACAATTCGGTGTTCGCCCAGCTCTCTCGCGGGCAATTGGTCGTCCAGGGCACGCCCCAGAACGAGGCCGAGCACAGGAACATGAAGCGCTGGGCGTGGTGCGTGTGGCAGCAGCACGAAGACCGCGTCCACGTGCTCAAGGAGGTCTACGCCCTCTACCGCATGCTCGTCCATGCCGCCCAGCACGAGTCGCTCGGCACGCGGCTTCCGCCCTTGCGGCTCGCAGAGATGTTGGCCGGCCAGATCGCTGCTGGCGGTCTCAGGGACGGCATCGGGCCAGACGGATCGCTGCCTATCGGAGAGGATGGCCCGAGCGGTTCTGTGCCCAACGGAAATGGGCCCAACCGCGGCGCACTCAGGAAGTCCCTCGTCAAGGTGGACGTCGGCTTGGCCGCGAAACAGAAAGAGGGAAAGAACAAGAGGGCAGCCGCGTGGAGCAAGGCTATGCCTGCAAAGAAGAAGCCGTGGGGGCACAGGAAGAGGGCGACGTCGACGAGGAAGTCCGCACCCTCCACCGTACACGCCGTGGTCGAGGAGGTCGCGGGGATCCAGGCCTGAGGCGCAGTTCCCTGAATCTTGCGCTTCGAGGCACGAAGCGCCGTAAGATTGCCCTGCTCTTGCGCCGCTATTAGGCATCGCCGCCGCACGCCTCTGTGACTGCACTGTTCAGTCGGGAGACAGTAAGACTGGGCGTGATAAGGAGAGCACGGTGATTTATGATCACTCTGCTCGGCCGCTAGCATTTTGCACGGCCACCGCAGGTATCATTTACTATCTTAGTACAGTCAGGAGGTTGTACGACTGGGGCTGCGAAAGAAAATGAAACCATGCATCGGGAATGTCGTACTTCTCATTGTTATTACCAGAAGTTTTGCACAATGCCCGTGGTCAGTGGTGAAGCTCGGATGCGTACCCCAGTATGCCATAAAGGTAAGCACCCAGATCTTCATACGTTGGAATGTTCTTGTGGCGGTCCCGGCGACCCCCAAAACAACCGAAAAACATCTCTTGCCCACTAAAGCTTTTTGAGTGCCAGAAACCTGGTAGTGGGCAAGAGCCTTTTTGGTGCTTCTGTGCAGCTAAATGTTTCTCGAGACCCGACATGCGGCCATTACGATTAATCCGCGAAGCCGGTGGAACCACAAACTTATCACAGGGAAGACCCAATGATCTTGCCCAGAACAAGACAAACACAAACATGAGCTTTGCCCCTAGGGTCTTTCGGGATCGAGAAAGCTGATATTGAGCACGAGGGTATGTAGTTTAGTTTGCTTCGAGCCTACCCTTCGACGTTGATTGGATGCGCATTCAGGCCACCTAGATCTTTAGATCTCTAGGTGGCCTAGATGGAGCTCCTAGGCCGAATGGTCTGGGATGAGGCCTTTCACGGGGGGGGGGGTCGCCGGGGGGGGTCGCCGCATCCTCCCCGGGGGGTCCCGGAGCTCAGAAAAGCTTCAAGACGAGCCAAGAGCGCCAGAAGACACCCCCAAAAGGGTACAAGAGGGCCTCGACTCGAAGACGATCGCCCCAAGACGCCCAAGACGGCCCGAAGACGGCCCAAGAGGCCCTCAAGACGCTCCAAGAGAGCCCCAAGAGCACACCCAAGAGGGCCCCAGGCGCCAAAATCGTCAATTTTACATCGGTTTTTGAATGATTTTGGCCTTCTCGCCTTTTCGGCTTTCCGACACTCCAAGACGGCCCAAGAGGCCCCCAAGAGGCCCCCAAGAGCGCCCCCAAGAGGCCTACAAGAGGGCCCCAAGACGGCCCAAGAAGGCCCCAGGACAGCCTAAGAGGCGCCCAAGACGGCCCAATAGGGCCCCAAGACGGGCCCAAGAAACGGCCAAGAGGGGGACGAGGAACCGAGAATTCGAGACTTCCGCCCTAAGAGGCCCCCGGGAAGCCCCAAGAGGCCCCCAAAAGGCCCCAAGAGGCCCCCGAGCGGCGCCAAGACGCCCCCAAGATGCGCCGAAGACGGCCTCCGGAAGCCCCAAGAGGCCCAAAAGAGGCCCCAAGAGGCCCCACAACGGCCCCCAAGAGGCTTCAAGTTGCCTTCCAGACGCCCCCGAGAGGTCAACCACGAGATCCCAACCAACATCCATAAGGCCTCCTCCTCCTCCCCCTTCACCCTTCCTCCTCCTACTCCCTTCCGCCTCCTCCTCCTCCTCCTCCTCCTCCTCGTGCCCCCCCCCCTCGTGTTGTCTTTCGTCATATTCAGGGTCGGCGGCAACGGCCGTAAGGCCTTCGCAATCTTCGAAACAGTGCATTACCCCTGAGACATTCTCATCAACTTATAAGAAGGATGACTCGTGGCCCGACGCATAAAAGGAAGGTCAGAGACACGATAGGAACTTTGGAATGGACAATACACTGCGGCCTGCCCGCCTACTGCGGCAATTGAACCGCGTGCAGCCCCATGGAGAAAGAGATACAAAGGTTAAGGGGGGATGCGTTTTTCCTGTATGCCGGGGGTTGCGGTTACGATTGCGAATGGAATGCGACGGTGTTGGCTCCCCGGGGCTCTCTTGGAGATCCTCTTGGAGCGCTCCGGGGGCATCTTGGAATCCTCTTCGACCGTTTGAACCGCCTCGTGAGCTGTCTGAGAGCATTCGAGAACGTGTTGGGAGCGATTCGGAGGCTGTCTTCAGTTGCCGAAGGCCTCCTGGAGGAGCCCAAAGACTTAGAATGTGGCGTTGTGGTATACCAAGAAAAAACGTTCGACACGGGCCCAAGGATTCGAGGTTTCCAGAAGAAACCGCACACCGTAGGAGAGGCACTCCTGAAGGAGCCCGAGGACAGAGGATAGGGCTTTTGGCAGGAGCCCAAGGACTTAGGATGAGGTTTTCGGCAAGGACAAGTGCCCTCAGGATGAGGTTTCCCACAAGGGCCGCAGGACGTACGACAGGGCCTCCCGGAGACGCCGAAGGAATTAAGACAAGGTGCGTGAGAGGAGCCCGCAGAACTAAGATAAGGTGTTCGACAGGGGCGCGAGGACTTGGGAAATGAAGCCCAAGGACTCCTGGGAAGGCTGCGACTGGGGCCAATGGGCTCAGGATCAGGTGTTCGACAGGAGGAGCCCAAGGACAATGACAAGATGTTCGACAAGGCCCACGGACTTGGGATAATAAAGTTCCCACTAGGGGCTGCAGGACCTAAAAGAGGAGCCCAAGGACTTATGCCAAGGTGTTCGACGGAGGCCACAGAGACTTCGGGGAAGGCTTGCGACAGGGGCCGCGGGGAGCGTCGGAGAGAGGACTTCGGGACATATGTTTAAGCGAAACCCCATGACGCAGGATGTGTTCGACAGCGGCACGAGGCCTTAGGGTCAGGTGTCCGACACGGGCTGCAGAACGAAGGAGCGGGCTTCCTGGAGAGGTGCATTGACTTAGCATGAAGGATTATTTGAGAGGAGCCCTCGGACAATAATAGGAACAAGCAAACTGACAGTGGGCCAAGATCGTAGGATAAGGTGTTCGAGAGGGGCCTAAGGACATAAACAAAACTCAAAGAGAAGCTCAAGGACTTATGACGCGGTTCCAAGTGAGCGCAAATACTTAGGATGAAAAGCTTGAGAGGAGCTCCCCCGGAATTGGGATGAGGTGTAAGCCGGGGACAACGACGCGCAGAAGAGAACCTCCCTGAGAAGCCCCAGGATTGAGGATACAACGTTTGAGAAAAGGCCACCCGTGTCTCCTGGGGCTTCTTGGCGGGCTGTTCGGGAGCACGGTCTGGAATCGTAGGTACCTTTTTTTTTTTCGTGCGTCTTCCAGCAAAAGGCAAAAGCAGTCACCGCTCCTGAGACGTCCAGACGAACACGTTGGACCAGGGCACGCTGGCAGGCAAGGGGCAACCAGTAGACTGAACGAGCTCAGTTCCCTCCTCCTATCCTCCGTCCTCTGTAAGACCGTTCGGCCCCCACACTCAACAATCGTGGAACGAGCCCATGCATCTGGGTAATGAGCGCCTGCGCAGCTTGGCGCGTCTCACGCTTACGGTGGACTTAAAGCCTAGGATCCATGAGCCCAGCTCCAAGTCCTAGAGTCTGGCTGCATCCTCTTTCGCAGGCGCAATTGCCATTCAGCGGCTGCGCAAGCACTGCCCACTCAACGACTGAATTCAAGAAGGGACACGCTGTGACGCTGAACACATGCACGGGAAGCCATTGTCGCCTGCGTATGATCATCTTCACCCAATAAACCCCCTACCGCAAACCCAGCACGGTCGAGATGCTTGATGTAAACATTCAGGTACTGGATCCCCTCCCTCGTGCGCCCATGAGCCACCTTTACATCTACCTTCCCAACATGTTTCCACTTCGATGTTCCGTAGCTCACATCCAGGGCGTGAAAGTGAAGACCGCCAGACCACGTAGCCTCTACCCACACCCCTGTCATGTTCAATTCTCGGAAGTACAAGTCTGCGCACTGCATACCCATTTGCACCGCTTCAGCCTCTACATGAAGCAGGGCTCTCTCAGCGCGCTCCCCCTTTGGAATGTTGACCAGTGTGTGCTTGCCAGGCCTCCTCAGGTCGAAACGCTCGCCGTAGATGTTTCGTAGGTGTGGGTCCCCTGTGGCAGTCACGGCGCCGCTGGAGACAGCCAACGGTGGAACGGGCCCCGGGGAAGCCGTGGGGCCCGGCGTCGAGAGAGGCGTCGGACGCGGCGTCGGTGGCTGCGTTGAGATGACGGCTAGGGCCGCCGGGCCTCCGATGGCTTGCAGGGGAGCGTTGCCGGACGCGCCGGGCGCAGTGGCGGAGAGCGCGCTGCTGATAAGGGCAGCAAGCCTGGCCAGGTCTTGACCAGAAGCCTGGGAGCTCAACAGCTCTGTCGCGCTGTCCTGAACCGAATGGGCCGTCTCTTCCAGCACGACAATGCGGTAGTCGATGGTGACGTTGCCGGCCAGCGAGCGGCGCGTGGCCTCGTACTCGACGGTGGCGTCAAGACGGCTACCACTGTCAATGCTGCAGAACACCGCGACGTCTTCAGGGGCTACGGTACCGTTCATGTAACTCGCGATCGATGATTGAAGAGCCTCCCGCATGTCTGCGCTGCTGGAACAATCTGACGCAAACTTCTCGGGGTCGGGCACCGTCACAGCGAACTCGCCCTGGACCATCGGGGGGGCCGTCGGGGCGGGGGTCGGCGTGGGCGTCGGGCTGGCCGTCGGACTGGCCGTGGGGCCAGCCGCGGGGCTCGCTGCAGGGCTTGATGTGCAATTTCCGGCGTGATCGACCGCAATCTCTTCCGAGCCTCCGAACGCCTCCGTGGGGGCATTGCTGGCCGCGGCAGGCGCAGTGCTGGACAGCTCGTCGCTGATGATGGTGACGAGACTGGCCAAGCCCTGACTGGAAGCCTGGGGGCCCAAAAGCACTTCTGCGCTGTCCCGAATCGAGTCGACGAGTCCGACAGGCGCGGCGATGTCGTACTGAATGGTGACGTTGCTGGTACGGTGCTCGTCGACACGCTGCCCGAAGACGCAAAACACCGAGACGTCCTCAGGGGTGACGGTGCCATTGAAAATTGTCGCGATTGACGTTTCTAGAGCAACTCGCACGTCTGTACCGTTGGAACAATTCTCTGCAAATTCTTCGGGGTCGGGGACGGTGAGGGCAAAACCACCTTGAACCGTTGTGCAGACCGTCGGGCTTGGCGTCGGGCCAGCAGTTGGGCTGGCTGTCGGGCTGGCCGTCGGGCTGGCCGTCGGACTGGCCGACGGGCTGGCCGTCGGGCTGGCCGTAGGGCTGGCCGTAGGGCTGGCCGTGGGGCTGGCCGTCGGGCTGGCTGTCGGGCTGGCAGTTGGGCCGGCCGTGGGGCTAGCAGTCGGGCTGGCCGTCGGGCTGGCCGTCGGGCTGGCCGTCGGACTGGCTGTCGGGTAGCGCGTCGGGTTGGGCGTCGGGTAGGGCGTCGGGTAGGGCGTCGGGTAGCGCGTCGGGTAGGGCGTCGGGTAGGGCGTCGGGTAGCGCGTCGGGTAGGGCGTCGGGTAGGGCGTCGGGTAGCGCGTCGGGTTGGGCGTCGAGGGCGTCGGGTAGCGCGTCGGGAAGCGCGTCGGGTGGGGCGTGGGGCTGCGCGTCGGGAAGCGCGTCGGGTGGGGCGTGGGTCTGGGCGTCGGACTGGCTGTCGGGCTAGCAGTTGGGCTGGCCGTCGGGCTGGCCGTCGGGCTGGCAGTTGGGCTTGCCGTTGGGCTGGCTGTCGGGCTGGCAGTTGGGCTGGCCGTAGGGCTGGCCGTAGGGCTGGCCGTGGGGCTGGCCGTCGGGCTGGCTGTCGGGCTGGCAGTTGGGCCGGCCGTGGGGCTAGCAGTCGGGCTGGCCGTCGGGCTGGCCGTCGGGCTAGCCGTCGGACTGCGCGTTGGGTTGCGCGTCGGACTGGCAGTTGGGCTGGCCGTGGGGCTCGGCGTCGAACGTCTCCGTCTCGGCGTCGAACGTCTCCGTCGCGGCGCATAAGAGGGGGGGCTTGGAGCAGGAGGACTATTCCCCTGAAAGAATTGGCCAAACAGGCTTCCAAGTCCCCCAAGCGCAGGTGCTGCACCTGCAAACATCGCACCGCTAAGCGACAACAGCGCAGCCCCAACACCCCCCGCTACAATGCCTGCTAGAGCTGCTCCTATATCTTGAAGAGTATCGTCAAACGAGCTGGCTTCGACCTCGTACCCAAGGGTGACGTTGCCATCAACCAATTTGCAGAACACATTGATGGCCTGAGGGTCGACGGTGCTACCAAGTTCACCATCGAGGTAGGTCGCAATCGATGCTTGAATATCCGGGTTATTTGTACAATTTGCCACAAACTCTTCTGGGTCGAGCACCGTTGCAGAGAGCTCACCGTACACCGCTGGGGGGGCCGTCGGGGCGGGGGTCGGGCTGGCCGTCGGAATGGCCGTCGGGCTGGCCGTCGGGCTGGCAGTTGGGCTTGCCGTTGGGCTGGCTGTCGGGCTGGCAGTTGGTTTGGGCGTCGGGTAGGGCGTCGGGTAGCGCGTCGGGTTGGGCGTCGGGTAGGGCGTCGGGTAGGGCGTCGGGTAGCGCGTCGGGTAGGGCGTCGGGTAGGGCGTCGGGTAGCGCGTCGGGTTGGGCGTCGGGTAGGGCGTCGGGTAGGGCGTCGGGTAGCGCGTCGGGTTGGGCGTCGGGTAGGGCGTCGGGTAGCGCGTCGGGTTGGGCGTGGGGCTGGGCGTCGGAGTGGGCGTGGGGCTGGGCGTCGGGTTGGGCGTGGGGCTTGGCGTTGGGTTGGCCGTGGGGCTGGCCGTCGGGCTGGCCGTAGGGCTGGCCGTGGGGCTGGCCGTCGGGCTGGCCGTCGGACTGGCCGACGGGCTGGCCGTCGGGCTGGCCGTAGGGCTGGCCGTGGGGCTGGGCGTCGTGGAGATCGATGATGTCAGCAATGCAGCGACAATGTCTCCATCCCTTTCTGTGGATACCGCTAGTCGAACTTGACTTGGAAGTGATTGGAACGGTGGGCAATTTACACCGTTGACGGCAACGGTCATTGTTGCGAGGGACATGTCGATCTGCACACGGATCACATCACCAACTTGAATACCGTGATTTGAACAACCCTGCCAACTACTTTGACCCCACTTGTTGCCTAGAAGTTGGAGACCTCGACCAGATTGGCAATTGTACCCATCAACGCTGCTGTGGTAGCATCCGCTCTGTCCAAGATCGTACCCTTCGAATACGACACCGAATGCTACACTGCAGCCTGGCGATTGAGTACAGCCATGGGACGACGCGACATATGCAAACGATGCCGTGTAAGTCCCTGACTCTATCCATGGGCCAAACGCTATGGTCCTCCAGAGCCATGATGAAGCCGCACTCCTTGTCACCGTTGAGCCGTCGACGACGTACCACGTGTTGTCTGGCTGCCAAAGGGACACCGGCGAAGTAAACACCTGCAATGACGCGCCGTACTCGTAGAAATACAACAGCACACCCCTTGGGGGGCTTGCCACCGACCAAGAATGGAGCCTCACACCGTTTTTGTACACGACAATCATGTTCGCCTCCCACTGAAACCTGAACACATCATGCGTCGTGTATGTGCTGTCGGCTCTACCAGGTATGTAGACTCGCCCTGCTGGGAAAAGGCCTATATATGCTCCATTCGGGTATTTCGAATTGTCTGTCAGATCAGCGGTGAGACCAACCCGTTTGTGTGCCCATGTCTCTTCAGCCTGGATGCTTACGCTTACAATGCCGTGCGCACTCGCCGAGGCATCGTACGCCGACCCACTGGATATTTTTCGGATCGTGTTGCCCACTCGCACGGCTTGCGTGAGCGTCCATGCTGCCGACGGGTCAATGTGCACGTAGTGGAGGCAGTATCCTTCTCCACATGAATATGCCATTGTAGTACCACTGTCCCAGAGACTGCTGATTGATGCACGCGTCAGGCTGTGATACCCTCACACATATCGGGCAGATCGCGAACCTGTTTCAACTCCGTTCACTATGGTTACACCAACCATCTTGGTGTAGCCCCCATGGTAGACAGCGAAAATCCACAAAGTGAAATCGCTTCGGTGCAGGACTGCACGGACATTATTGTACTGGGACAACATAGCGCTGCTTGGACCGACTTGCCCAGTCACGGTAAGCACTCTCGTCTCAGCACCCTGATGCGGGCATTGGCTCCCTCTCGCCCACCCATAGTCGTTTCCCGTGTAGATGCTGCTCGACCCTGCGAGCGCGCAGTCGAACCTTGAGCAGCTGCCTCCACATCCACAATTTCCAACCCACCTGCAATAGTCGTTGCAGATGCCCTGCCCCTGGACGTCGTACCACCCGCGCTCACAGCTTCCTCCGTAGCCCAGGTCTACGATGTTCTGCTGGGCTGGTAGTATGTAGCGATCTTCGAGATTATTCGGATCGAAGGGGTAGATCACTGGGGAGATTAATGGAAAAGTAGAGGCGTTGGTCCGCTCGGCCCCCTTGCCGTCGGCATCGCCGCTCTTGTCGTCAGCGTTCAGCTGCAGCGAGCCCGCGTGACTGAATATGGAAAGCATGATTGCGATGTGTGTTGGCCCAACGCATCCTGGAACGAGCGGCGGCTCGCCTCAGAGCAAGAGGTCTGGCGATGTGTACGTGCGATGCCGGAGTGCACCGAGATCCGCTTGTATGCTTCAGCTCAAACGGCTTGAGCTTGAGCCAAAATGGAGGGCCCGAAAGCCTTCTCGGAGGCGTCTTGGAGGCAGGGTTGGCTCTCTTGTGCGCCTCCTAGTGGCATCTCCGCGCATATTGGAGACGTCCTGGAAGCCTTTTGGGTGCCTGTTGGCTGTTGCCGTGCTGACCTACGCTACGCGACAATATGCAATGATAAGAGACGCTGTGATACACGATGCTAGTATGCTATGCTGTGCGAAGCAATGGAATGCCTAGCTATGCGACCCCTCCCTCCCAATTACGACAGCATGGCAGCCTTGGCATAACCGCCACCCCCACCCCCGAATAAAACCAGCACGACGTCCTTATGAAACCAATCCCCTCACCATCGAAGGTAAACCCGAATCAGAACCAGGACAACGTCATTGAACCACGCCCTCCAATTGCTGTTGGTGCTCCCCTCCTCGTCCTCCTCCTGGTCGTCCTCCTCCTCCTCCTCCTCCTGCTCCTCCTCCTCCTCCTCCTCCTCCTCCCCCTTTTCCCTCTTTACCCAGTAACATGTCGCGAACGCTTCCTGCGGCACAATGCACGAACAAGATGAGGTACCCTCCTCCTCGCGTCTCTGCCTCACCCCCCCTTCTCCTCCTCCGTCGGCGTCTGTGTAATGATGTGCCGTGCGCTGCTCTGCCTCGCTATGATTGCTACGATATGCCATCCTATGCCATGCTATGCTATGCCGTGCTACGCGATGCTACACTACGCTATGCTATGCCGTGCCGTGCTGACCTACGCTACGCTACAATATGCAATGATAAGAGACGCTGTGATACACGATGCTACTATGCTATGCTGTGCGAAGCAATGGAATGCCAAGCTATGCGACCCCCCCCCTCCCAATTACGACAGCATGGCACCCTTGGCATAACCGCCACCCCACCCCCGAATAAAACCAGCACGACGTCCTTATGAAAACCAATCCCCTCACCATCGAAGGTAAACCCGAATCAGAACCAGGAAAACGTCATTGAACCACGCCCTCCAATTGCTGTTGGTGCTCCCCTCCTCGTCCTCCTCCTGGTCGTCCTCCTCCTCCTCCTCCTCCTGCTGCTCCTCCTCCTCCTCCTCCTCCCCCTTTTCCCTCTTCACCCAGTAACAAGTCGCGAACGCTTCCTGCGGCACAATGCACGAGCAAGATGAGGTACCCTCCTCCTCCCGTCTCTGCCTCACCCTCCTTCTCCTCCTCCGTCGGCGTCGCCCAGGGTGCCAGAAAACGACCCCAAATAAAACCAGCACGACGTCATTGTGAAAACCAAATCCCCCTGACATCCAGGTGCATCCCTTTACGCCAGCATACGTGTTTAGGAGTGGCCACCCCGAATAAAACCAACACGACGCCTTTTATGAAAACCAATTCTCCCGACACCAAAAAAAAACAAGAATACAACAAGAACGATCTCCTCAAGCAACCACGGGCCTATGGCTATGTGTCTCTCCTCGTTCCTTCGACCCTCCTCCCATCGTACCCGCCCGACTCCTGTACCATCACCACCCTCCTCGTCGCGCTTCGCTCCTCCTTGTCCTCCTCCTCCTCCTCCCCCTTCGCGTCCCCCCGAAATGACACAGAAGTAGACCCCCTAATTCCCCTCTACGTCTGCAAAGCTGCCCGAGAAACACCACCCACGAATAAAACCAGCACGACGTCATTAAGAAAACCAAGTCAGCTGACACGGAAATGAAACCTGAATTAAACCAGAACTGCGTCCTTCACTCCCCCCGTGTACTCCTGACCCTCCTCCTCTTCCCTCACCTTCGCCCGGGGTGCCAGAACACGACCCTGAGTAAAACCATCACAACGTCCTTAGGAAAACCAGGCCCGTCCGACATCCAAGTAAACTCCTCTACGGCAGCATAGGTGCATAGGGGCAACCAACCCGGATGAAACCAGCACGACGCCTTTATGCAAACCAATTCCCCCGACATCAAAGTGAACACCGAACACAACCAGAACGCCCTCCCTATGACCCCCACCATGGTTATTTGTCTTTTCCCGTTCCTCCGACCCTCCTCCCATCATACCCCCCGCTCTCCCGTACCATCACCACCCTCCTCATCGCGCCTCGATCCTCCTCCTCCTCCTCCACCTCCTCCTCCTCCTTCCCCTCCCACCTCGCCTCCACCCGTAACGTCAAAGCAGTAAGCCTCTGATTCCCCTCTACGTATGCATGGCTGCCCAGTAAACACCACCCACGAATAAAACCAGCACGACGTCAGTGAGAAAACTAAGTCAACCAGCAAGGAATCGAACTCTGAAGTAAACCAGAACGGCGTCCTTCACTCCCCCCCTTTCCTCATCACACTCCTCCTCCTCCTCCTCATCCTCCTACTCCTCCTCCTCCTCCTCCTCCTCCTCTTCCATCGGCTTCGCCCGGGGTGCCAGATAACGACCGCGAATAAAACCAGCACAACGTCCTTACGTCCTTATGACCCCCCAGACATCCAAGTAACTCCCTCTACGGCAACATGTTTGTACAGAGCCAACCACCCCGAATGAAACCAGCACCACGTTTTTATGCAAACCACTTCCCCCGACATCAAAGTGAACCCCAAAACTTATGGTTGTTTGTCTTTCCTCGTTCCTCCGACCCTCCTCCTTTAATACAACCCGCTCTCCTGTGCCATCACCACCCTCGTCCTCCTCCTCCTCCTCCTCCTCCTCCTCCTCCTCCTCCTCGTCGTCCTCGATCTCATCCTGCTCCATATCCTCCTCCTCCTCCTCCTCCTGTTCCATATCCTCCTCCTCTTCCTCTCCCTCCTCCTCCTCCTTCTCCTCCTCTTCCTCCGTCGGCCCGAGGACCTGTAATTTCAAGTGGTCCAAACGCGCTGTGCATGAAACTGGGGTCCCCAGAACCGTTTCTGAGGATCCGCAGTGCCCTGATTGTGCAAGTGTGACTCTGGGCTTGCGTCATGGAGCCAGATTTTGGCGATGGCTGCGGCTTGGGGCCCTCTTGGGGGAGTCCTTTGGGCGCCGACAGGGGCCGTCATAGGCGAAGTCCCGGGCCTTTTGGAGCTCCTCTTCAGCAATCTTGGGCCCCTCTGAACCACCTGGGAGGATGCCGCCTGAGGGCGATTGCCGTTGGAGCTTCCCGCAAGTTGGACACCTCTGGGGCTCTCGTGGGGACCTCTTGTAACCTTCTGGGGGCTGTCTGGGCCGTTCTTGGGCCATCCTGGCGCCGTCTTGCGCCCTTTTCCAACTTGCGTGGTCTGTCCGGAAGCGCCTCTGGGATCCTCTTGGGCTGTTTGGGGCGCCTGGGGAACAATAAAAGCGAACATGCAAAACTCGACGGGGCCCTTAATGGAACTCAATATTGTTTGTCTCCCACGGGAGACGTGGACGCCCTGTTGATGCCGTCATGGGGCCTCTTGGCTGCGACCTGGGCCGTTTTCAGGCCATCTTGAACCCCCTTGGAGCGCTATTGGGGGGGCGCTCTTGGGCCGTTTTGGAGGCGTCCGGGGCCGTCTGGAAGCAATCGCGAGTCCTCTTGGAGCGCTCTCGTGGGCGACAGAGCCCCCCAAAAGGCCGAGAACCGGCCCTGGAGCCCAGAGGGTACACGCGGTTAGCGCGGGAGGGGGCCCAACACTCCGACATAATGTGCCGATGGGACCACCCCACGGGTGATAAGGGAGATTCGGGAAAGGGGGGGTCGGTCGATTTGCGATGGCTCTGAGTTATTTGATTATTTCTTCAACTTTCTTGTGTCGCTCGCATCAGGACAATCATCAGAACAGGCAACAGGCCAACCATTGGGACAACCGCGAGAATCAAACGCGGGGACACCGCGTGGCCATTCGCGAGGACGACCACGTGGACCACCAGGAGAATCATCAGGGAAACCATCAGGGCAACAGTCAGGGCAACTGTCAGGACACCCATCAGGACAACCATTAGAACAACCATCACCACAACCACCAGGACAACCAACAGGACAACCATCAGGACTATCTTCAGGACAACCACCGGGACCACCGCAGGCCAACCATGAAGACAGCCATCAGGGCAACCACCAATCCAATCATCAAGACAAACACCAGGAAAACCTCCAGGACAACCATCGGGGCAACCAGCGGGGCAACCAGGGGGGCCACCCGCGGCCGGGGGCAAGGCCCGGCGGCCCTTTGGGCTCTTTGTGGCTTCTACAATGGCTGGGCCCCGAACAGCGCCGCCTCACCCGCGCGCGCGACTCGAACCAAAACCGAAACCGACTACCCGGCGGGGCGCTCTCTGTTCCACTGCGGTCTCTCTCCCCCACCTCTGATACGCTGCTTGCAACGCATTGGCGCCACAGCCACGCATGGCGCTGCGCCGACTCCATTCGTCGCAGTGGGAAGGGCAATGTGAAACGTTGACTGCGCAGCCGCAGTGCGGGAAGGGTTGCTAGGGATCCACGCGGGCGAACCAATCCGGAGGCGCGGGGAATGGCGCGGCGGAAAAGATGGGAGCAAGGAGCTGGCTTTCTGAAGGACCCTCAACGCGGCTCGCTCTCGTCGCCCGAGTCGCCAGCAGGGGCCGCCGCCCTCTTCTCCACGCCGTGCGCCAACAGCGCGCTGCCGCGCCCCTTGCCGCAGAGGTTTCCCGTCGTGCTCGTTTGCAAAACCTCCACGAGCTTGCATGAGTTGTCTTGGGGAACCATGAAGTCGACGTCGGCCAGGCAGGCAGCAGCGTCGCCGTACCGCAGGCGCACATCCTCCAGCCGGATCTTCATGGCGGCGTACATGGCCGCGTGCCCGTCCCTGGCCACACGCGCTGACCGGTGATAGACGCACGCCAATTTGCACGGGTTGGGGCCCGAGCAAAACCGCGAAGCGTGGGAGCGAGAGGCGCCGAGACTATGCAGAATGTTACGCACGCCCTGATCGATACACCACGTTCTTCGCGACGAACCCTGACACCCCTCCGTCGGCGTCGTTGCCCAGCCCGCCGAACCCGCGGAAGTTGGCATAGATGATCTCATCTAAGAGCGCCGCGTCCCCCGCCGACTTGTCGGACAAGAAGCGCAGCAGCAGGTCGACGCTGCGCTCGAAGCCATCGGCGTAGTCGCCGCCGGGGAGAGTGTCGAGGACGTTGGATCTCCCCACCAGCAGGAGGCACTCCGACTTGCTCCCGCAGGAAAAAACTCCTGAGTGCACCAGTCAACTTCGACGTTTACATCGGCCCGAATCGTCTCGTCAGGCGAAGAATCTCGGCGCCCCGCAGGGGCCCCTGGCCGCCCCCCGCCCCCTGCTCCGCCCCCCGGCCCCGGACGGCGCCCCGAGCCCTCACGGACCGATGAAATTCGAAGTTGTCCAGTTTCTCCTTCGCTGGTGCTCCGCCGGACGAGACTGGGGTCGCGGTTGCCCCGCCCAGCCACGAAGCACCCGAGGATGTCAGCCTCCGAGAGCAAGGACTTCCCCTCGACGCAGGCCGCGCATTCGCAATGCCGCGTGGCGTGCACCACCAACACGGCGCGCAGCACAGTCGCGCAATAATTTCTCTCGCCAAGCGATGCATCACACGACAAGATATAACCGCGCACTCGCTGCTGGACCGGGTCGCCCACCGAGTCGACGCAATGGAGATTGAGCAGGAGGCAGCTGTTCAGGAAAGACACTGGCAGTGGAATGTCGTAGAGCGGGTGCTTGTATGTCTTCCGGGGGTTCTTCTTCTGCAGAAAGTCGAAAAATCTCCCAGCCCCGCCCGGCATGTCCACCGAGCAGCGGTCGACGGAGAACGGTTTGTACCGGTCAGAAGACTTCTTGTGCAGTTCAAGCAATTTCCGCAAAGCGACATAGCTCCGCGCCGCGCCGACAACCACATCCTGCACATTCTGTCCCTAAGTGCTGCCCCAGAGTGCAGTCATCTCGTCCCCGAGGCCCGCGAAATTCACAGGATGGTGCCAGCCCCGCGCGTTCACGCGCGCCGTGGGCGCCGGTGCCTCTGCAGCGGGCTGCGTTTCTGACCCCAAAAAAGACTTATTTGGGGCTACAGATGCCCCAAATAAGTCTTTTTTGGGGTCAGAAACCTGATAGTGGGCAAGAGCGTTTTGGCTCGTTTTGGCATCGCCCAATGTCAGTCGAGGCCCGACTGACTGCCGCGGCGATTAAGTAGCACGACCATAGCAAACAATAACTTTGCCGAAAGAAAGCCCAGGGGCCCAGCCCAAAAACACCCAAAAAACGCTCTTGCCCACTAAGTCTTTTTTGGGTCAGAAACCTGATAGTGGGCAAGAGCGTTTCGGCTTGTTTTGGCCACGCCCAATGTTTCTCGAGGCCCGATTGACTGCCGCGGCGATTAATTAGCGCGACCATAGCAAACAAAAAGTTTGCCGAAAGAAAGCCCAGGGGCCCAGCCCAAAAACACCCAAAAAACGGTCTTGCCCACTAAGCCTTTTTCGGGGTCAGAAACCTGATAGTGGGCAAGAGCGTTTCTGTTTGGTTTGCGTGTCTTTTGATTGTTCGAGGCCCGACAGACGGCCGCGGCCCCCGAGATGCACCTATATCATCGTCATCGTCGCTACCATCACTGCAACCGCTGCGGCTCGACGGCAGAGTGGCCCCAGAGCGTGCTCGTCGCGCCCTTCGGGGAGGGAGAGCGAGCGCCCGCCGCTCGCGGTGCCAGCTAGCGTTCGGGGATGTCCTGGGACGAGGGAGATCGGGGTCGGAGCCGCAGCCCGCGGCCGAGCCCGCGGTCGACTCCCGCGCCCACTCCATCCGCAGTGTTCTCTCCGGGCAAGTACAAGGAGAGCGTCTTCCAGAAGTTCGGCCGAAGTTCAAGCGCTTTCGCGGACCGCTTCACGGCGGTGGCCGACGACGTCGACATGGGCGACGACAATATGTCGTTGAACGATCAGGTCGCGAAGACGCACGCTGCCGTGAAGAAGCTGGTGGAAAGGAACGCGGAGCGCCTCGGGGACAAGTATGACGAGCTATGCGTCGTGAAGACCCAGGTCGACGAGATGGAACGGGGCGGCGCCCGCGTCCACGACCTCTTCCTCCTGCGCGTGTTCATGGCTGTCTTCGGCGGGCCGAGGAGCCCGTGGCGCGCGCATGACGGGCAGGCGCATCGGTACCACAACGGAGCATTTCGGTACACCGCCGCGATGAACGTCCAGCAGGCCCTACGCCTGGAGCACGCGGTGAACCGAGCGGACGCGATCCTCCTTCGCATGAGCAAGGACAAAAACGTGAAGCGACCGTCTTGGGACGAGGGGTGGCTCCTTGACTACACGAGCCCTGCCGCGGCGACGCAGGCCGACGTGGACGACGACCCCGATGAGAGCTTCTCGATCGCGCGCAAGATGCTCCGGGAAAGTTTGAACAGGTTTCTCACTACTGGGAACAACGTCAACATCCTCAAGACATTCTGCAAGTGGTGCGACCAGCCGAAGCAAGCGGAGCCCACGTTGGCGTTCAAGGACAAGTGCTTGAAGATCCAGCCTGGCCAGGCAGCAAGGGAGATCAAGAAAGCCCCCGAGGTCAACTGCTACGCGTACATGGACTTATCCATCAAGTACAAGCCGCCCGCGGCCGACGTGGACAGGTACGACCTCATGATGGCCGCCCTGTACGGGGACGACGTCGAATCAAAGGAGATCGAAGTCCTTGGCGAGGCGCTGGCCCTCATGCACAAGCGGCAGCCACCTCGCGTGCGGGTTCGGAAGGGAAAAGGCAAGGCGCTCAGGACCGCGATCCAGCGATCTGGGGATCTAGGGCGCCTGGGGGGCCTAGATATGCGATCTATGCGATCTATGCGATCTATGCGATCTAGGTCGCCACCTGTGCGATCTATGCGATCTATGCGGTCTATGCGATCTATGCGACCTATGCGATCTATGCGACCTATGCGATCTATGTGACATATGCGATCTATGCGATCTATGCGGCCTATGTCGCCACCTATGCGACCTATGCGATCTATGCGACCTATGCGACCTATGCGATCTATGCGACCTATGCGATCTATGCGATCTATGCGACCTAGGTCGCCGCCTGTGCGATCTATGCGATCTATGCGATCTATGCGACCTAGGCCGTCGCCTATGCGACCTATGCGATCTATGCGATCTATGCGATCTATGCGATCTATGCGACCTAGGCCCAGATGGCGACCTAGGTCGCATAGATCGCATAGATCGCATAGGTCGCATAGATCGCACAGGCGGCGACCTAGGTCGCATAGATCGCATAGATCGCATAGGTCGCATAGATCGCACAGGCGGCGACCTAGATCGCATAGATCGCATAGATCGCATAGGTCGCAAAGATCGCACAGGTGGGGACCTAGGTCGCACAGATAGCATAGATTGCTTAGATCGCATAGGTCGCATAGATCGCATAGGTCGCACAGGTGGCGACCTAGGTCGCATAGATAGCATAGGTCGCATAGATCGCATAGACCGCATAGATCGCATAGGTCGCAAAGATCGCCCAGATGGCGACCTAGGTCGCATAGATCGCCTAGGTCGCATAGATCGCGTAGATCGCATAGGTCGCATAGATCGCATAGATCGCATAGGTCGCATACATCGCATGGGTTGCATATACCGCATAGATCATGTGGTCGCCTCCCTCAGATGGCAACGGGAAGTCGCTGCGGTCGAAGCTGACCTTGGCTGCGCTCGGCGAGACCATGGTGAAGTTTGCCAGCACGTACCTCCTCACCAGAGACAGGGAGTTCCAGGTCTCCGCAAAGCGTCTCATCGGCGCCATGGCCGTCATCTTCCAGGAGGTGCAAGACGGGCGAAAGATCCAGGAGGTCGTGGCTAAGAATTGTTCGCCAGGGCAGAGCTGCTCGTTCGTGAGAATCATGGGAAATCAGAGGACGAGCGCCATTACGCGTGGACGTTCGCGGACTTCGTCATCGAGTTGAATCGCGCTTTCCGCATCGAGTGCGACGATGATGCGCTTCACGCCTGGCGGCGCCGTCTGCTGCTGATCGCCTTCGAGGGCGACTTCACTCGCAACACGGCCTTGGTCTCGGTTGAGCATGGCCTCTTCTTGGCTGACCCCGAACTGGAGGACTGGGCCTCATCTGGCGTGGCGGGCTTCATCCACATGACCCGAGGCATCCTGCCTCTCGTCGAGAAGTACTCGGCGTCCGCGGCCTACGACAAGCTGGACAATCCCTCACCAGCGCGCGCTGCAATGAACGAAGAGTTCCTGAACGACATCAGGGCGTCGGACGGCCGCGACGGAGCTGGCCTGGCTGGCGGGCTTCGTGGCCA
>CAUYUJ010008515.1:0-39670 GCA_963575745.1 Prorocentrum cordatum
GCCCGACGACGTGCCGGCCTGCATCAGGTCCGCCAGGGCGGGGAGCGCGCCTCCCGAGGTCAAGGGGGCCAGGACCCTCGACTCCGGCGCCCCCCCAGCGACTGGGACCTCCCCCCGCCCTCTCTCCTCCGGCGGTGGCGGTGGTGGTGTTGACTCCTCCTCCTCCTCCTCCTCCTCCTCCTCCGGTCCAGGACCTGGCCCAGAGACTTCCCTGACCTCAGGCGTCGTGAGAAACTCATGACGCCTGAAACGTTGTGAGTTTTCTGCTTGGATTGAAGTTGGAACTTCCACTAACCTTGTCGTGAGTTTTGTTTCAATGTCATGAGTTTTGTTTTAGCGTCGTGAGTTTTGTTTTAGCGTCGTGAGTGTTGCGTCACCTTGTTATATTGCCAATCGGTTGTCGGTTTCTTCCCTCGGCCCAACCCATCGCGAGCGATGTCGACAGCACTCCAGGGCGCGCGGACGCGCGCGCGTTGTTCCTTGGTAGAACTACAACGTCTACATCGATTTCACATTGACAAGATCGCCTCCGCAGATCCAAGAATGAAAAATTTACATTGGGTTTTGCCGATCTGGTTTTCAAATTAACATTGCCACCGTTGCATTGAAAACAAACGTAAGAGCGCTGTGATTTGATATGGTTTTGTCTTTGCCACATTAATGAAATGATCGCATCTTCAGATCCAAGAATGACCTTGTACATTGGTTTTTCACCATTTGGGTTTTCGACTTAACATCGCCACCGTTGTAGCTAAACTTATATTGCACTTCCCCAGACCTCCCACGGTCTCAATTTAATTGAGCCGGCTCTCAGGCTTGATTTTTGGGTTCACGCTTGATTTTTGGGTTCAATTTTCGCTTGTCTTGGTTTTGTTTCGGATGGCTCAATTTTGTGCATGATGGCTCAATTTTCCCCAACATTGCCCATGTCTTCGGCTGGACATTGATTGTAATATGCGCCCCGCTCAGCGCTGGCCACATCGAGATCCCTCGAAACAAAAAAGAAAAAGAGGAGGAAGAGATGCGAGTGCTGGCACCCAAAACCCCAATGTTGCAGTTGGGTTTTGTCACACGGTTTCGGGGGTAAGACGTGTCACCCGTTAATTGTTTGTGACGTTGAATATATATATATATATATATATATATATACATATACATATACATATATATATATATATATGTATATATATATGTTGGCACCCAGAATCCCGATAATTGGGTTTTGTCACACGGTTTCGGGTGTAACACGTGTACGTCACCCGTCGTATGTGTTTGTGAAGTTGAGTGGTACCCAGAATTCCAATGTTGCAATTGGGTTTTGTCACACGGTTTCGGGGGTGACACGTGTCACCCTTGTGTCCAGAAACCCAATGTTGCAAGTGGGTACGCGGTTTGCACGCGTCACCTGTCGTTGGTTTTGTCACACGGTTTCGGGGGTAAGTTGTGTTTGTGGAGTGGGTCTCGTCACACGATCGATCGATCAACCGCCGCGTGCACGTCGACGACGATATCGCCGACCACGCACGATCTCGAGACGACGACGACGAGCACGAGCACGAGTAGGACGACGACGACGACGACCGACGATATATCGACGATCGCACGGACGGACGGGCGAACGACGACGTCGACCGTCGAGACGAGCGATCGGCGACCGAGTCCGATCGACGAGATCGACGTCGCACCCGCGGCGCGCGCGTACGCCTCGCACGTGCCACGTGGCTCGAGCCCCCTAGCACAGGGGGGGCCCGCGCGGGCCCACAGGGGGCCCCGCGCGCGCGGCCGCGCGGGCCGCTCGCCCTGCAGGCTCGGAAGGGGCCCTGGGCGCAGGGGCAGAAGGATTGGGGGGGCCCGAGGGCCGAGGAAAATCGAGGGCGAAGATGGCGATGGAGGATACAAAGAGGAGGGCAGAAGGATCGAGAGGATCCCGACGAGGAGGAGATCTCGAGGAGGACGGGGGAGGGAAGAGGAGGAGGCCTCGAGGAGGAGGGAGAGAGAGAGAGAGAGAGAGAGAGAGAGAGAGAAAGAGAGAAGAAGAGAGAGAAGGGAGAGAGAGAAGAGAGAGAGAGAGAGAGAGAGAGAGAGGAGAGAAGAGAGAGGGGGGGAAGCAAAAAGAGAGAGAGAGAGAGAGAGAGAGAGAGAGAGAGAGAGAGAGAGAGAGAGAGATAGAGAGAGATAGAGAGAGATGGAGAAGAGAAGGAGAGATAGAGAGAATGAGAAAGAGATCGAGAGAGAGAGAGAGAGAGAGAGAGAGAGAGAAACGAGCACTGGTAATGGCCCTAGGATGCGGTCGAACGCCATGTCTATCCTGTCGGTGAGATCTGTTATCGATGTGAGTGCCAGAGCTCAGAAGCGCATCAAGTGAAGGGGTCATGGAAGTGAATCAGCATGGGCCCTGGCACCGCCCACGAGGCGCGATGGCGGATGTCGCTGAGAGGATAGACGCGGCGTTCGACCGCGCGGGGGTGCCAGAGTGGCGCCCCAAGGACTCCTCCTCCCCCTACCACGCCCTATTATGCCACCCCTCCCTGCCTCCCTCGCAGCTTCCCCCCTTCACGCCCGCTAGGACATCCCAAAGCCCTTCGTTCTATCGGACAAGGTCGGTGATGGAGTCGAGGTCCCGAGACGCCTGTGCCGCTGGGCGCGGCGCTGTTTTGTGCGAAAGTACAAGTCCCACATGGCGTTGGTCAAGGCCCATGCCAAGACAGCCCCTCCTCCTCGCCCCCTCCCCAGCCCCCTCGCCCAGGCCCACCAGAGGGCCACCGAATCTTTTCGCGCTTGGGGTAGCCCAGGTTAGCGTGCGCCATGGTTTCCCCACGTTTTGCACCCCCCCCGCCGGCGCCGCCCCTGGAGGCGACCATGTCCGACACAAAGCTCAGCCACCAGAAGACTGCAGACATGGACGACAGCACGATGAACTTGTTGGCAGAGGCCATCGCGGGCATCGGGGGGGGGGGGGATATGCAGCGAGACAGGGCGAGACAGAGGAAGAGAGGAGACACGATCACGAGTAGTAGAACCAGGAGGGGGGGGGCGGGGAGGGCGGGCAGTCGCCATGGCAGGTGCACTCGCCAGCGACAGGCTGGACGTGCACATATTTGCCTAGAGATCGAGAGAGAGAGAGAGAGAGAGAGAGAGAGAGAGAGAGAGAGAGCGTGCGAGAGAGAGGTGGAGAGATCGATAGAAAGAGTGGTATACAGAGAGAGAGAGAGAGAGATGTCCGTCTGCCAGGCCATGGCCGTCCAGGTCTACGACAGCGTGCCGATGGTGGCAGGCGCGGAGAGATGCGCGGTGGCTAGGAGGATCGATGATGATGATGATGGTGATGATGATGACGACGGTGTTGATTGTTGATGGTGACGACTTTGATGATGATGACGATGATGGATGGTAATAATGCTGATGATGATGATGGTTATGATGATGATGAGGTCGATTATGATACCAATAAGGTTGCGGATGCTGATGGGGCTGATGGTGACGACAATGACGAAGATGATGAAGATGGTGATGACGATGACGCTGATGATGATGATGCTGCTGATGTTTGCGATGGTGGTGGTGGTGGTGAAGATGGAGGTGGTGGAGGTGGAGGCATTGGTCGAGGACAACGGGTAGACTGAAGGAGATCATAATGAGGACGATGGGAATACGAGGGTGAAGGTGGATCGAGATGAGGGCATGTGAACGTCGAGCAGAGGGAACGGAGCGATCAGGATGGAGAGGATTCAGGATTGGATGAGAGGGTACGGGCGAGGGAGGCTGAGGAGGAGGATGCAATACTGAGCCCCATCGCCCTCCCTCCTCGAAACGTCGGGCGTCGACCTCCTCGCCACCCTTTACGTGATGAGGGAAGACGGTGGTCGAGGTTGAGGGCGCCGTGAACAGATCGCCCGACCCAGAGGCTATGACAACATCCCCAATTGGAGCGTATACACCGTGACCAGCTCGAGCTGCCGACCTCAAGAGGACGTCCTGAAGGTACGCGGGGGGGTACATTGTTCTCTCAGACGGTTGAGACGTGCAGTGGGTGACGCGGAGGATGATGTAACGGATCAGGAATCCGTCGGCATTGAAGGGGTATTTGCCTGGGGTCGCAGCGTCATGCTCGCGACGTGATGGGAGGAGGGAGGGCGGCGATAAATGAGGGGGGGTCTCCAGAAGGACGCACGCGGGGCCGAGACACATGGCGAAGAGGATGCGGAGCACGAGTTGGCTGTATGTGATGGGGTCGTGGGGTGGCCAGATCTTCAGCACCACGCACGACAAGGTCGAGGCCGCCACTGGCGGACGGAGGCTCAGCCAGAAGAACTGCGAGGCTGAAGCGGGAACGAGAGGGGCATTGATGAGGAGGGTTTGGGATGCGTAGGGGAGGCCTCATGCATCCCTCATCCGCTTCTTCATCCTCACCCCCCTGCTCTCACTCGAGCCTCTAGACTCCTCCGTCTCTGAAGTATTTCTCTTCTTTGCCATCCACATATACTCGAGCCCCTGCTGGGCTCATCCTCGCGGCTACTCACCCCCCTCGCACGCAGTCGATTTGACCCCTCTTGAAGCGACCAGGCGTTGGGACCGAAATAGAGATAACAATGAGGATGGCGATGAGGAGGATGGAGGAGGGGGAAGCTGGGGATCGAGGAGGAGCAGGAGGAGGAGGAGGAAGAGAAGGAGGAGCAGGAGGAGGCGACGGGTCGAGGGAGACAATGATCAAGCAATAATAAGGTTCGGTGCCCATCCTCATGCTGCCGTCCTCTTCCCTCCTCTCACCTGTTCTGACTCTGCCCAATCCGTGCGCGGACGTCTGCCTTACTCGGTCAAGAGTGCTACTGATATCACTGAGCCCTCTCACCTGACACCTCCTCGCCTTGACCTCACCCGTGCGAAATTAAGATGCACGCTGGTTTCGATGGGCTCCGCCCCCGCCCGCTCGCTCCGCGCGAGCTCCAGCAGGCTATGTGGAGCCGCGTGTACGAAGACCGCATGAAGGATCAGCACCGCCAGACGAAGGGGCGGAAGCCGACCCCGAAAGTCATCGGCGGCCACAGGCCACCGCGCCAGCAGGATCAAGGTAGGAATCCAGCAGCGAAGACTCGTCAAGGATGGGAACTAGCAGCGGGGCACGCGATGATCAAGAGGCGGAAGGGCAGGGGGGGAGGCGACGAGGAGGTGAAACTTCAGAGGTTCACTTGTAGAGCAGGCTGGGGAGGTCAGGAGAATTAAGGTGGAGGAGGAAGAGGGGCCACAGCTTCCAGCACGCAAACTCTGATCACTGTGATTCCCATGTTCGCCCCTCCGCTTGCATTCCTGATCCGTCCTGATCCGTCCTGATCAATGTCCTCATCCTCCTGATCCGTCCTGATCCGCGTCCTCCTTCTCCTCCTGACCCGTGCCCATTTATCGCAATCCGTCCTGATCAGTGTCCTCATGGGCTTGCCTCCATTCTTACGCCGTGTGAGCTTAGCATGGGGTCATCGCTTTGTGCCAGCGAGGTTCTTGCTCTGCCGCCAGTTCCGCATCGGCTTCGCGCACCGCCAGCGGGTTAAGGCCCGCGACATCATGAGTGACGACATGGTCGGTGGGGATTGTCGCGCATGGAAGCGGCGGGCGTGCGTGCGTGTGCACGAGTGCGCGCGTGTGCGCGCGTGCGTGCGCGCGCATGGCTAGAGCAAGGGATTCGATGGCGATCTTAAGAGCACGGGCAAGGAGAGGAGGACGACCAGGGCGAGCAATGCGAGGGGGAGCGAGGAGGACAATGTATACGAGCAGGGAGGGCTCTCCGATTCTGGCCAGCTTTCTGGGGTCGAAGACTCTTTGTCGCAGATTTCGAGTCAGAACCGCTCCAGGTAGACACCCGTGCCTACTTTGAAAACAATGCAACTCAATTCAGAGTAGAGAGCGACCAATCCGTCGCAACACACCCCTCCTCGAGGAGAGGGCGGAGGAGGAAGAGGAGGGAATGGCACGGGAGAGGCCGGATCGGCAAGCGGCTCGAAGTGGGGAGAGGAGGAGCGGGAGGGGCCAGAGGATGAGGAGGAACAGGATGACCATCAGTGGTTTGGACCCGCACGCTTCGCTTGAATTCAGTGATATACACACTTCGCGTTGTCCTCCTGGCCTCGCCACCTAGTGAGTGACAACGCTCGGACTAACATGGGCGGCAGGTCTCGCTGGACGAAGAGATCGAAGAAGTGCCCGACTCTGACCCGATGGAGAAGATGCGCGAGGCCTTGGAGATCCCCCAGGAAGCTGCGGGGGGACTGCCATGGCGAGCACATTGAGGGGGGAAGGAGGAGGGCTATATGGCATGGGGGTGGGAAAGGTGACCAGGAGGAGCTAGGAGACGAGGGATAATTCCCCGAAGGGGCGGATGTAAAGGGGGTGATGGGGGATGATGGAGGATCAATTTCGAGTACGAGGAGGGCTCTGCTGCTTCGTGCGTGCGGATGGTTTAAATTTTCAGTTCAGTGGCAGTGCCGTGTCTCTGCTACTTCGCGGTCCTCGCTTCCTTCCCGAGGGTACGTTGTCGGCATCTTTCGGTTGTCCCGTTTCTGCCAGTGACCTTTGTCCTGCTGTTTGGTTGAGGGGGTAATGCGAGAGCGGGCGGGGTCAACGCACCAGCCTACAGATAAGATGGCATGCTTGTCCTGCGAACGGGGCCGAACCCAAGTCTCGTGGCCCCCGATCCCCTTGCTAATTATTGCGTTTGCCGCCCTCGCCACGGCTACGTCGTCCTTTGTGCCCCTTTCCTCTCGTCCTGCTCATTAGTTCCCTCGTCTCCCTCCCTACTATATATATATAAGTATGTATACTTGTGCATATATATATATATATATATATATATATATATATATATATTATCCTGAGGGGAGGACTGCGAGCCACTGCCGATCAAAGATGAGCAGTTCGACGCGGATCAGCCCATGAGCGCAGCTGATCTGTATGCGCAGGGTGCTGCCTGGGACGGCGCAGGTGCATCCTCTCTAGTTGCTCCACCCGACGACGGCGCTGCTGCAGGTGCATCCTCTCTAGTTGCTCCACCAGACGGCGCTGCTGCAGGTGCATCCTCGAGTGCTCCGCCCGACGGCGCTGCTGCAGGTGCATCCTCGAGTGCTCCACCCGACGGCGCTGGCGCAGGTGCATCCTCGAGTGCAGCCGCGCCAGCGCGGCAGATTGAGATGGCCTTCTGGGGGAGCCTGACTGGCGCCGCGGCCGCGCGGACCCCGAGGCGCCGCGGCGTGAAGCGCGGCCGCAAGATCAAGTCGAAGAAGAGCAAGTCCAGCGGGCACGGCACCAACGCGCTGATAGACGCCACCCCGCCAGGGGTGGCATCGAGCCCAGCGCCAACGGCCAAGGAGGCGGCCAAGAAGAAGTCCACGGCAGCAGGCGGACCCAAGGCAGCAGGTGGTGGACCCAAGGCAGAAGGTGGCGCACCCAAGGCAGCAGGTGGACCCAAGGCAGCAGGTGGTGGACCCAAGGCAGCAGGCGGACCCACGGCGGCAGGTGGACCCAAGGCAGCAGCAGGTGGACCCAAGGCGGCAGGTGGACCCAAGGCGGCAGGCGGACCCAAGGCGGCAGGCGGACCCAAGGCGACAGGTGGACCCAAGGCGGCAGGTGGACCCAAGGCAGCAGGTGCACCCAAGGCGGCAGGTGGACCCAAGGCAGGTGGACCCAAGGCGGCAGGTGGACCCAAGGCAGCTCCCACGAAGAGGCCTGCAGCTGCAGGACCAACGGCAGCTGCCAAGAAGGCTGCCATCAAGGATGATGAGGATGAGGATGGGGTCACCTTGTATATCGACGACGACGACGGGGGCCCTGCCGACGGCGGAGATGGCGGAGAGGAGATCGCGGCCGAGGAGCCCGAGGAGGAGAACGCAGATGAGGAGGACCCAGAGGGGAGGTCCAGGAGTGCCCAGACACTGTCGTCGAGGACGACGCCGACGCCGATGAGCAGGTTGCGCACGTCGGGGCCTCGGCGCCGCCACCAGGTGCCTCCATGGTCGTCGTCGACGTGGCTGGGAAGTTCTGGGTGAAGGTGAGGCAGCGCCTCACAGAGGGGCCCACGACGCTGCAGTACAAGGACAGCGAGGATTGCACTTCGAAGTGGAGGCAGCTGGCCCAGGTCGCCCACGCCCAATGGACAGAGGCGATCATGCACAAGTACGGCCAGACGGACGGCCCGTCCATGAGCACCATCGTCATCGAGAAGATCAGGGAGAAGATCGTCGAGCAGGGCACGGTCGACAAGGGGCAGGTGAAGCCCATCAGGCAGGAGGTCGTGGATGGTCTCTGAGGCGGGGGGGGTGCCCACAGAGTGTGCGCCGCGACTTCGCATGGGGATGGTCGTGGCGGCGATGATGCGGTGATGGTGATGGTGGTGACACTGAACCTGACGATGGCGAGTGCTATGGATGGTGATGATGATGATGTGATGACGATGCTGATGATGATGATGATGATGATGATGATAATGGTGATGATGATGATGATGCTGATGATGATGATGCTGATGATGATGATGCCACGATGATGGTGGTAATGATGATTGCGGTGACGATGGCGATGGCTGTGATGGTTACGGTGGCGACGACGACTTGCCCGAAGAGGAGGGCGAGGATATACGAGGAGACATGAGAAGGTACGAGGAGGTACGATGAGGCACGAGGAGGCACGAGGAATTACGACTAGGACGAACGAAGATCGAAGCACTACGGGGAAGAAGGCCAGCCGAGTGCACGGTAGGAGGAGCTCGGGAATAACCTAACAGCGGCGAGGGGAGGTGCAGCATATTCAGAACATCTTCTACACCACGCACTGGGTGTATTCTTATGTATGCTGTGAACGGGCTGCTTCATATTGCATCGGCGCCCTGGGGAGGGTGCATGTCAAGATGATGTTGGATGGAAGCGGGAGGGGGCGTCAGAGACGGAACATGCAAATGTTGATGTAGCGTCGCGGGCGTCGGGGAGAAGGGGATTCAGATCGAGGCGGGGGACGTTGCCATCTAAACTCTTGTTTTCCTGATCGCCTCTCCCCGAATGTCAGCGTCTGCAAGATTGGCAAGGGTAGCGTTTCAACTCCACTCCTGGTCATGCATAATGTATGGGGAGGTGATTTCGTTGTCTCGCTTAAGCAATCAACGCGATCGGTTTCCAGAATAGGGGAGGCGCAGCGCGCGCCTGATGACGGGCATCTTCCGCGCCGCGAGGGGAGCTGCCCGCGCTGACGGGAAGCGAGCTCGAGCGCCATGCAACATATGGGGGGGATTGCCGAACAAACAACACACACGCCCGTACCCATAGGAGGGTCGGAGGGAGGAGGACTGGCTATGGGTACTCGAGGATCCCGTTCGAGCGGGGACCCCCCATTCGACAACACGCACACATAGCCCCCTCCGTCCTATGGGTATGGGTCCGTGTTGTTCGCTCGTCAGGGATAGGGGCACTGGCCCTATGGATGAAGTAAGTGGGTAGCGCTGCATAAGGTGTCTGAATCATTCAATGTCGCTTGTGTCCAGATGCACCTTGCGAGGGCGTTTCGTCGCTTGAACCGTTGCCCGCTGAATTTCACACGTGCGTCGGCAGATGGCTGTTTCCGCGCAGGTCAAAATAATATATACAGTCCGATGTCAGAACATGCATGTCAGATCGGAGGATGTCTTCGATGTGAACTGCTGGTGCGTGCCAGGGTACGTGCAGCCAGACGGATCGAGCTACAGCCTGGGCCTGCTAGCTCTCGCGAGCCCCCTTCGAGCCGAACCCCGCAACAGCAGGCGAAAAGGGACGCATCTGGAAGTGTGCACATGGGAGTTAGCACGACCACCCTGATCAAGGGGGAAGGAGAGGTCCCACGAGGAGAAGAATTAGATGATCATCGGATGCGGATTCAATTGATGAGGATAGGGGGCGAAACGCAGGATGGGCACGAACCCTACGAGGAGGAGGAGGACCGATATGCAGGAGGAAGGGGCGGATTCAGAGGAGGTAACGTGGCGCAACAACTTCGCTAAGTGAACGCAGCGTGCACGGAGGTTGGGTGCGCTGGCCGCGCGCGCGCGTGCACATATTTTAAATCTATATACACATACGTATGCAGATGACGCCTCACGGTCGCGGATAAGAGTGAGGGGGCGGCGGGGGCGTCTGCAGTCTGCGAGGCCCTGAAGACCCCCGCCACAGGCGCTTACTCTTGCAGGCGCCGGTTTTTTTTATTTGGAGCAACGTGGGTGGCGGGGTGGCTCGTGAGTGGTATGACGCCGAGCAACAACACCAACAACAATCAAACAAACAAACAAACAAGCAACCAACCAGCAAACAACTACACCACCATGAAACAACAACAACAACACCAACAACAACAAAACCAACAACAAAACCAACACCAACAGCACCACCAACAACAACAACGACTACGACGACGACGACGGCGTCGATGACGACGACGACCACAACGACTACGGTGATCCGCATCACGGGGCCCCACTTTAACCACGCACCCAAGGACAGTGACCGACCACAGGCCCCTCACTCTGTGTATATATGCAGATGCATTAATGCATCGCGTATGTATATATATAAGCAGCAGTGTGTACAGTTGTACAAAAATGTGTATATATGCGCATTTATCCAACGTCTACGCATACACAATACACTAGATCCATAATAAGTGCGCGACCGACACGTGCACATACACACTGAGCGTATACCGTGACAAATGCAGGCACCTTTAAGCACGCAGCCGCGTACCAAAGTTCATGTCCATGAGCACGTACCCATGCATCGCGCAAACAACAAGCAATCCCTCATTCGCGTATGTCCGCTTGGCACTGCGTCGTTGCTCTGCGGTCCTGAGCACCATACCACGCAACGGAACGAAACCTAAATGCTAGAGCGCGGTTCGCGTGTTCTGTCTTGCCGCGTGTGTCTGTGTGCGTGTATGTGTGCGTTGTGTGTATGTGCTGTGGGCGTGCGGTTGTGCGTGCGCGTGCGCGCGTGTCTGCGCGCGTCGTACTTGACGCGGCGCGCCACGCCCTGTCGCAACGCATAACGTGTGCATGTGCGTGTGCATGTGCATGTGCGTGTGCGTGTGCGCGGGCGCGCGTGCGCGTGCGTGCGTTCGTGCGCGTTGGCGCGCGCGCGCGCAACGCGCGCATGGGAGAGACCCCCCCCCCCCATTCGCCCAGGTGCACCTGGGCTTGCCCGCGGCGCCACGCGGACGACTTGACCCTGCTACGTTTTACTTACACTGCAGCAGCTTAAGCAGCCGCGTTGGGCACCAGCGCTGCGCCAGCGCGCAGCAGGGTCGCGGGCCGACTCGGGGCGCGCGCGGTGGCCACGGCGCTCGGGGGCCGCGTGCAAAGGACGGCGCGGGGGATTGCACATGGCGGTGCGGGGCTAGCCCGCACCGCCATGCACCGTCCACCGCCCCGTCCCGATACGCGAGCCACCGCGCCCGTGGCCCTCCGCGCGCGCCCCGCTGCCTCGGCGCGCACCCTGCTGAGCACCTGGCGCGTTGCGCGGCCAACCCGCAGGCGCGGGGGAGGGGCCCGCAGGGCGGGCGCGCTTCGGAAGGGGCCGAAAGGGGCTGCCCGCGCGCCACGCGCCGACCCGCGGGGCCAGCGAAGGCCCCGTCGGGGCGGCGCAGAGGCGCGCGGGCGCCGCCGTCGACGCCCGCGCCAGCGCGCCCGCCCCGCTTGCCCCCACCCCCTGCGCAGCGTGGTGCTTCTGATGTTCTTAATGTTCTTAATGTTCTTAATGTTCTTGATGTTCTTAATGTTCTTAACGTTCTTTTAATGTTCTTTTAATGTTCTTTTAATGTTCTTAATGTTCTTAATGTTCTTAATGTTCTTAATGTTCTTAATGTTCTTTTAATGTTCTTTTAATGTTCTTTTAATGTTCTTGATGTTCTTGATGTTCTTAATGTTCTTAATGTTCTTAATGTTCTTAATGTTCTTTTAGTTGTTCTTGATGTTCTTAATGTTCTTAATGTTCTGAATGTTCTCAGTGCTTTAAATGTTCTTTTAATGTTCTTTTAATTCTTTTAATGTTATTTTAATTTTCTTTAATGTTCTGTATTGATGTTCTTTAATGTTCTTTTATGTCTCTTGATGTTCTTGATGGCCTTGATGTTCTGATGTTCTTATGTTCTTAATGTTTTTACTGTCTTTTAATGTTCTTTTAATGTTCTTGATTGTTCTTGGTGTTTTCCCTTGATGTTCTCGCCCCCCCCGCCCCCGCCCCCGTCCCCCCGCGCCTTAAAAAGGGGGGGGGCGGGGTGCCTGGCCCCCCCCCCGCGGGAGGCCTGGTGGCCCTCCGCGGCAGCCGCCCGATCGCGCTGGCTGCGCCGCGGCCAGCGGTGGGGCCGTTCCGCAGTCCGCGGAGGGGGGGTGGGGCTGGGGCGCGCGCAGGCCGCGATCGGTCCTCGAGGCAGGAGCGCCGCTCGCGGCTGGCGAGCAGGCGAAAAAGGGACGCGGCTCGCCGATCTGGATATTGCGTTCGGTAAATAAGTGTTGGTGTGTGCGTGCGCGCGTGGGTGCGCGCGCGCGCGGGTGCGCGTGCGTGTATAGCGCGCGTGATCGCGCGCGCGCCGCCACGCTTGCTTCGCCTCGCCGTTGCGCTCGAGGCCGCGACACCCTGTGTGCCATCTATATAGATATACATTTATACACGTGGCGATAGTTATCTGTACAGACGCATAGAGCTGCGGGCGCGCTGCGTGCGCCCGTGAGCCCATGCCTGTCCCGCGGGCGATCAAGCAGGCGAAAAGGGCGCGCGTCCAAACCGATCTGGATATTGCATTATAAGCGCGACGGGGCGCAGTGACGCGCACGCGCTCTATATAGGCTAGTGTGTACATATGTGGCGCGCACAAGCACGCATTAATACATTTGCACACGCGCACCCTTAAGGTGTCCGCGCGCGCTCTGTCGAAGCATGGGCACGCGCGCAGGCGCGCGCGACGTGGCACGCGTGGACCACGTGGCCACGGGCACATTTCATGCTGGGTCACGTTCATGAAGGGGGGGGGCTATATACTTGCATAGCACGCGGCCGATCTGGATATTGCTTGCCGTCCAGGTCGCTCCGTGCCTTGATCTCTGTATGGGTTGCAGCAGGTCAGATCGATTGAGCAGGCTGGTTGTTTACGTCGGCGTCTCGAGACCCGCGGGCGCTGGCCCCCAGCGCGCGGTCGGACGGGGGGAGGCGATGGCACCAAAGAAAAAGGCGGCGGCGGCGGCCCCCAAGACGGCGTAGGAGAAAGCAGCTGCCAAAAAGGCGAAAGCCTTGAAACGGAAAGAGAACAGCCAGCACGATAATGAGATGCAACGGATGCGGACAGCCCCGCCTGGCCTTTTGCAGAGATTCAGGGGTAGAGGCGTTTGGTCGCAAGCACATCCCTATCCCAGCTTCAGGGATATGAGTACCGAGGGGAAGGGATGGAGGAGGCTTCCGCATGGAGGTGGAGGGCCAGGAAGGTCGATGCCTATATGAAAGAGGGGGATGAGGAGGAGGAGGAGGAGAAGGAGGAGGAGGAGGAGGACGTACGAAGGAGAGCGTAAGGAGGAGGATGTACATGGAGGAGGGGGCACGGACGCATTGAAGATCGAAGCCGTTTGGAGTACACAGGAGGAATTCGCACGGAGGAGGACGTACGGAGGAAGACGCACGGGGATGAGGCGGAGACGCCCCGCCCTCCTGGCCCGCGCAGGAACCACCTCGCCACGGCCAAGCAATGTGTCAAAGATGAGTACAAACGCCTCTCGCGCAGCGAGCAGCACGACTGGCTCCGCAAGTGGCAGAAGTATGGTGGCTGGGGTGGGGGCCGCCTCTCCTCTCCCCTGGTGCTCGATCGGCGGGGGCGGCGGTCCCGAGGTGGGGCCAGGGCCCGAAGGACGGGGGATGCACGACGGGAAGGAAACATGAATATCTGGATAGAGTGACCCCACTCAACAGGGAAAAAAAAAAGGAAGATGAGGAGGGGGGGGAGGAGAATACACGACGGGAAAGGGGCCCCGAATTCAACAGGGAAGAGAGGAAACGGAGGAGGAGGAGGATGAGGAGGAGGAGGACTTGAAGGAGGATCAGGACGACGAAGTGAGAAGAACATAGAAAATGGTTCACAGAGGTGGGAGGTGACTTCCGCTTCGCCGAGAGCCTCAAGATCGAGGCAGAAGAACGCCGAGTCGAGGAGTGCAGTACGGACCACTGGAAATCCTTCGACGCCCTCCTTCACCTCGAGGGATGGACCGAGGACAACCAGAACACCCCGTTCGGACAGAGGCCCGGCCTGCCCGTTGCGTTCAGGGAGGAGGACGTACAGTGGGAGGACGCACGGACGTACGGAGGATAAGGAACACGCACGGAGGATGAGGGCGCACGGAAGAGGAGAACGCACGGAGGACGCACGCAGGAAGAGAAGGAGATGGAGGAAGAGGACGCACGGACGTAGGCCTACCCTGTTCGCACAGCGATGCGGACCCGTGTATGCAGTCAAGGGAAACGTTGCATCATTGCCTCTTTGGCCATCTTCGGCCCATCCTCAAACCGCGTTCGATTGCCAACCCCGCTCGAAATGCCATCGGCATGGGCGTCCAAGACCCTTGTGTTATTACCGCGCATCGTTTGTTCCGCGCAGGGCTTGGCAGCGCGCCATCAACGTGAAGGAGCATTGCCTGAAAATGAAGAAGACGCAAACTCAGGTTCGCACGGGTGGTGGGTTGCACCGCGCTCTGCATAGCTCGATGGACCTCAGCTTTTATAGATCCAGCGCCAGGTGGGATCTCAAGTTTGTTGGAGCTTACCAGAAAGATGAGATGGGTAACCCATGGAAGGAGCGAAGGAGACATGGAGGTGAAAGGATCCAAGGGCACGGGAGGAGAGGGTGGCGAGGGAGGGGAGGGGAGAAGAAGATATGTTGAGGCAAAGGGAGGTCGATCGCCAGACGGGCGAGATCCACTTCCGCCGCGTGGAGATGTCGGCTTTGGATGTGAAGGCCTGGCGCTGGCAGCATTTGCGCCTGCAGCATGTGTGCTGCAAACCTACACTCCTCACCATATGGGCTCGCCTCCTCCCCTCACCCTGATTGTGTCCCTCTCCTCCCCCCTCCCCATCCCCTCCCCATGCACCCTGATTATGCATGCCCCTCTTCTCACGCCGCCTGCCCCCCCGGTTAACCCCCAGCAGAGGGGGGGAGGGGGTGAGGGCGCGGCCCCGAAGAGGCCAAGTCGCAGAGAATCGAGACGAGGATGAGCACAGGCGAGGTCCCCGTGGAGCAGGTGGCCAGCAAGAAAAGCAAGTACGACAAGAAGGTCAAAGGCGAGGCCGACTCCGAGAGCTCGCGCGAGTGCACGAGCTCGGAGAGCGATGAGGATTGAAGGGGTGTATGAGAGTAGTGCGTGATCGACCCTTTCGACCCCCCCCCCGTCCTCGCGCGGCCCCCCTTAAGTCCCAGTCAGGCCCTTCTCGTCGGACCGCCCGCCTCCCGCGCGCGTCGCCCTGCCAGGAGAAAGAGATCGCCCGGGGCACGTGCGCCGACGCTAGCCAGCACGGCGCCCTGCTCGGAGAGTGCTGCAAGATCCACGCGCTCCTCGCTGGCCTCGACGTGGGAAGGGGGGGTTAGATTTGGGCAGGCTCGAGCGTGATGTTCGAACTCGGCGGCAGATCGATGTCCCGACCGATCACCAGTACTCATCGACCTCGAATCGCTCCTCGATCCCCCTTCAGGCTCGCTATCCCCATCCATCACCCCGCTGCTTCCAGTCCTCAGCGTCTGCTGCGGGTGCGATGTTTATCCATATGCAGTGCGTCTTGGGCTTTATTGGACATGTCGCCGAAGGCCGAGGCGCACAACATATGGACAAATCATCTAGCCTCTGGTGGCCAGAGTGTTATCCATGCCCAGCGCGCCTCGGTCTTCTGGCGCAGGCCAGGGGCTCCAAGCTGCAGTTGACATGCTCGAGTTTTGCGATATGGGGGTAGGGGAGGCGGACGCCATGAAGTGGTTGAAGCCCTTCGAGAGCCAGGTGAACACGAGCGTGGAGACCCTCGACGGCCACAAGTACGCGCTCACTGAAGCGATCCAGGGGAAGCCAGCCCCCGCCCCCGCATACATAATCAGAAGGGCCTTTGAGAGGAAGGATGAGAAGGGGGAGCAGGATGAGGAAGAGGGGGGAAACAGGATCGCAGAGTTGATCGAATGCAAACGCGCACAGGCGGAATGTATAGGTCAGTGGCGCACGCAACGAGAAGTGACTCAGTCATTGGTTCCCTTGGTCCAGCTCCTCCATGTGTTTCTGTTCTCTGAGCTCTGTCTCTCTTCTTAGGGTCAGCCCTTCCCTTGCTGGCGCCAGTGTCGCCCCCTTGTCCTGCTCCTCCCCCCCCAGTTCCCTCCGCCTTCCCCTGCTCGCCCTCGAGACCCCCGCTTGCTCGCCATTCCTCGCTCGCCATTTCTCGTTTCCCGTCAGCGCCAGGTCCGAGCCCGACCTGGAGGAGGTGAAGGAAGCGCTGGAGGAGGCGCGCTTGCGCTGCCTCATCTTGCCAGCGGGAAGGGATGCTCGGCCGATGGCAGGAAGATGGGGAGCAAGGTGCGGCAGGTTCATGGGGATGTAGCGGGGGTGGGCCTGCAGGGGCGCGACGGTAATCTCGCTTTGCGCGTTTCGGCAGCGTTTGTGTAGCTCTGGCGCGCGAAGATAGCTGCCCTCGACAAAAAAAACGATGGGAAGGTCATAAAAGGAGGCCGTGGGAGAGCAGGTGGGAAGGAGGGAGATGCGAGAGGCTCCAGTCGGGGATTCGAGGTGCCATCAGCTTGCAGTGTAGCTGAAAGCTCTCAACCTGTGCGTCCCGTTAACAGGCCAAGCGCGCGTGGGGGCTGATTTCGCCCGTGATGGCCTCGGTTTCCGCCGCGACGGCGGCGCTTTCAAAGTAAGTCGAGCCTATAGGCCAGCAGACCCCCCTCCCGAGCATCGTTCTCCGATATGGTATGCGGCCCTGGGAAGATAGTGATACCAATAGGCTGTGCAGATTCCGATCTGGTGTGCAGCTCAGATATAGGCTGTGCATCTCTCAGGTATACTGTGTAGCTCAAGTGTACTTCCCAGCCGTTATATGTATATAGATATACATATATGTATGTATATATATATATATATATATATATATATATGTATCGAGATAAAGGAATATATCGGTGCAAATGTTCCCAGCACTTTCTGGATCCATCCCCTCCCCCCGCTGTATCGACCGTTTCTATTTCCCATGCTATGTATCTCTCTCTCTCTCTCTCTCTCTCTCTTCTCTCCTCTCTCTCTCTCTCTCTCTCTCTCTCTCTCTCTCTTCTCTCTCTCTATCTTTCTCCATATCCCGACGTATCTCCTCATTCTGCTTGGGTGGATACCCGCGCCGAGCGAGTCATTGCAACGCAGTGCTCACTAACTTGAAGAGGAGTATAGCTCCGAGGCCGGAGCGATCATGGGGATTGGTCCGAGGACGGATCCGAGGACAGAGGGGGGAGTATATCTGAGGACGGATCCGAGGGGAGCCCGAGGAGTCCGAGGAGGGGAGGATGAGAAGGATAGGACGGGACGGGGCTCGATACCTTAATGCAGAGCTTGTTGTATAATTTCGCCGAGCACGCGTTGGAGAGAGTGCTCGATCGAGTACCGTGGACGGCGCAACGCTGCCTGAAATAGCGCCCATGAGCTTGACAGTCCATGTGGGTTCGGCTGCGCTGGTCGAGGAAGGAGGAACAGTCACAAGCAAGCCCGAGAGTTCTGGCCGATCGTTCGTTCCAGTTGAAGGGCCACGGCACGGAGTGGCCATCGTTCGCTTCGCGTCGACATCCGTAGACATCTAGGCCAGAGGGGTTAATCCCCGACAGCGCTGTTGTCTCGCGTACGTGCTGACCTCTCGAATCGCGTTTCGTTCGATGGCAGGTCGTGCGGCGGGGATTTCGGTGGAGCTCGAGGGCAACCCATTGTCAGCAGCGGCAGGGTCTTCAGCGGCAGCGCGGCCATCAACTATAGAGGTGGACACGGCCAGAACAAATGCTCGCATCCCACGGCGAACGGATTACGAGCCCTCGAGGCTGAGGGGCCTCGATCGGGGAGAGAAGAGGGTAAGGACGGGAGAACCGAAAGGGTGAGTAGGAGGAGCGAGGGAAAGGTAGAGAGAGAGGGAGAGGGAGGGGGAGAGAAAGGGGGAGACAGGGCGAGCGAGAGAGAGAGAGAGAGAGAGAGAGAGAGAGAGGGAGAGAGAAAGAGAGAAAGAGAGAAAAAAAAGGAGAGATTTAGAGGAGAGGGTGGCGAAGTGAAGAATGGCCATCGGTGCTGCGGGGCGCCGTTTGTCCTGGCCGATTTGCGGCCTGCAGGGCGACAACGGCATCGGATTGCGACGCTATCTGCTCGGCAGATGGAGCGAGGGCAAGATGACTGCGAAGGAGGGGCGTTGACCAGTTGCGCCCGATCGACGTGTCCAGGGGGCATCCTCCAGTCGTGGATCGCACAGCACATGTGCTGTTCGATCCATGGCAGCTCGTTCTAGAGAGATCCCTTTCGACCCCGCTCCCCAATTGAGAACGAATCCAACAACGGTCGGGGGCAACTCTTCACCGATCGAGGACGTTTGCGCGGTGGCGTGGCACAGCGCGCGCGCGGGCGGCGCGGGCTGCGGGGGCCTGGCGTTGGACCCCCCCCCCCCAGGGTGGAGCGCATCATGCAGATCATCTCAGACAGGCGCTCCGCCTCCAGTCCAGAGAACGCTTCTACACAACTACAATCCCTGGCTGGGATCCAGCAAGCGAGCGGCGCACAGAACTGCAATTTCCAATCCATCTCCCATACGAGTGCTTCCACCAGACGTGGACCGACAATCCAGAGAGCTACGACCTGACACACGCGAGCGACCAGGACCTACCAGCACACTTCACTACACGCGAGGTCACTGTCCAGAAGGGCCGCGCGCTGTCATTTCCGATTGGCTTCTATAGCGACGGGGTCCCACACACGAAACGCGATACTATTATCTGCATGTATTGGAATAGCTGTAAAACTTGCGTTAGGCATGCGATTTGTACTGTGAGAAAGCAAGACCCCTGCCAGTGTGCGCGCAGGGGTATGTGCACGCTCGGCGCTATAATGGCTGTTAGTGCGTGGCGTATCAACGTCATGGCGACGGGAATATTTCCGGAATTCGCGCACGACGGGAGGCTTCCCCCTTGCGGGGGGGCTCTGCGCGGCCCTCGTGGAGCTCAGGGCAGACGTGCTCGAGCTGATCTCCGCGCTGGGTTTCACGAGGTGGGGCAATGCGCTGAACCCGCGCCTGTGCTGCAACACGACGAAGGACGGCATGTTTGATGTTCCGTTGGCCGTGGACTCATCCACGTGGGTGGACAAAGACCAGCAGCGCTATGAACAAATGGCCAGATCCTGCATTAAGAAAATCATCGTACGGAGCAACGCCCAGCTGTACAGAATCCTTCGCTCCTGCAGGCACGACGACGCTCTCTGGGGATATGGCACCTGGCGGGCCATCCCCGAATTCGGCCTCGACGCGGGGTGGCGGCTCACCCCGAGAGGACGGGCCACTGACACCCACGCCCTTCAGCACGTCAACATCGTCAGGGGCGAGCCCGTGGAACTCACCTTTTTCAATACTAAGAACGACGCAGGCTTGAATTTTGTTGCACCAGTATTTGGTATTATTGGGTTCCACGTGGGAATGATAGCACTTGATCTTATGCACATATGCGACTTGGGGACGAGCCAGCGCCTGATTGCAGTTGTATGTTGGAAGCTTATTCTGGGGAACTTTGCAAAAAGTCAGGCCACGACGCAAGTCATCAGGTTCAGAGACAATAGTATGCATCTCAGACGGAGAATCAGGTCGTATTATTTTTCAAACAATATATGTCAGGACCGTGGCCGTTCCAGAGTTGATCGACTAACATTCAAAATGATTGGCTCGAGTACGCGTGAGGATAAGATGGTCATTCACGCAAAAGCTAATGAGACAAGGCACTTGGTGCCCCTTCTCCCGATCATCTGTTCGGAGAATGTTGAGTGTTTCAGGGGGGTGCATCAATACTGCCCCCATTGGCCTGCCAGGAGTTCGCGGGGTTTCAAAGGCGTGTAGATACCTCTCCGAGGTACTTGACTGCAGATCTTCAGCGCCAGATGAAATCTCACATGCTCAAGTTTTTGCAGTACTACAAAGCGTCGGGCGCGCACGTGGTGTTCGAACATCACATGTGCTACCACATTATCAAGCGCTCTCATTCATTAGGAAACCCACGTTTCCTTTGGACTTACTTAGACGAGGGCGAGAACAGAGTCCTCGACACTGTCGCCCAAGAGCATCCACAAAGGAGGGGCGTTCTACGTTTCACTGCTGGAGAAGTTGTTAGTTGTGTATATATAAAAAAGTGCGCGTGCTCGCGCGCGCCGCGCATGTGCGCGCCACGTCGATCGTCGTCACAGCGAGCGGGAGGAGAGAGAGAGAGAGAGAGAGAGAGAGAGAGAGAGAGAGAGAGAGAGAGAGAGAGAAAGAAAGAAAGAAAGAAAGAAAGAACGAGAACGCAGAACAGGACGAAGGGGCTGCGCAGGAAGGGGGCACCGCGGCCGCCAGCGCAGTCGGGGGCCCCATCCAGGAGCCAGAGGTCCGAAGCGGCTGGGAGGCCGCCGACAGGGGACACGACACGACGACAAGTATGTATACTTGTGCATATATATATATATATATATATATATATTATCCTGAGGGGAGGACTGCGAGCCACTGCCGATCAAAGATGAGCAGTTCGACGCGGATCAGCCCATGAGCGCAGCTGATCTGTATGCGCAGGGTGCTGCCTGGGACGGCGCAGGTGCATCCTCTCTAGTTGCTCCACCCGACGACGGCGCTGCTGCAGGTGCATCCTCTCTAGTTGCTCCACCAGACGGCGCTGCTGCAGGTGCATCCTCGAGTGCTCCGCCCGACGGCGCTGCTGCAGGTGCATCCTCGAGTGCTCCACCCGACGGCGCTGGCGCAGGTGCATCCTCGAGTGCAGCCGCGCCAGCGCGGCAGATTGAGATGGCCTTCTGGGAGAGCCTGACTGGCGCCGCGGCCGCGCGGACCCCGAGGCGCCGCGGCGTGAAGCGCGGCCGCAAGATCAAGTCGAAGAAGAGCAAGTCCAGCGGGCACGGCACCAACGCGCTGATAGACGCCACCCCGCCAGGGGTGGCATCGAGCCCAGCGCCAACGGCCAAGGAGGCGGCCAAGAAGAAGTCCACGGCAGCAGGCGGACCCAAGGCAGCAGGTGGTGGACCCAAGGCAGAAGGTGGCGCACCCAAGGCAGCAGGTGGACCCAAGGCAGCAGGTGGTGGACCCAAGGCAGCAGGCGGACCCACGGCGGCAGGTGGACCCAAGGCAGCAGCAGGTGGACCCAAGGCGGCAGGTGGACCCAAGGCGGCAGGCGGACCCAAGGCGGCAGGCGGACCCAAGGCGACAGGTGGACCCAAGGCGGCAGGTGGACCCAAGGCAGCAGGTGCACCCAAGGCGGCAGGTGGACCCAAGGCAGGTGGACCCAAGGCGGCAGGTGGACCCAAGGCAGCTCCCACGAAGAGGCCTGCAGCTGCAGGACCAACGGCAGCTGCCAAGAAGGCTGCCATCAAGGATGATGAGGATGAGGATGGGGTCACCTTGTATATCGACGACGACGACGGGGGCCCTGCCGACGGCGGAGATGGCGGAGAGGAGATCGCGGCCGAGGAGCCCGAGGAGGAGAACGCAGATGAGGAGGACCCAGAGGGGGAGGTCCAGGAGTGCCCAGACACTGTCGTCGAGGACGACGCCGACGCCGATGAGCAGGTTGCGCACGTCGGGGCCTCGGCGCCGCCACCAGGTGCCTCCATGGTCGTCGTCGACGTGGCTGGGAAGTTCTGGGTGAAGGTGAGGCAGCGCCTCACAGAGGGGCCCACGACGCTGCAGTACAAGGACAGCGAGGATTGCACTTCGAAGTGGAGGCAGCTGGCCCAGGTCGCCCACGCCCAATGGACAGAGGCGATCATGCACAAGTACGGCCAGACGGACGGCCCGTCCATGAGCACCATCGTCATCGAGAAGATCAGGGAGAAGATCGTCGAGCAGGGCACGGTCGACAAGGGGCAGGTGAAGCCCATCAGGCAGGAGGTCGTGGATGGTCTCTGAGGCGGGGGGGGTGCCCACAGAGTGTGCGCCGCGACTTCGCATGGGGATGGTCGTGGCGGCGATGATGCGGTGATGGTGATGGTGGTGACACTGAACCTGACGATGGCGAGTGCTATGGATGGTGATGGTGGTGGTGATGATGATGATGCCGATGATGATGATAATGATGATGATGCTGGTGATGCTGATGATGGTGATGCTGATGCTGATGATGATGATGATGATGATGGCCACGATGATGGTGGTAATGATGATTGCGGTGACGATGGCGATGGCTGTGATGGTTACGGTGGCGACGACGACTTGCCCGAAGAGGAGGGCGAGGATATACGAGGAGACATGAGAAGGCACGAGGAGGCACGAGGAGGCACGAGGAATTACGACTAGGACGAACGAAGATCGAAGCACTACGGGGAAGAAGGCCAGCCGAGTGCACGGTAGGAGGAGCTCGGGAATAACCTAACAGCGGCGAGGGGAGGTGCAGCGTATTCAGAACTTCTTCTACACCACGCAATGGGTGTATTCTTATGTGTGCTGCGAACGGGCTGCTTCATATTGCATCGGCGCCCTGGGGGAGGTTGCATGTCAAGATGATGTTGGATGGAAAAAAAGAGGGAGGGGCGTCAGAGACGGAAATCGCAAAATGTTGATGAGCGTCGCGGGCGCGGGGAGAAGGGGAATTCAATCGAGGGCCGGGGGACGTTGCCATTCTAAACCTCTTGTTTTCCTGATCGCCTCCCCCCAATGTCAGCGGTCTGCAAGATGGCAAGGGCTAGGTTCAACTACCAATCCGGTCATGCATAATGTATGGGGAGGTGATTCCGTTGTCTCGCTTAAGCCAATCAAACGCGATCGGTTCCAGAATAGGGGAGGCGCAGCGCGCGCCTGATGACGGGCATCTTCCGCGCCGCGAGGGGAGCTGCCCGCGCTGACGGGAAGCGAGCTCGAGCGCCATGCAACATATGGGAGGGAGTGCCGAACAAACAACACACACGCCCGTACCCATAGGAGGGTCGGAGGGAGGAGGACTGGCTATGGGTACTCGAGGATCCCGTTCGAGCGGGGACCCCCCATTCGACAACACGCACACATAGCCCCCTCCGTCCTATGGGTATGGGTCCGTGTTGTTCGCTCGTCAGGGATAGGGGCACTGGCCCTATGGATGAAGTAAGTGGGTAGCGCTGCATAAGGTTTCTGAATCATTAAATGTCGCTTGTGTCCAGATGCACCTTGCGAGGGCGTTTCGTCGCTTGGACCGTTGCCCGCTGAATTTCACACGCGAATCGGCAGATGGCTGTTTCCGCGCAGGTCAGAATAATAGATACAGTCCGATGTCAGAACATGCATGTCAGATCGGAGGACGTCTTCGATGTGAACTGCTGGTGCGTGCCAGGGCACGTGCAGCCAGACGGATCGAGCTACAGCCTGGGCCCGCTAGCTCTCGCGAGCCCCCTTCGAGCCGAACCCCGCAACAGCAGGCGAAAAGGGACGCATCTGGAAGTGTGCACATGGGAGTTAGCACGACCACCCTGATCAGGGGGGAAGGAGAGGTCCCACGAGGAGAAGAATTAGATGATCATCGGATGCGGATTCAATTGATGAGGATAGGGGGCGAAACGCAGGATGGGCACGAACCCTACGAGGAGGAGGAGGACCGATATGCAGGAGGAAGGGGCGGATTCAGAGGAGGTAACGTGGCGCAACAACTTCGCTAAGTGAACGCAGCGTGCACGGAGGTTGGGTGCGCTGGCCGCGCGCGCGCGTGCACATATTTTAAATCTATATACACATACGTATGCAGATGACGCCTCACGGTCGCGGATAAGAGTGAGGGGGCGGCGGGGGCGTCTGCAGTCTGCGAGGCCCTGAAGACCCCCGCCACAGGCGCTTACTCTTGCAGGCGCCGGTTTTTTTTATTTGGAGCAACGTGGGTGGCGGGGTGGCTCGTGAGTGGTATGACGCCGAGCAACAACACCAACAACAATCAAACAAACAAACAAACAAGCAACCAACCAGCAAACAACTACACCACCATGAAACAACAACAACAACACCAACAACAACAAAACCAACAACAAAACCAACACCAACAGCACCACCAACAACAACAACGACTACGACGACGACGACGGCGTCGATGACGACGACGACCACAACGACTACGGTGATCCGCATCACGGGGCCCCACTTTAACCACGCACCCAAGGACAGTGACCGACCACAGGCCCCTCACTCTGTGTATATATGCAGATGCATTAATGCATCGCGTATGTATATATATAAGCAGCAGTGTGTACAGTTGTACAAAAATGTGTATATATGCGCATTTATCCAACGTCTACGCATACACAATACACTAGATCCATAATAAGTGCGCGACCGACACGTGCACATACACACTGGGCGTATACCGTGACAAATGCAGGCACCTTTAAGCACGCAGCCGCGTACCAAAGTACATGTCCATGAGCACGTACCCATGCATCACGCAAACAACAAACAATCCCTCAGTCGCGTATGTCCGCTTGGCACTGCGTCGTTGCTCTGCGGCCCTGAGCACCATACCACACAACGGAACGAAACCTAAATGCTAGAGCGCGGTTCGCGCGTTCTGTCTTGCCGCGTGTGCCTGTGTGCGTGTATGTGTGCGTTGTGTGTGTATGTGCTGTGGGCGTGTGGTTGTGCGTGTGCGTGTGCGCGTGTCTGCGCGCGTCGTACTTGACGCGGCGCGCCACGCCCTGTCGCAACGCATAACGTGTGCATGTGCGTGTGCATGTGCGCGTGCGTGTGTGTGTGGGTGTGTGTGTGTGTGTGTGCGCGCTCGTGTGCGTTGGCGCGCGCGTGCGCGCGCAACGCGCGCATGGGAGAGACCCCCCTCCATTCGCCCAGGTGCACCTGGGCTTGCCCGCGGCGCCACGCGGACGACTTGACCCTTCTACGTTTTACCTGCACTGCAGCAGCTTAAGCAGCCGCGTTGGGCACCAGCGCTGCGCCAGCGCGCAGCAGGGTCGCGGGCCGACTCGGGGCGCGCGCGGTGGCCACGGCGCTTGGGGGCCGCGTGCAAAGGAATGAGGCGCGGGGGACTTGCACATGCCACCTGGGGCTAAGCCCGCACCGCCATGCACACGTCCACCGCCCTCCCGAATTACGCGAGCCAACACGCGCCCCGTGGCCCTCCGCGCGCGCCCCGCAGCCTCGCGCGCACCCTGCTGATGACCTGGCCGCGTTGCGCGGACCAACCCGCAGGCGCGGGGAGGGGCCCGCAGGCGGGCGCGGCTTCGAAGGGGCCGAAAGGCATGTCCAAGTTCGTGGCGCAGACCCGCGCGGCCAGCGAAGGGCCAGTCGGGGCGGCCGCAGAGGCCGCGGGCGGCGCCGCCGTCGACGCCCGCGCCAGCGCGCCCGCCCCCGCTTGCACCCCCCCCCCCCCTGCGCAGCGTGGTGTTTCTGATGTTCTTAAACATTCTCATGTCTTAATGTTTCTATGTTTTTTACTGTTCTTCTAATGTTCTTTAAATTTATTCTCTTGATGTTCTTAATGTTCTTAATGTTCTTGATGTTCTTAATGTTCTTTTAATGTTCTTTTAATGTTCTTTTAATGTTCTTTTAATGTTCTTAATGTTCTTAATGTTCTTAATGTTCGTAATGTTCTTTTAATGTTCTTTTAATGTTCTTTTGATGTTCTTGATGTTCTTGATGTCCTTGATGTTCTTAATGTTATTAATGTTCTTAATGTTCTTTTAATGTTCTTTTAATGTTCTCGATGTTCTTGATGTTCTTGATGTTCTTAATGTTCTTAATGTTCTTAATGTTCTTTTAATGTTCTTTTAATGTTCTTTTAATGTTCTTGATGTTCTTGATGTTCTTGATGTTCTTATGTTCTTAATGTTCTTTTAATGTTCTTTTAATGCTCTTTTAATGTTCTTGATGTTCTTGATGTTCTTGATGTTCTCGCACCCCTCCCCCGCCCCCGTCCCCCCGCGCCTTAAAGGGGGGGGGGCGGGGTGCCTGGCCCCCCCCCCGCGGGGGGCCTGGTGGCCCTCCGCGGCAGCCGCCCGATCGCGCTGGCTGCGCCGCGGCCAGCGGTGGGGCCGTTCCGCAGTCCGCGGAGGGGGGGTGGGGCTGGGGCGCGCGCATGCCGCGATCGGTCCTCGAGGCAGGAGCGCCGCTCGCGGCTGGCGAGCAGGCGAAAAAGGGACGCGGCTCGCCGATCTGGATATTGCGTTCGGTAAATAAGTGTTGGTGTGTGCGTGCGCGCGTGGGTGCGCGCGCGCGGGTGCGCGTGCGTGTATAGCGCGCGTGATCGCGCGCGCGCCGCCACGCTTGCTTCGCCTCGCCGTTGCGCTCGAGGCCGCGACACCCTGTGTGCCATCTATATAGATATACATTTATACACGTGGCGATAGTTATCTGTACAGACGCATAGAGCTGCGGGCGCGCTGCGTGCGCCCGTGAGCCCATGCCTGTCCCGCTGGCGATCAAGCAGGCGAAAAGGGCGCGCGTCCAAACCGATCTGGATATTGCATTATAAGCGCGACGGGGCGCAGTGACGCGCACGCGCTCTATATAGGCTAGTGTGTACATATGTGGCGCGCACAAGCACGCATTATACATTTGCACACGCGCACCCGTAAGGTGTCCGCGCGCGCTCTGTCGGAGCATGGGCACGCGCGCAGGCGCGCGCGACGTGGCGCGCGTGGACCACGTGGCCACGGGCACATTTCATGCTGGGTCACGTTCATGAAGGGGGGGGGGGGGGGGGGGGGGGGGGGGGGGGGGTGGGGGGGGGGGGGGGAGGGGGGGGGGGGGGGCTATATACTTGCATAGCACGCGGCCGATCTGGATATTGCTTGCCGTCCAGGTCGCTCCGTGCCTTGATCTCTGTATGGGTTGCAGCAGGTCAGATCGATTGAGCAGGCTGGTTGTTTACGTCGGCGTCTCGAGACCCGCGGGCGCTGGCCCCCAGCGCGCGGTCGGGCGGGGGGAGGCGATGGCACCAAAGAAAAAGGCGGCGGCGGCCCCCAAGACGGCGCAGGAGAAAGCAGCTGCCAAAAAGGCGAAAGCCTTGAAACGGAAAGAGAACAGCCAGCACGAGAATGAGATGCAACGGATGCGGACAGCCCCGCCTGGCCCTTTGCAGAGATTCAGGGGTAGAGGCGTTTGGTCGCAAGCACATCCCTATCCCAGCTTCAGGAATATGAGTACCGAGGGGAAGGGATGGAGGAGGCTTCCGCATGGAGGTGGAGGGTCAGGAAGATCGATGCCTATATGAAAGAGGAGGATGATGATGAGGAGGAGGAGGAGAAGGAGGAGGAGGAGGAGGAGGACGTACGAAGGAGAGCGTAAGGAGGAGGATGCACATGGAGGAGGAGGTACGGACGCACTGAAGATCGAAACCGTTCGGAGTATATAGGAGGAATTCGCACGGAGGAGGACGTACGGAGGAAGACGCACGGAGGAAGACGCACGGGGATGAGGCGGAGACGTCCCGCCCTCCTGGCCCGCGCAGGAACCACCTCGCCACGGCCAAGCAATGTGTCAAAGATGAGTACAAACGCCTCTCGCGCAGCGAGCAGCACGACTGGCTCCGCAAGTGGCAGAAGTATGGTGGCTGGGGTGGGGGCCGCCTCTCCTCTCCCCTGGTGCTCGATCGGCGGGGGCGGCGGTCCCGAGGTGGGGCCAGGGCCCGAAGGACGGGGGATGCACGACGGGAAGGAAACATGAATATCTGGATAGAGTGACCCCACTCAACAGGGAAAAAAAAAAAGGAAGATGAGGAGGGGGGGGAGGAGAATACACGACGGGAAAGGGGCCCCGAATTCAACAGGGAAGAGAGGAAACGGAGGAGGAGGAGGATGAGGAGGAGGAGGACTTGAAGGAGGATCAGGACGACGAAGTGAGAAGAACATAGAAAATGGTTCACAGAGGTGGGAGGTGACTTCCGCTTCGCCGAGAGCCTCAAGATCGAGGCAGAAGAACGCCGAGTCGAGGAGTGCAGTACGGACCACTGGAAATCCTTCGACGCCCTCCTTCACCTCGAGGGATGGACCGAGGACAACCAGAACACCCCGTTCGGACAGAGGCCCGGCCTGCCCGTTGCGTTCAGGGAGGAGGACGTACAGTGGGAGGACGCACGGACGTACGGAGGATAAGGAACACGCACGGAGGATGAGGGCGCACGGAAGAGGAGAACGCACGGAGGACGCACGCAGGAAGAGAAGGAGATGGAGGAAGAGGACGCACGGACGTAGGCCTACCCTGTTCGCACAGCGATGCGGACCCGTGTATGCAGTCAAGGGAAACGTTGCATCATTGCCTCTTTGGCCATCTTCGGCCCATCCTCAAACCGCGTTCGATTGCCAACCCCGCTCGAAATGCCATCGGCATGGGCGTCCAAGACCCTTGTGTTATTACCGCGCATCGTTTGTTCCGCGCAGGGCTTGGCAGCGCGCCATCAACGTGAAGGAGCATTGCCTGAAAATGAAGAAGACGCAAACTCAGGTTCGCACGGGTGGTGGGTTGCACCGCGCTCTGCATAGCTCGATGGACCTCAGCTTTTATAGATCCAGCGCCAGGTGGGATCTCAAGTTTGTTGGAGCTTACCAGAAAGATGAGATGGGTAACCCATGGAAGGAGCGAAGGAGACATGGAGGTGAAAGGATCCAAGGGCACGGGAGGAGAGGGTGGCGAGGGAGGGGAGGGGAGAAGAAGATATGTTGAGGCAAAGGGAGGTCGATCGCCAGACGGGCGAGATCCACTTCCGCCGCGTGGAGATGTCGGCTTTGGATGTGAAGGCCTGGCGCTGGCAGCATTTGCGCCTGCAGCATGTGTGCTGCAAACCTACACTCCTCACCATATGGGCTCGCCTCCTCCCCTCACCCTGATTGTGTCCCTCTCCTCCCCCCTCCCCATCCCCTCCCCATGCACCCTGATTATGCATGCCCCTCTTCTCACGCCGCCTGCCCCCCCGGTTAACCCCCAGCAGAGGGGGGGAGGGGGTGAGGGCGCGGCCCCGAAGAGGCCAAGTCGCAGAGAATCGAGACGAGGATGAGCACAGGCGAGGTCCCCGTGGAGCAGGTGGCCAGCAAGAAAAGCAAGTACGACAAGAAGGTCAAAGGCGAGGCCGACTCCGAGAGCTCGCGCGAGTGCACGAGCTCGGAGAGCGATGAGGATTGAAGGGGTGTATGAGAGTAGTGCGTGATCGACCCTTTCGACCCCCCCCCCGTCCGCGCGCGGCCCCCCTTAAGTCCCAGTCAGGCCCTTCTCGTCGGACCGCCCGCCTCCCGCGCGCGTCGCCCTGCCAGGAGAAAGAGATCGCCCGGGGCACGTGCGCCGACGCTAGCCAGCACGGCGCCCTGCTCGGAGAGTGCTGCAAGATCCACGCGCTCCTCGCTGGCCTCGACGTGGGAAGGGGGGGTTAGATTTGGGCAGGCTCGAGCGTGATGTTCGAACTCGGCGGCAGATCGATGTCCCGACCGATCACCAGTACTCATCGACCTCGAATCGCTCCTCGATCCCCCTTCAGGCTCGCTATCCCCATCCATCACCCCGCTGCTTCCAGTCCTCAGCGTCTGCTGCGGGTGCGATGTTTATCCATATGCAGTGCGTCTTGGGCTTTATTGGACATGTCGCCGAAGGCCGAGGCGCACAACATATGGACAAATCATCTAGCCTCTGGTGGCCAGAGTGTTATCCATGCCCAGCGCGCCTCGGTCTTCTGGCGCAGGCCAGGGGCTCCAAGCTGCAGTTGACATGCTCGAGTTTTGCGATATGGGGGTAGGGGAGGCGGACGCCATGAAGTGGTTGAAGCCCTTCGAGAGCCAGGTGAACACGAGCGTGGAGACCCTCGACGGCCACAAGTACGCGCTCACTGAAGCGATCCAGGGGAAGCCAGCCCCCGCCCCCGCATACATAATCAGAAGGGCCTTTGAGAGGAAGGATGAGAAGGGGGAGCAGGATGAGGAAGAGGGGGGAAACAGGATCGCAGAGTTGATCGAATGCAAACGCGCACAGGCGGAATGTATAGGTCAGTGGCGCACGCAACGAGAAGTGACTCAGTCATTGGTTCCCTTGGTCCAGCTCCTCCATGTGTTTCTGTTCTCTGAGCTCTGTCTCTCTTCTTAGGGTCAGCCCTTCCCTTGCTGGCGCCAGTGTCGCCCCCTTGTCCTGCTCCTCCCCCCCCAGTTCCCTCCGCCTTCCCCTGCTCGCCCTCGAGACCCCCGCTTGCTCGCCATTCCTCGCTCGCCATTTCTCGTTTCCCGTCAGCGCCAGGTCCGAGCCCGACCTGGAGGAGGTGAAGGAAGCGCTGGAGGAGGCGCGCTTGCGCTGCCTCATCTTGCCAGCGGGAAGGGATGCTCGGCCGATGGCAGGAAGATGGGGAGCAAGGTAGGCAGGTTCATGGGGATGTAGCGGGGGTGGGCCTTCAGGGGCGCGACGATAATCTCGCTTTGCGCGTTTCGGCAGCGTTTGTGTAGCTCTGGCGCGCGAAGATAGCTGCCCTCGAAAAAAAACGATGGGAAGGTAATAAAAGGAGGCCGTGGGAGAGCAGGTGGGAAGGAGGGAGATGCGAGAGGCTCCAGTCGGGGATTCGAGGTGCCATCAGCTTGCAGTGTAGCTGAAAGCTCTCAACCTGTGCATCCCGTTAACAGGCCAAGCGCGTGTGGGGACTGATTTCGCCCGTGATGGCTTCGGTTTCCGCCGCGACGGCGGCGCTTTCAAAGTAAGTCGAGCCTATAGGCCAGCAGACCCCCCTCCCGAGCATCGTTCTCCGATATGGTATGCGGCCCTGGGAAGATAGTGATGCCAATAGGCTGTGCAGATTCCGATCTGGTGTGCAGCTCAGATATAGGCTGTGCATCTCTCAGGTATACTGTGTAGCTCAAGTGTACTTCCCAGCCGTTATATGTATATAGATCTACATATATGTATGTATATATATGTATATATATATATGTATCGAGATAAAGGAATATATCGGTGCAAATGTTCCCAGCACTTTCTGGATCCATCCCCTCCCCCCGCTGTATCGACCGCTTCTATTTCCCATGCTATGTATCTCTCTCTATCTTTCTCCATATCCCGACGTATCTCCTCATTCTGCTTGGGTGGATACCCGCGCCGAGCGAGTCACTGCAATGCAGTGCGCACTAATTTGAAGAGGAGTATAGCTCCGAGGCCGGAGCGATCATGGGGGATTGGTCCGAGGACGGATCCGAGGACAGAGGGAGGAGTAGATCTGAGGACGGATCCGAGGGGGGCTCGAGGAGTCCGAGGAGGGGGGGATGGGAAGGACAGGACGGGACGGGGCTCGATACCTTAATGCAGAGCTTGTTGTATAATTTCGCCGAGCACGCGTTGGAGAGAGCGCTCGATCGAGTACCGTGGACGGCGCAACGCTGCCTGAAATAGCGCCCATGAGCTTGACGGCCCACGCGGGTTCGGCTGCGCTGGTCGAGGAAGGAGGAACAGTCACAAGCAAGCCCAAGAGTTCCGGCCGATCGTTCGTTCCAGTTTAAGGGCCACGGCACGGAGTGGCCATCGTTCGCTTCGCGTCGACATCCGTAGACATCTAGGCCAGAGGGGGTAATCCCCGACAGCGCTGTTGTCTCGCGTACGTGCTGACCTCTCGAATCGCGTTTCGTTCGATGGCAGGTCGCGCGGCGGGGATTTCGGTGGAGCTCGAGGGCAACCCATTGTCAGCAGCGGCAGGGTCTTCAGCGGCAGCGCGGCCATCAACTATAGAGGTGGACACGGCCAGAACAAATGCTCGCATCCCACGGCGAACGGATTACGAGCCCTCGAGGCTGAGGGGCCTCGATCGGGGAGAGAAGAGGGCAAGGAAGGGAGAACCGAAAGGGTGAGTAGGAGGAGCGAGGGAAAGGTAGAGAGAGAGGGAGAGGGAGGGGGAGAGAAAGGGGGAGACAGGGCGAGCGAGAGAGAGAGAGAGAGAGAGAGAGAGAGAGAGGGAGAGAGAAAGAGAGAAAGAGAGAAAAAAAAGGAGAGATTTAGAGGAGAGGGTGGCGAAGTGAAGAATGGCCATCGGTGCTGCGGGGCGCCGTTTGTCCTGGCCGATTTGCGGCCTGCAGGGCGACAACGGCATCGGATTGCGACGCTATCTGCTCGGCAGATGGAGCGAGGGCAAGATGACTGCGAAGGAGGGGCGTTGACCAGTTGCGCCCGATCGACGTGTCCAGGGGGCATCCTCCAGTCGTGGATCGCACAGCACATGTGCTGTTCGATCCATGGCAGCTCGTTCTAGAGAGATCCCTTTCGACCCCGCTCCCCAATTGAGAACGAATCCAACAACGGTCGGGGGCAACTCTTCACCGATCGAGGACGTTTGCGCGGTGGCGTGGCACAGCGCGCGCGCGGGCGGCGCGGGCTGCGGGGGCCTGGCGTTGGACCCCCCCCCCCCAGGGTGGAGCGCATCATGCAGATCATCTCAGACAGGCGCTCCGCCTCCAGTCCAGAGAACGCTTCTACACAACTACAATCCCTGGCTGGGATCCAGCAAGCGAGCGGCGCACAGAACTGCAATTTCCAATCCATCTCCCATACGAGTGCTTCCACCAGACGTGGACCGACAATCCAGAGAGCTACGACCTGACACACGCGAGCGACCAGGACCTACCAGCACACTTCACTACACGCGAGGTCACTGTCCAGAAGGGCCGCGCGCTGTCATTTCCGATTGGCTTCTATAGCGACGGGGTCCCACACACGAAACGCGATACTATTATCTGCATGTATTGGAATAGCTGTAAAACTTGCGTTAGGCATGCGATTTGTACTGTGAGAAAGCAAGACCCCTGCCAGTGTGCGCGCAGGGGTATGTGCACGCTCGGCGCTATAATGGCTGTTAGTGCGTGGCGTATCAACGTCATGGCGACGGGAATATTTCCGGAATTCGCGCACGACGGGAGGCTTCCCCCTTGCGGGGGGGCTCTGCGCGGCCCTCGTGGAGCTCAGGGCAGACGTGCTCGAGCTGATCTCCGCGCTGGGTTTCACGAGGTGGGGCAATGCGCTGAACCCGCGCCTGTGCTGCAACACGACGAAGGACGGCATGTTTGATGTTCCGTTGGCCGTGGACTCATCCACGTGGGTGGACAAAGACCAGCAGCGCTATGAACAAATGGCCAGATCCTGCATTAAGAAAATCATCGTACGGAGCAACGCCCAGCTGTACAGAATCCTTCGCTCCTGCAGGCACGACGACGCTCTCTGGGGATATGGCACCTGGCGGGCCATCCCCGAATTCGGCCTCGACGCGGGGTGGCGGCTCACCCCGAGAGGACGGGCCACTGACACCCACGCCCTTCAGCACGTCAACATCGTCAGGGGCGAGCCCGTGGAACTCACCTTTTTCAATACTAAGAACGACGCAGGCTTGAATTTTGTTGCACCAGTATTTGGTATTATTGGGTTCCACGTGGGAATGATAGCACTTGATCTTATGCACATATGCGACTTGGGGACGAGCCAGCGCCTGATTGCAGTTGTATGTTGGAAGCTTATTCTGGGGAACTTTGCAAAAAGTCAGGCCACGACGCAAGTCATCAGGTTCAGAGACAATAGTATGCATCTCAGACGGAGAATCAGGTCGTATTATTTTTCAAACAATATATGTCAGGACCGTGGCCGTTCCAGAGTTGATCGACTAACATTCAAAATGATTGGCTCGAGTACGCGTGAGGATAAGATGGTCATTCACGCAAAAGCTAATGAGACAAGGCACTTGGTGCCCCTTCTCCCGATCATCTGTTCGGAGAATGTTGAGTGTTTCAGGGGGGTGCATCAATACTGCCCCCATTGGCCTGCCAGGAGTTCGCGGGGTTTCAAAGGCGTGTAGATACCTCTCCGAGGTACTTGACTGCAGATCTTCAGCGCCAGATGAAATCTCACATGCTCAAGTTTTTGCAGTACTACAAAGCGTCGGGCGCGCACGTGGTGTTCGAACATCACATGTGCTACCACATTATCAAGCGCTCTCATTCATTAGGAAACCCACGTTTCCTTTGGACTTACTTAGACGAGGGCGAGAACAGAGTCCTCGACACTGTCGCCCAAGAGCATCCACAAAGGAGGGGCGTTCTACGTTTCACTGCTGGAGAAGTTGTTAGTTGTGTATATATAAAAAAGTGCGCGTGCTCGCGCGCGCCGCGCATGTGCGCGCCACGTCGATCGTCGTCACAGCGAGCGGGAGGAGAGAGAGAGAGAGAGAGAGAGAGAGAGAGAGAGAGAGAGAGAGAGAGAGAGAGAAAGAAAGAAAGAAAGAAAGAAAGAACGAGAACGCAGAACAGGACGAAGGGGCTGCGCAGGAAGGGGGCACCGCGGCCGCCAGCGCAGTCGGGGGCCCCATCCAGGAGCCAGAGGTCCGAAGCGGCTGGGAGGCCGCCGACAGGGGACACGACACGACGACAAGTATGTATACTTGTGCATATATATATATATATATATATATATATATATATATCCTGAGGGGAGGACTGCGAGCCACTGCCGATCAAAGATGAGTTCGACGCGGATCAGCCCATGAACGCAGCTGATCTGTATGCGCAGGGTGCTGCCTGGGACGGCGCAGGTGCATCCTCTCTAGTTGCTCCACCCGACGACGGCGCTGCTGCAGGTGCATCCTCTCTAGTTGCTCCACCAGACGGCGCTGCTGCAGGTGCATCCTCGAGTGCTCCGCCCGACGGCGCTGCTGCAGGTGCATCCTCGAGTGCTCCACCCGACGGCGTTGGCGCAGGTGCATCCTCGAGTGCAGCCGCGCCAGCGCGGCATATTGAGATGGCCTTCTGGGAGAGCCTGACTGGCGCCGCGGCCGCGCGGGCCCCGAGGCGCCGCGGCGTGAAGCGCGGCCGCAAGATCAAGTCGAAGAAGAGCAAGTCCAGCGGGCACGGCATCAACGCGCTGATGGACGCCATCCCGCCAGAGATGGCATCGAGCCCAGCGCCAACGGCCAAGGAGGCGGCCAAGAAGAAGTCTACGGCAGCAGGCGGACCCAAGGCAGCAGGTGGTGGACCCAAGGCAGCAGGTGGTGCACCCCAGGCAGCAGGTGGACCCAAGGCAGCAGGTGGTGGACCCAAGGCAGCAGGCGGACCCACGGCGGCAGGTGGACCCACGGCAGCAGCAGGCGGACCCAAGGCGGCAGGTGGACTCAAGGCGGCAGGCGGACCCAAGACGGCAGGCGGACCCAAGGCGGCAGGTGGACCCAAGGCGGCAGGTGGACCCAAGGCAGCAGGTGTACCCAAGGCGGCAGGTGGACCCAAGGCAGGTGCACCCAAGGCGGCAGGTGGACCCAAGGCAGCTCCCACGAAGAGGCCTGCAGCTGCAGGACCAACGGCAGCTGCCAAGAAGGCTGCCATCAAGGATGATGAGGATGAGGATGGGGTCACCTTGTATATCGACGACGACGACGGGGGCCCTGCCGACGGCGGAGATGGCGGAGAGGAGATCGCGGCCGAGGAGCCCGAGGAGGAGAACGCAGATGAGGAGGACCCAGAGGGGGAGGTCCAGGAGTGCCCAGACACTGTCGTCGAGGACGACGCCGACGCCGATGAGCAGGTTGCGCACGTCGGGGCCTCGGCGCCGCCACCAGGTGCCTCCATGGTCGTCGTCGACGTGGCTGGGAAGTTCTGGGTGAAGGTGAGGCAGCGCCTCACAGAGGGGCCCACGACGCTGCAGTACAAGGACAGCGAGGATTGCACTTCGAAGTGGAGGCAGCTGGCCCAGGTCGCCCACGCCCAATGGACAGAGGCGATCATGCACAAGTACGGCCAGACGGACGGCCCGTCCATGAGCACCATCGTCATCGAGAAGATCAGGGAGAAGATCGTCGAGCAGGGCACGGTCGACAAGGGGCAGGTGAAGCCCATCAGGCAGGAGGTCGTGGATGGTCTCTGAGGCGGGGGGGGTGCCCACAGAGTGTGCGCCGCGACTTCGCATGGGGATGGTCGTGGCGGCGATGATGCGGTGATGGTGATGGTGGTGACACTGAACCTGACGATGGCGAGTGCTATGGATGGTGATGGTGGTGGTGATGATGATGATGCCGATGATGATGATAATGATGATGATGCTGGTGATGCTGATGATGGTGATGCTGATGCTGATGATGATGATGATGATGATGGCCACGATGATGGTGGTAATGATGATTGCGGTGACGATGGCGATGGCTGTGATGGTTACGGTGGCGACGACGACTTGCCCGAAGAGGAGGGCGAGGATATACGAGGAGACATGAGAAGGCACGAGGAGGCACGAGGAGGCACGAGGAATTACGACTAGGACGAACGAAGATCGAAGCACTACGGGGAAGAAGGCCAGCCGAGTGCACGGTAGGAGGAGCTCGGGAATAACCTAACAGCGGCGAGGGGAGGTGCAGCATATTCAGAACATCTTCTACACCACGCACTGGGTGTATTCTTATGTATGCTGTGAACGGGCTGCTTCATATTGCATCGGCGCCCTGGGGAGGGTGCATGTCAAGATGATGTTGGATGGAAGCGGGAGGGGGCGTCAGAGACGGAACATGCAAATGTTGATGTAGCGTCGCGGGCGTCGGGGAGAAGGGGATTCAGATCGAGGCGGGGGACGTTGCCATCTAAACTCTTGTTTTCCTGATCGCCTCCCCCCGAATGTCAGCGTCTGCAAGATTGGCAAGGGTAGCGTTTCAACTCCACTCCTGGTCATGCATAATGTATGGGGAGGTGATTTCGTTGTCTCGCTTAAGCAATCAACGCGATCGGTTTCCAGAATAGGGGAGGCGCAGCGCGCGCCTGATGACGGGCATCTTCCGCGCCGCGAGGGGAGCTGCCCGCGCTGACGGGAAGCGAGCTCGAGCGCCATGCAACATATGGGAGGGAGTGCCGAACAAACAACACACACGCCCGTACCCATAGGAGGGTCGGAGGGAGGAGGACTGGCTATGGGTACTCGAGGATCCCGTTCGAGCGGGGACCCCCCATTCGACAACACGCACACATAGCCCCCTCCGTCCTATGGGTATGGGTCCGTGTTGTTCGCTCGTCAGGGATAGGGGCACTGGCCCTATGGATGAAGTAAGTGGGTAGCGCTGCATAAGGTTTCTGAATCATTAAATGTCGCTTGTGTCCAGATGCACCTTGCGAGGGCGTTTCGTCGCTTGGACCGTTGCCCGCTGAATTTCACACGCGAATCGGCAGATGGCTGTTTCCGCGCAGGTCAGAATAATAGATACAGTCCGATGTCAGAACATGCATGTCAGATCGGAGGACGTCTTCGATGTGAACTGCTGGTGCGTGCCAGGGCACGTGCAGCCAGACGGATCGAGCTACAGCCTGGGCCCGCTAGCTCTCGCGAGCCCCCTTCGAGCCGAACCCCGCAACAGCAGGCGAAAAGGGACGCATCTGGAAGTGTGCACATGGGAGTTAGCACGACCACCCTGATCAGGGGGGAAGGAGAGGTCCCACGAGGAGAAGAATTAGATGATCATCGGATGCGGATTCAATTGATGAGGATAGGGGGCGAAACGCAGGATGGGCACGAACCCTACGAGGAGGAGGAGGACCGATATGCAGGAGGAAGGGGTGGACTCAGAGGAGGTAACGTGGCGCAACAACTTCGCTAAGTGAACGCAGTGTGCACGGAGGTTGGGTGCGCTGGCCGCGCGCGCGTGTGCACATATTTTATCTCTATATACACATACGTATGCAGATGGCGCCTCACGGTCGCGGATAAGAATGAGGGGGCGGCGGGGACGTCTGCAGTCTGCGAGGCCCCGAAGACCCCGCCACAGGCGCTTACTCTTGCAGGCGCCGATTTTTTCGTTGGAGCAATGTGGGTGGCGGGGTGGCTCGTGAGTGGTATGACGCCGAGCAACAACACCAACAACAATCAAACAAACAAACAAACAAACAAGCAACCAAACAGCAAACAACTACACAACCATGAAGCAACAACAACAACAACACCAAAACCAACAACAACACCAACACCAGCATCACCACCAACAACAACAACGACTACGACGACGACGACGGCGTCGATGACGACGACGACCACAACGACTACGGTGATCCGCATCACGGGGCCCCACTTTAACCACGCACCCAAGGACAGTGACCGACCACAGGCCTCACTCTGTGTATATATGCAGATGCATGAATGCACCGCGTATGTATATATAAGAAGCAGTGCGTACAGTTGTACAGAAATGTGTATATGTGCGCATTTATTCAACGTCGACGCATACACAACACACTAGATCCATAATAAGTGCGCGACCGACACGTGTACATACACACTGGGCGTATACCGTGACAAATGCAGGCACCTTTAAGCACGCAGCCGCGTACCAAAGTACATGTCCATGAGCACGTACCCATGCATCACGCAAACAACAAACAACCCCTCAGTCGCGTATGTCCGCTTGGCACTGCGTCGTTGCTCTGCGGCCCTGAGCACCATACCACACAACGGAACGAAACCTAAATGCTAGAGCGCGGTTCGCGCGTTCTGTCTTGCCGCGTGTGCCTGTGTGCGTGTATGTGTGCGTTGTGTGTGTATGTGCTGTGGGCGTGTGGTTGTGCGTGTGCGTGTGCGCGTGTCTGCGCGCGTCGTACTTGACGCGGCGCGCCACGCCCTGTCGCAACGCATAACGTGTGCATGTGCGTGTGCATGTGCGCGTGCGTGTGTGTGTGGGTGTGTGTGTGTGTGTGTGCGCGCTCGTGTGCGTTGGCGCGCGCGTGCGCGCGCAACGCGCGCATGGGAGAGACCCCCCTCCATTCGCCCAGGTGCACCTGGGCTTGCCCGCGGCGCCACGCGGACGACTTGACCCTTCTACGTTTTACCTGCACTGCAGCAGCTTAAGCAGCCGCGTTGGGCACCAGCGCTGCGCCAGCGCGCAGCAGGGTCGCGGGCCGACTCGGGGCGCGCGCGGTGGCCACGGCGCTTGGGGGCCGCGCGCAAAGGACGGTGCGGGGGATTGCACATGGCGGTGCGGGGCTAGCCCGCACCGCCATGCGCCGTCCACCGCCCCGTCCCGATACGCGAGCCACCGCGCCCGTGGCCCTCCGCGCGCGCCCCGCTGCCTCGGCGCGCACCCTGCTGAGCACCTGGCGCGTTGCGCGGCCAACCCGCAGGCGCGGGGGAGGGGCCCGCAGGGCGGGCGCGCTTCGAAAGGGGCAGAGAGGGGCTGCCCGCGCGCCACGCGCCGACCCGCGGGGCCAGCGAAGGCCACGTCGGGGCGGCGCAGAGGCGCGCGGGCGCCGCCGTCGACGCCCGCGCCAGCGCGCCCGCCCCGCTTGCCCCCACCCCCTGCGCAGCGTGGTGCTTCTGATGTTCTTAATGTTCTTAATGTTCTTAATGTTCTTAATGTTCTTGATGTTCTTAATGTTCTTTTAATGTTCTTTTAATGTTCTTTTAATGTTCTTAATGTTCTTAATGTTCTTAATGTTCTTAATGTTCTTAATGTTCTTTTAATGTTCTTTTAATGTTCTTTTAATGTTCTTGATGTT
>CAUYUJ010008516.1:0-2500 GCA_963575745.1 Prorocentrum cordatum
CTCCTCCTCCTCCTCCTCCTCCTCCTCCTCCTCCTTCTCCTCCTCCTCCTCCTCCTCCTCCTCCTCCTCCTCCTCCTCCTCCTCCTCCTCCTCCCCCTCCTCCTCCTCCTCCTCCTCCTCCTTCTCCTCCCTGGGCCGAGCCAGAGCTGCGGCGTCGCGGTTGTCCCCCCTCCCCGTCGCTGGCCCCCCGTGCCGGCGCGGAAGGGGGCGCTGGTGGGCTCCGGGCGAGACATTGCGGGGGTCGGGGGTCCCAGGGCGGGGATGCCGAGGCTTCTGTGGTTGCCATCCTGCAGGAGGACCGCATCCCAGAAATCATGTCGAGCACCCGGAAAGGTGTCAAAAGAGTGTCAAAACAGTGTCGGGCGAGTGTCTCCCAGGGCCCGACACGTGAAAACCCTCGAGTTTCGGTACTTTTTTGACGCTCGAAATTCTTTCTGGTGATCAAGGCTAAAGTAGGTTGGAGCATCATTACCAGGCGCGGGTGCGGAGGAAGCTTCGGGGTGGTGACGAGCGAGACAAGACCGTTGGTGGGTTCCATGTGAAAAATGGAAATCACCGCCTCGGATTCTAAGAAGCCTCCCACCAACCACCCCCCCTCCCCTGAGATCCGACGCTGCAACAAACAATGCAACACCTAAAAAATCACGACCGCAGCCCCAGACCCCACCTTCCTGCGTCATTCTTCGCGCCCGAGCGCTCTGTGAGGGCTCTGGGGGCCGAAATCCAGCGCAGACGCCCGTTGCGAAAAAAATGGCAGCGCCAAGAGCTCAGGGCCTGCGCGTGGCCGACCGAGGGCGTTCCGCGCGGTCGTCGGCGGCCCCGCGGGGCCCGCGCCGCGTCGCTTCGCCCCGGCACGGGCCCCCCGCACGGCGCGGCGGCCCGCCCAGACCCACGGGGCCCGCCGGCCGCGCAGAGGCCTCCGACGAGGGCGAGGACGACGCACGAGAGCCAGGACGACGACGACGACGACGACGACGACGACGACGACGGCGACGACGACGACGGCGACGGCGACGACGACGACGACGACGACGACGAAGAAGACGACGAAGCGGAGCGACGACAGGGAAGACCAAGAGCACGACGACGAGGACGACGTGGACCACGGCCAGGACCAGGGCGGAGACGCCGATGGCGGCGACCACGGCGGCGGCGACGAGGACGAGGGCGGCGACGGCGACGGTAAGGACGAAGGCTGCGGCAGCTGCGACGGCGGCGGCGACGACGACGAGGGAGAAGAGCAGCGCTGGCTTCCGCGCCCGTGGAGCTCACCGCATGTCGCCGGCGCTCCTCGCTCTAGCCCGCTCGCCCTTCGTCGCCCTCCGCCGTGCTTGCCTCGTGCTTCCCGTGCTCTCCTCGTGCCCCCGGGGGGCCCCTGCCGCTGCCGCCACTGCCACCACCGCTGGGCCTCTCTGCCTCTCAGGCCCCGGCATGGCTCGCACCTGCCACCCGGACGCTCCGCTGGAGGAGGCAGAAGCGCTTCTTGTCACGCTCCACGGCAGTCACAGCGCCACCTCGACTAGCGACACGGACAGGCAGGACGACAGTACACGTCGGCGAAGAAAGAGACGGAAGAGGAGGAGGAGCAGGAGGAGGAGGAGGTGGAGGAGGAAGGGGAGCAGGAGAATGGGGCGGAACGGGGACGCATGTCGTATAGCTGGTGATGGCACTGATGTCTATGATGAAGATAATGGTGGTGAGGACGATGCAGATGCCGATGACGATGATGAGAAACAGCACAAACCCCGCACCCGAGAGAAGAATCCTATGGGGAGGATCATTGCCTTTTTCCTGGAGGTATCGATGTCGAGATATTGATGTTGGGATGGTCTCGTGGTGCTATGCATGATTGGAACTCCGCCGGGAGATAATAAAGTTCAGCCTCCCCGTATCTTGTGCCAACGTGAAACCATACACAGGCCGCAGGGATTAAACATAGACGACCCCAGGGGGGGACCTCATTATTATCACGGGGGCGCTGTTATGATGAATCTGGTGATGAGGGGGAGGAACGGGCATGTGATCATTGACGAACTCACAATGATGATGAGTAACGCTCGAGGATCGAGGCTCTGAAGCGCCGTCTGCAACACAGACAGGGCTCGGCCTGGAAGGGCGGTCGCCGCCGCAGACGTCAGAGACATTGACGTTGACGTCGAAAGGCTGGGCGCCCGCGAAGCCGACGACGTGCTGCAACAGGAACGCGGGCCACCGAAGCCTCCTATGATTAATAAAAAAACGGACCCCTAACGCGTTCCCTAACCCGTTGGGAGGGGAGCTAAGTTAGGAGGACCCAAAACATTCGGGACAGGGGGGCCCCTTTCTGCAGATGTATGGATACGAACCACCCAAAAATATGTTCCCTAATACAAAGACGCGAACCGAAGTGAGGCCACGTCTTCACACTGTTAGTAGGATTAGGAGGTTCTTTTATCCTCGATGATCCTAAGTCGCCTCACCTCGCGTCTCGCGCCTGCGATATGGTAATATATATATATAT
>CAUYUJ010008516.1:7500-21207 GCA_963575745.1 Prorocentrum cordatum
TCATCATCGGCATCAGCATCATCATGAGCATCCGCATCAGCATCAGCATCATCATCAGCAGCAGAAGCTTCATCCTCATGGTCAACATCCCCAGCATCATCCTCATCCGCATCCTCCTCCTCCGCGTCATCTTCCGCCTCCGCCTCCGCCTCCGCCTCCCCCTCCGCCTCCACATACTCCACATCATGCGCCTCCGCCTCCGCCTGCTCCTCATCATCCTACTCCTCCTCATCCTCCTCCTCCTCCGCCTCTTCCTCCTCATCCTCCTCCTCCGCCTCCCCACCCTCATCATCCGTATCCATCGCCTCCTCCTCCTCCTCCTCCTCCTCCTCCTCCTCCTCGTATTCCTCATCCTCCTCCGCCTCCGCCTCCTACTCCGCCTCCGCCTCCGCCTCCGCCTCCGCATCTGCCTCTGCCTCCATCTCCTCCTCCTCCTCCTCCTCCTCCTCCTCCTCCTCCCCCTCCTCCCCCCCCCTCCCCCCCCCCGGTCATCAACATCCTCCTCCTCCTCCGCCCTGCGCCTCCCAGAAGGCCTCCACATCCGCAATCCCTCGGAGAATAATCCCCTCCGCCTCCTCCTCCTCCGCCTCCTCCTCCCGCTCCCTCCTCATCCGCATCCTCCCACACCCGCAAACCGCATCAATCATCGTCCGCACAATCGTGCCTCCCCCCTCTTCCACTCTCCGCTCCTACTCTCCTCCTCCTCCGCCTCGTTTCCTTTCCCGTCCTCCTCCTCCTCATCCGTCCCTCCTCCTCCTCGTCCTCCACCTCCTCCTCCCTCCCATCCGCCTCCCTCCTCCTCCCTCCTCCTCCTCCTCCTCCCCTCCTGCCGCCTCCTCCTACCTCCCCTCCTCCTCCTCCTTCTCCTTCCCCGTCTCCTCCTCCTGCTCCTCCAGCTCCTCACTCCTCCTCCTCCTCCTCGCCTCCTTCCTCCTCCTCCTCCTCTCCACATCCACCTCCTCCGCCTCCTCCTCGGCCGCCTCCGCCGCCTCATCCTCCTCCTCATCCGCGTCCTCCTCCTCATCCTCCTCATCCTCCTCCGTCGCCTCCTCCTCCTCCTCCTCATCCGCTTCCTCCTCCTCATCCTCCTCCTCATGTTCCTCCTTCTCACCCTACTGTTCATCGTCCTCACCCTCCTCATCATCAGCATCAGCATCAGCATCATCAGCAGCAACATCAGCATCAGCATCAGCATCAGCAGCAGCATCCGCATATTCATTATCAGCATCGTCATCCTCATCCTCGTCATCATCACCATCAGCATCATCATCAGCATCATCAGCATCATCACCACCACCATCATCATCAGCATCAGCATCAGCATCAGCATCAACATCAGCATCATCATCATCAGCAGCATCAACATCAGCATCAGCATCAGCAGCAGCAGCATCATCAGCAGCATCAGCATCATCATGGTCTGCCTCCTCATCTTCCTCCTCCTCCTTCTCCTCCTCCTCCGTGTCATCATGCTCCTCCTCATCCACCTGCTTATCCTCCTCCTCCCCCTCTTCCTCATTCTCCTACTCAAGGTCCTCCTCCTCGTCGTCCTCATCCTCCTCTTCCTCCTCCTCCTCCTCCCCCCTCCTCCTCCTCCTCGTCCTCTTCCTCCTCTTCCTCCTCCTCCTCATCCTCCTCATCCTCCTCCACCGCCGCCTCCGTCTTCTCATCCTCATCCTCCCCATCCTCTTCCTCATCCTCTGCTTCCTCCTCATCATCATCAGACCCCCCCTCCCCCGCATCCGCATCCTCGTCCCTCGCGTCCTCCTCCTCCTCCTCCTCCTCTTCCTCCTGCTCCTCCTGCTCCTCCTCCTCCTCCTCCTCCTCCTCCTCCTCGTCCTCCTGCATCCAACCATTCGGTTCCTCGGGCGGGCCGCAGGCGCCGCCATCTGCATCGCTCTCCTGTGCAGCCCAGGCGCTGCCAACAAGCCGTGGCTCCATCAAAGAGCTTCCGTCAGTGGGCCTGTTGCTCCCGTCAAGGTTGCAAAGGTTGGTCCTATTCGGACCGCAACAACAAGTTCTGTTCCCAGTGTGGCGCCACGTTCCCCAAGTCTGGGCAAACCAAGTCAGGACAACCTTCATACCAGTCGGGAGGAGGCAAATCGACGGGAGATCGCCGTGGGACCGAACACGGACGAGGCAACCGTTGGTCCCGTTTCAAAGAGAAGGGACAGCATGAGCTCATCGCCGCAGCCCCCCCAGAGTCAGCCGCAGGTGCAGACGACCCTGTCGCCGTGTATTCAGATCTTGCCAATGTTTGGAAGATGCGTGAGGGCACGGGGGGAGAGAATTATGCCAAAGCCGTGGTTGCTCTCAAGCAAGCGAAGTCCTCAGCCCTCCAAGGCACGCCCTTGGAACAGCAATGTCAATCCCTTCGCGATCAGGTCTCCGCCGCCCAAGGCAAAATCAAGAAGTTCTCCGAGCAGATCCAAGGCTACGTCGACGAGATCTCCGCCCTGGCAGACAAGGTCGTTGCCGTGGAATCGGACAAGGTCGCCGCCACCGTCGAGCTGGAACAGATCGAGGGCCAGCTCGCGGTCGCCATCCGTGCGGTGGCGCAGCAGGCGCCAGCCGCAACCTCCACCTTCTTCCCGCAGGTCGCCAGATTCGTGGGAGAATTACAGCATGGGCCAGCCGTGGGAGTTCCTCCGCAGATCCAGGAACAAATCCAGGCCCTGGAGAAGTCCCTCTCTGCAGCCTACCAGCAGCAGCAGCAGCAGCGGCAGCAGCCGCAGCAGCAGCCGCAACAGCAGCCCCAGGGGGAAGCAGTTCGGACAGCCGCCAGTGAGAGCAAGCCCCCCATCTCAAGAGAAAACGTTCCTGTTCCAGTCGGAGACGCCCCCGCCGCCGCCGCTCCCCCAGCCTCAGCAGCCACCACAGGGGCCCCAGCAGCAGTGGAGCCCGCAGCCTCAGCAGCCACCGCAGGGGCCCCATCAGTCAAAGAGCCCCAGCATGCAGAGGGTATGGATCAAAGCCAGACCCACAAAAGGGGCCAGACAGAAAGCGCAGCAGCCTCGGAGAGAGCAAGCCGCGTCGTCATCAACGCGGGTGACCTAGGGGACCAGGCAGCCAAGAAGCTCAAGCAAGCAGCAGATGCAGCAGCAGCAATGGGCAACGATCGGTCTACTATGTAGCCAGACTATGCAAACAGTCACCTTGAATGGCAGCTGTTGGGAAGCTGTCAGAAGTTCTGTCTCGTCGTCATTCTCTAGGAATGTAATAGCAATATGCTGTCAGGAGACTCGTATCTCAGGGGATCGCATAGTAGATGCCAAGCAGTGGTGCCAAAAAGAGGGGTGGCACTCTGTTATTTCACCAAGCTTCACTAATGAAGCCAATCGGCCAACGTCAGGCACTGCCATCCTTGTCAGGGCAGGCCTAGATGTGGGCGTTCGACCCGCAGCGCTCCCACCTTCCGCCTCTCCCAGCAGGATCGCAGCAGTTATTCTCGAACTCCCAGGACACTCCCCCTTCATCCTGCTCTCCCTCTACCTCGAGGACTCAGCAGGCCTCAGTCAGAGCAATCTCGAGCTGCTGGCAGCCATCGGTTGGATGCAGAGCCACCACAGCATGCCAGTATTTGCAGCAGGCGATCTTAACATGCCGCCGTCAGTCATCAAGAAGACGAGCCTGACCGAGCGAGGAGGATTTCAGTTGCTCCACTCGCCTGGGCCCACCTTATTCACCAAGAGAAGCAGATCTAAACTGGACTACTTCGTCGCCAGCAGAATATTGGGAGAATCTGTCAGCAGCGCACAGGTCCTGGTTAACTATCCGCTCTCGCCCCACAGGCCCGTTGTCGCCCAGTTCGTGATAGGCAAGAACCACCTCATCCCCAGGCTGGCCAAGCCCCAGAAGATCCCCACCAAGCGCCCCTTCGGACCCTCCAAGGAGCCCAAAGAGTGGAACAGAGCAGCCGCAGCAGTACAGCAGCTTCAGCAGATAATACAGGAGCCAGGAATCACAGAGCAGCAGAAGACCCAGGCTTTGAGCGCCGCGTTCGATATGTTCGCCCTGGACCTCGAAGAATCGCTCGCCCAGAAAACCGACACGCCGCTCAGGAGTCGAGGACAGATTTGTCAGCCACCCAGGATCGTTTGGATTTCAGCCGGAGCAGAAGAATCCAAGCATCGAGCAGGATGGCAGTCATACGCCAGGCCACTCAGGTGGCTAAATAATCGGGTCATTGACGTGCTGCGAAGTTTACACATCGGCCTCTCGGCAGGTCTGCGAGACGTTCGGTCAGCTTTGCAGGACGCGCCACAGGAGTTTCAGTCAGTACAGGAGCTGGAGGCCCTGCTCGCCAAGTTCAGCCGCTTTCTCGACGCCCTCTTGCAGGACGTCAGGCGGGAGGGCATCGAGGCGTCCAGCCAACGCGCCTCCCACATCTTTTCAGAGTTCCTAGAGGAGATGTCCAGCTTCCACGACCAGGAACGCTCTCGGGAAAGACAGCAAGCCACCGCCTCCTTGAAGCAGTGGGTCACCGAACAGATGGCCAAAGGCGTTGGGCGGGCCCATAGATGGTCCAAAGACAACACCACGTGGCAACCCCAAGAAGTGAAGGCCAAAGATGGCCGCTGGTCTGGACGGCCAAGTAAGCTCCTGGAGGGCGAGGCCGAAAGACTCTCAGACCTCTGGGAGATCTAAGACACGCCCATCCCCAGAATTCCAGGGAATCCTGAGGCTGCGACAAAGCTGCCGATCATCACGCCATCTCTCAGGAAAACCATCAGGACTTTCAGCCATCAGACATGCCAGACCTGGGACGGAGTGCACCCCAAGCATTTCGAGCTGCTGACAGACAAGCAGCTGCAGGTTTTTATCGACTTACTGGCGTGCATCGAGCAGCTTGGCACGATGCCCTCCCAGATTCTGGCTATCATTACTAACCTCATTCCGAAGTTGAAGGCCACTGGTGGGCCAGCGTACAGAGGCATTGGCCTCCTCCCGGGAGTTTACCGTGTTTTGGCAAAGTTGCGACAAAGCGAAGCCAGAACATGGGAGAAACACAACCCCTGCAGTTCCCTGGCGCATCAAGCAGGCCGCAGTATTCTAGAGCTGGTGTTTCAACAATCTCTTCTTGCAGAGCAAGGATGCCTAGCAGAAGAACCGACGCACACAGCATCAGTACTATGGGATATGTCTAACTACTATGAACATATCAGCAGGGAGGAGGACCTTCTGCAACGAGCAGCAAGTAGCAATCTTAACGAAGCGGTGCTGGCAGTTATCATAAATCAGTATCAGTCCAGCAGGTTCGTCACGTTTTACCAACTAATCAAGTACTGTGGGTTCCCAGGGAAAGGCATCCCAGCAGGGTGCGGTTTCGCAACTTACTTAGTTCAGATCTATTGCAAGCAGCCCCATCCAGTCTTGGGTTGCGGCGCACCCTGGCATCCAGCTCAGCCTGTTCATTGATGATATGTTGCTGCAGATTTTCCACACGTGCAAGAAGAAGCTTGCGAGCAAGCTGCTAGACGCCTGTTTCCAGCTCCTAGGCGCGATCAAGAACGAGTTGCACTGCCAAGTGGCAGACAAGAAGTCGGTCGTCCTCGCCTCTTCCAGAGACATCCAGGAAAACCTCGAGTCGGAGCTAGGCAAGTACGCGGGCCCCCTCAAGAAGGTCTCGGTGGCCCCCAACCTCGGCATCGACTTCAGACCAGGAGGAGCTAGGCTTAGAGGAATATCTAAATCGACCCTGAGGACCCGACACCACAAGCTCCAGGCCAGAACTAGACGACTGGCCAGCCTCAAGAGAGCCCAAGGAGACACCAAGAAATTGTACAACACAGGACTAGGTCAGGCGCATTTCTACGGGTCCGAGGTCATCGGGATCGATAACGTGGAGCTTCGCAGGTCGCAGTCGCTCTATCTCAAGATCGCGGGCCCAGGCACCACTACCCGTTCTCGCACCCTCTCGCTCTGCCTCTTGGGAGACCCGTGCTGGAGGCCAGCTGTGGGCCCAGTTCTTCTTTGGAGTCAGCTCGTCTGGCGTGCAGCCACAGGTTCAGCCACTGCGGGCTTCAACCTGCCAAGTTTGAGGCAGATGGCCGACGCGGTGCTATCGAGACCACCAACAGCTTGGAGCAGCTGTCGTGGCCCGATGGGAGCAGCATATCTCAGCCTCAAGCGGATCCAGTGGACCTTCGTCTCCCCCTTCGTCGTTCAGGACCCCGAAGGCAACCGGCACATCCTCACCAGCACCTCACCCAGCCTCCTTCAGGAAGCCCTCACACGTTCGTGGGACAACAAACTCCTTCGGGAAGCAGCAAAGAAGATGGGCCTCGACGGGGCCAAGCTAGACTGCCAGATCGCTCAGACATGCTTGAAATCAGCAAGTTTACCAGCAATGGAACGCAGTACGTTATTGGCCTACCTATGCCACGCTATCTAGACCAGGAGTGGATTAAAAGCAGCAGGATACGATGAGCACACAGGAGAATGCCTGTGTGGAGCGGCTTCGGACGACCCCACCGTCTCCTGAGTTGCCCCCTGACTGAGGCCCGTAGGCAAGAAAGTTTCACAGAAGAAATAGCCAGTATCACCAGCCCAGGAAGTTTTCCGCTGGCCGCGGGTTTTCAGCTCGAACCAGAATTCGACATAGGGGCCCCAGAAGGGCTCGGCCTTGGATCCATGAAGTTCTGGTCCTCGGATCCCCAGGCTACCCCAGCCTCTGCCCTAGTGGGCAAGGTCTCTTCTGACGGTTCGGCCCTGAAACCAGGGAGCAAAGTTTTTGAAACGGCAGGCTGGGCAGTGGTAAAGACCAATGCCGAAGGCGAAGTGATCGCCGCTCTGACTGGCCAAGTAGGCCGACTCCTTCCCCAATCCTCTCCTGCTGCTGAGCACTGTGTTGTGCTTGCTGCCCTCACCTCTTCCCCCAACATCACAGAGATTTCAGTTGATTATCATGGCATAATCGACCTATATGCCACTGGGCTCTCGCGACGCAATAGATATGCAGGAATTGGGCTGCTCGCGCGAGGAGCCATAGGATGGCATAATAACCTCAGATTTTCCAAGGTCAAGGCGCATCAAAGTTTAGACGCCCACCCTGTCGGCTCGACAGAGTGGGCCGACACCCTGGGCAACCACGGGGCCGACCGATTTGCGGGGATCGCTTCCCTCGGAGACCGAGACCAGGGAACACGAGTCCCAGTGCAAGTTGCTCAGTAAATATTTGAGATATGTCGCCAAGGCCCTACAGGAGTGGCCGCCGATAGGCCCCAGCGTGACCAAGAAGGCTTACAAGAAGCCAGTCAAATCTTCTTCCCCTCCTGTTGGAGCGGTTTCCAGCCAAGAGATCTGGAAGCAGCTCCACCCTCCGCCCCCGCCGCCTCCTCCCGCAGCCCCCCGCCCCGTTCAGCCTCGACGAGAGCCGCGGGGGCACAGGTGGGAGGCCTCAGGGAGGCGTTTCTTGTGTATCGACTGCCGCAGCAGGGCAGCAACAAAGAAACCAGGCACATGTCCTGGGTACTCTCAGGCGCTCGCGGAGCTGTGCAGCAATCCACAGGAGCACTCGCTGTTCATTTGCGAGCAGCATAGAGGGGGGGTCGTTTATTGTCGTCTGTCGGAGGTGTGGGAAGTTCGCTGAATCATATGTGTGGTCCCTCAGTGCAGTGTGTGCAGGACATTTTGTCAGACCAGGTGACCGCACACAACGGAATCTCTTGCTCGAAGGCAGGAATCCGAGAGGTTCCAAGAATTCGCCCATCGAGTACGAGCGGCCCATGCCGCTCCACCAGTACCTCCTGCGCCAAGCCCAAGAGATGGCCGAGCAGGAGGAGGCTGCTGCCGCCCACTCCCCAGGCCAACCGAGCGGGGGGGAGGAAGAGGAGCAGCAGCAGCAGCAGCAGTTCTGCTAACAGTGGAACCTTTCCCCATCTGTGCGACGGTCCTCCTCCTCCTCCTTCTCCTCAGCCTCCTCCTCCGCCTCCTCCCTCCTCGCTGTGTTCTCCTCCCTGCCTCCTCCCCTCCTCCTCCTCGCGCACCTCCTCCTCCTTCCTCCTCACTCCAACCTCCCCTCCCACTCTCCCATCCTCCGAGCCCACCATCCTTCCTCTTCCTCCTCCAGAGCCTTTTCCTCGTCCTCCTCCTCCATCTTCCTGCTCCTCATCCTCCTTTCTCCTCAACCTCCTCCTTCCTCCTCCACCCTCCGCCGTCCTCCCACATCCTTCCCCTCTCCTCCTGCCTCCCCTCCTCATCCTCTTGCCTCCTCCTCCTCCTCCTACCCCTCCTCCTGCTCTACCTCCTCCTCTCCTCCTCATCACCGCATCCTCCTCCTTCCGCGGCCTTCTCCTCCTCCTCCTCCACCTCCTCCTCCTCATCCTCGCTCTACCTCCCCTCGTGCCGCCCTCTCCCCCTCCTTCCTCCTACTCATCCTCGTCTCCTCCTCCTCCTCCTCCTCGCCATCCTCCCTCCTCCTCCTCCTCCTCCTACCTCCTCCGCCTCCTCCTCCTCCTCTTCCTCTTCCTCCTCCCTCCTCCTCTCTCCTCCTCCTCCTCCCCCTCCTGCGCATCCGTCCCCGTTCCTCTACCCTCCTCCTCCTCCTCCTCCTCGTCCTCCTCCTCCTCCTCTTCCTTAGGTCGTCGGCCTGTAGGAAACCCTGGGAAAAAATCCTCCTCCTCTTCCCCCTCTTCCTCCTCCTCCTCCTCCCTCTCCTCCTCCTCCTCCTCCTCCTCATCCTCCTCATCATCATCCTCCTCCTCCGCCTCCTTCTCCTCCTACTCCTCCTTATCTTTTTATTAATATGATTATTCGTCTGAGTATAATTATTCATATTATTCTGATTAGTGTTCGTATTCCTCTTATTCGTATTCGTATCATCTGCATGCTTAGTATGAGTATTAGTATCAGGGGGGGGGGGTCGTACTCTTTCATGTTCTAAGTAGTCTTATCAGTATGCGTATTGATAGGATCATCATTGTTATTACTCGTAGCATCCGTATTCGTGTTATTAGTATTATTAGTATGCGTACTATTATGATTGTTATGATTAGTAGTATGATTATTATTATTAGTATTATTATGATTAGTATTAGTATTCTTACTATTATTAGTATTAGTATTAGTAGTAGTAGTGATATGTGTATCAGTCTTAGTAGTAGTAGTAGTAGTAGTAGTAGCATTAATGCCATGAGTAGTCACGATACGTTTAGTATTCGTATTACTATTCTTAGTATTAGTAGTCTCACCATGTTCATTGTCAGTATTAGTATTCGTCATCGTAGTATTCGTCTTAGTATTGGCATTACCTCCTCCTCCTCCTAGTATTATCATTAGTCTTCGTGTCAGTCTTCTTAGTATTATTATTAGTAGTAGTACTAATTGTAGTATGGTTACTATTACTAGTATGATTATTAGTATGCTTATTAGTATGCTGATTATTAATATGAGTATTATTAGTATTATTACTAATTTTGGTATTCGTATTATTATTAGTCGTATTCGTAGTAGTAGTAGTAGTAGTAGTAGTAGTAGTAGTAGTAGTAGTAGTAGTAGTAGTAGTAGTAGTAGTCGTAGTCGTAGTAGTAGTAGTAGTAGTAGTAGTAGTATTAGTGAAGGTGTGAACGAAAATTATTAGTATTAAATAGTAGTAGTAGTAGTAGTAGTAGTCACCACTCTAAGTAGTATTTTACGTAGGGTAACTATTATTAATATTCCTCCTCCTACCTCCACCTCATTCTCCTCCTCTTCCTCCTCCTCCTCCTCCTCTGCCTCCGCCTCCGCTTGCGCCTCGCGCCTCCGCCGCCGCCCCGCCCTACCTCCTCCTCCTCCTCCTCCTCCTCTTCCTCCTCCTCCTCCTCCCGTCCTCCTCCTCCTCCTCCTCGTCCCTCCTCCTCCGCCCCTGCCTCCGCCGTCCCTCCACCTCACTCCTCCTCCTCCTCCGCCTCCTCCTCCTCCACGTCCTCCCATCCTTCACATCCTCCTCCTCCTCCTCCTCCGCCCTCCTCCTCCTCCTCTCTCCCCTCCTCCTCCACCGCCTCCTCCTCCTCCTTCTCCCTCTCCACCTCCACCTCCTCCTCCTTCCTCCTACTGCTCCCGCTCCGCCGCCGCCTCCTCCTCGCTCCTCCTCACTCCCTCCTCCTCCCTCCCTTCCTCCTCCTCTTCCTCAACCTCCTCCTTTTCCTCCGCCGCCTCCCTTCACCTCTCATCATCCTTTTTTTTTCTCCTACTCCTCCTCCTCCCCTCCTCCTCCTCCTCCTCCGCTCCGCCTCCTCCGCCTCCTCCGCCTCCTCCGCCTCCTCCGCCTCCTCCGCCTCCTCCTCCTCCTCCGCCTCCTCCTCCTCCTCCTCCGCCTCCGCCCCCCGGGGCCGCCGCCTGGGGACACCAGGCAGGCGAGGTGGCACGTCTTGTTGCCTGGCGCCGCGCAGCAGTCCACCACCCGCCAGCCTGCCGTGGGGCGCGGCTCCCGTGGGCGGCGCGGGGGGGTCCAAGCCAGCCGTCCGAGGCACACGCCGCGGACCCAGACCCCCTCGCGGTGCAATACAATCAAAAGAAGAGTTACTCGCTATTTCCAGCCTCCAGGGGCCCTTACCTGGGCCTCGGGACCGTCAAAAAAAAGACTTTGGATAAAGAATCGGTCCCTGGGAAGGGGTCCAGACCTCTGGAGGTCGACGTTGTGAAAAAATCACGACGTCGGAAGTCTGGGGAACAAGCAGAAGCCGGTGGCGCAGGCGGTGAGAAGCAAACAGCGCGACGGCGCCATGGTGCGCTCTCTCGCGACTTGTACGCCCCAGGGCACCCCAGGAGGCCCCAGAGGGAGAGGAGGACGAGGACGAGGACAGGGACAGAGACAGAGGCAGCGCCCGCGCCCAAGAGTCCCGCGCGAGCGGACCAGGCAAATCGGGGGCCAGAGCGCCCCAGAAAACACCAGAGAATCGTCGCTACGAGACTGAAAACTCAGCCTCGAGTCTCTCTCGCCCACTCGCCAGTCGAAGCGCGCAACGAGGACGAAGAGGACGCGGGAACAAACGGCGCTGCCTGGTCCAACGACGAGGCTGCCGGGCACGTCCCCCTGGACCGCCGGGCGCCCAGCGCTGGTGGCCTGTGACAGCGCGCTCCTGGCCTCTGCAAACAAGAGGCACTGCGGCCCCCCCCCGCGTTCTTCAAAAACAACAACAACAACAACAACAACAACAACAACAACAACAACAACAACAACAACAACAACAAAAAAAAAACGAAACGGGAGGTGATGCGCTATTTCGCCCTGCGGAGAACCCTCACCCGGGCCTCGGGAGCGTCAAAGAGCAACTCAGGACGAAGACCATTGTCCCCAGGAAGGGGTCCCAAACCTCTGGGGGGGCACGCTGCCTAAAGATCACAACGGGTCTGGTTTGGACGCCCGAAATGGGTACGGAAAAAATGGGTACAATGCCCAACAACAAATGTTGTCCCAAACCAACAGCCGCCGCTGTTGGGCAGGCGGCCTTCTGCCTCAAATGGACACAGGCCGCGGCGGCGCGGACAGCGAGCCCTGTTCAGAATGAACAGGAACTGCTGTTGGGCATTGTGCCCATCCTTTCCGTGCCCATTTCGCTCGTGCAGATCTGGGGCTGGCGGTGGCGAGGGAGCCGTCCGCCAGAGAAGCCCGAGGAGGAGACCCCCGGGAGGGCGGCCTGCGCCCGCGATCCCTCTCTGGGCGCGCCTCGGCGGCGCCGGGGCCCCGCGAAGACGGGTTCCGCCAGGCCTCGGGCCGGGGAGCACCCGCGCCCGAGCTTCGAGCACTCTTGCAGCTGACAGCGCGCCGCACCGCACACGAGCTGCGCCGAGCACGCGCCCCCCTCACCCACGCTGGTCAGCGTGTGTGTGTGTGTGTGTGTGTGTGTGTGTGTGTGTGTGTGTGTGTGTGTGTGTGTGTGTGTGTGTGTGTGTAGTGTGTGAGTGTGTGGTATGTGCGAGTGCGTGTGTGCGTGTGTGCGTGTGTGCGTGTGTGAGTGTTTGCGTGTGTGCGCGTGTGCGTGTGTGCATTTGTGTGTGTGTGTGCTCGCGCGCGCGTGTGTGTGTGTGTGTGTTTGCGTGTGCGTGTGCGTGTGCGTGTGCGTGTGCGTGTGCGTGTGCGTGTGCGTGCGTGCGTGCGTGCGTGCGTGCGTGCGTGCGTGCGTGCGTGCGTGCGTGCTGTGCGTGCTGTGCGTGCTGTGCGTGCTGTGCGTGCTGTGCGTGCTGTGCGTGCTGTGCGTGCTGTGCGTGCTGTGCGTGCTGTGCGTGCTGTGCGTGCTGTGTGTGTGTGTGCGTGTGTGTGTGTGTGCGTGTGTGTGTGTGCGTGCGTGTGTGCGTGTGTGTGTGTGTCGGGCCATCAAGAGCGCACGTCCAGCAGCATCTGAGCAACTGACCGTGGCCTGTACCAACGGGAGGCCACTGAGGCCAGGCACACTCTTATAATCAAATCGCGAAGCGAATCGATATACAAGGCATCAAATAATGCGTAGTGCGCACGTGCTTGTACGGCCAAGCGAAGCCCTACTGCCGTCTATTGGGGACCGCGCCCCAGCACGACAGGCATCCCAACGTCTACCAGGGACGCCGTCCTGGCACGAAGGGGCATCCGCCCAGCATCGCACGGATAACTGGCGGGAAACAAAATTGTACAAGGAAAAACGCCTAGAGCTCGACTCGAGGAGGAGCACCACCGCGCCTGCCTTGCAATGGCCAGGCTCAGCCATCGCCGCCGCTGCAGCCTGCACCAGCGCTGGGGCCCAGGGGCTCCAGGAGGGAGCGAGGAACCCTGAAGACCGCGCCCGTGCCGTCAGGGTCGATCGCGACGTCCATGCCCTGGTCCGTGGCGTCCCAGATCACCTCCGCCGCTGTTCCGTCCAGAGCCGTGCCCGTGCCGCGGACCCGCGCCCGCAGGCCTGCGGGCAGGGCGGCACGCGCGCCTGGCCCCAGCGCAGGCGGGGACGGCCTGGCGCTCTGCACGCCGACGTGCATCGCGCCCACGCTCTCGTCATCGCGGGCGTCGCCGACTTCGACGGGCACCTGCACGAGCGCGAGGCCCGTGCGCTGCCCACCAGCGCCGTCGCCGCCGTCCACGGCCGCCACCGCCTCGCGAATGGGCGGCACGCCCGCCGCGGCCACCGCAAGGCCTGCCGCTGCTGGGCGCCCCCCATCCGCCCAGGAGTCGTCCTCCATGGAGGCGTCGTCGTCGGCCGCCGCCGCACCGTCGCCACCGGGAGGGCCCGCCGTCAGCGCGCGCGGGGGCCGCCTGCGGCGTCGCCGCCGCCGAGCCCGCTCCGCAGCGTCCGCGCCAGGGGCCCCGCCCTGCGCAGCCGCTGCGCCTGCCGCTCCTCCAGCTCCTCCCTTCTGCTCCTGCTCGTCGCCGTCGTGGGCCCGAGGGGCGCCAGGCGGGGCCCCCGCGCCGCGCCCCGCGCGGCCGCGCGGCCGGCGGCGCCGCCCAAGGCGGCCCGCGGCAGCCGGTGCCGGGGGGGCGGGCGCAGCCCTCGCGCCAAGGGCCACGATGGCCGCGCGGAGCAGGCCCTCGGCCGCACGCAGGAGGCGGGTCCCGCTTGGAGACGCCGCCTCGACTGCGAGGCCGCTGGCGGCGTGGGCCGCCAGGAGGGCGCCGCGGGCCGACTCGAGGGCCCTGCGGCGCGCCGCATCAGCGCTGCCAGCGTCGGCACGCGCAGCAGGCCCAGCGGTGGCCATCGCGAGGACGGCGGCCGCGGGCCCAGGCGAAGCGCAGCTTGAGCCGAGGCAGCGGTGTGTGTGTGT
>CAUYUJ010008516.1:21307-39658 GCA_963575745.1 Prorocentrum cordatum
GTGTGTGTGTGTTGTGTGTGTGTTGTGTGTGTGCGTGTGTGCGTGTGTGCGTGTGTGCGTGTGTGCGTGTGTGCGTGTGTGCGTGTGTGCGTGTGTGCGTGTGTGCGTGTGTGCGTGTGTGCGTGTGTGCGTGTGTGCGTGTGTGCGTGTGTGCGTGTGTGCGTGTGTGCGTGTGGGCGTGTGTGGGTGTGTGCGTGTGTGCGTGTGTGCGTGTGTGCGTGTGTGCGTGTGTGCGTGTGTGCGTGTGTGCGTGTGTGCGTGTGTGCGTGTGTGCGTGTGTGCGTGTGTGCGTGTGTGCGTGTGTGCGTGTGTGCGTGTGTGCGTGTGTGCGTGTGTGCGGGTGTGCGTGTGTGCGTGTGTGCGTGTGTGCGTGTGTGCGTGTGTGCGTGTGTGCGTGTGTGCGTGTGTGCGTGTGTGCGTGTGTGCGTGTGTGCGTGTGTGAGTTTGTGCGTGTGTGCGTGTGTGCGTGTGTGCGTGTGTGCGTGTGTGCGTGTGTGCGTGTGTGCGTGTGTGCGTGTGTGCGTGTGTGCGTGTGTGCGTGTGTGCGTGGGTGCGTGTGTGCGTGGGTGCGTGTGTGCGTGTGTGCGTGTGTGCGTGTGTGCGTGTGTGCGTGTGTGCGTGTGTGCGTGTGTGCGTGTGTGTGCGTGTGTGTGTGTGTGTGTGTGTGTCTGTGTGTGTGGGTGTGTGTGTGTGTCTGTGTCGGTGTCCGTGTGCGTGTCGGTGTCCGTGTCCGTGTCCGTGTCCGTGTCCGTGTCCGTGTCCGTGTCTGTATTGGCGTCTCTGTGCCCGTGCCCGTGTCTGAACCCGTGTCGGTGTCGGTGTCGGCGTCTGTGTCTGCGCCTGCGTCTGTGCCTGTGTCTGAATGTGTGTCCATGTCGGTGTCTGCGTCTGTGTCTGCGTCTGTGCCTGTGCCTGAATATGTATCTCGAGCCCGAGGCCAGCCAGGGGGGGGGTGCGCGCCCCCCCCGCTGTGCGCCGAAGGGCTGCGCACGGAGGGGGGTAGTGGTGAAGCATGGGCGTCGCCTGCGCCACTTGAGGACTCCCGGGCATACCCCCGGGAGCTTCTTGGGCGCCCTGCGGCCTTCCGGGCGCCCCTGGGCGTCCCTGGATGCCCCACGGAGAGCCCCACCATCGGCAGGAGCTGGGCGGAAGCGCTCCCGCTGGTCCCGAGAATCGTGCCCTCGAAGCTGCCCGTGCCCTCCCACTTTGGGGGGCAGGATGCTCCCCAGAAGGGGCGAATCCCATTCTCGCCGCGCGTGTGAGCTCAAAGTCTTCCCTCTCTTGCCTTCACGGGCTTGCTGCCTCAACCATCCTGGCCTCGCAGATCCTCCCCTGCGGACAGGGAAAAAGAATACATAGCTGTGCTGCTCTGTGTATATATACATATATATATATATATATATACTGCGGTAGAGCCCGCCGGTGGCTACACTACGGTAGAGCCCGCCGGTGGCTCGGCCCCCTCGGCCTGCACCGCCCGCACGTGGGCAAGCCCAGTGCACCTCCTCCTCCTCCTCCTCCTCCTCCTCCTCCTCCTCCTCCTCCTCCTCCTCCGCGAGCCGACGACGCCGTCCATGGCGGCTCGCGGCACTGTGGGGGCCGCCTCCGCGCTACTTCCCGAGCGGCTTTCGCGCACTCGCCCCTCTTCCTCCACAGGTTGACGTGCGGGGAGGTGGCACACTCCCAGCCTGAGGACCTCAGTGGTCTTCGAACGAGCGCCACTCCTCATGGCCCCCTCTGGAGGCCTCTGACGGCCCTCGGCGGCCTCCCAGAGCCCCACCGCAACTCCTAGAGGCCGCCCGGAACTCCTGGAGGCAACCTGCAAGCCCCCTCGTCCTCCGCCCGCTGCTCCTCCTCCTTCGGCTGGCTCCCATCGCGTCGACGCCGTCGTCGGTTTCTGACACCGCGCAGGTCGCGCATTCGTGAGAGATCTCGGCGATCCGACGGCGGAAGTCGTTCAGGGATGGCCTGGTGCAGGCCGATGTTCGCCTCCGGCCAGCGCCGATCCAAGGAATCCGCGCGGAGCTCCGAACGTCTACGTGTATACATGTTGTATGCAGTGGCATGTACATCCCGGGGGGCCTGTTGTTGGGACGTCTTGGCTTGTGGCTTGTGGTCGGTGGGCTCCCTGGGGCCTCTCGGGGACTTACTGGGGACCTGTTCGGCCCTTGTGGTACGGTCGGACCTGGGACAGAAGAGCCTCCTTCAGGGACATGAGACCCTCCGCCGGCCAAAACACACACAGAACATCAAAGGGTACCCTCCCCAGGATGCGCAAGGAACATTCAACAAACACGAAGAACATCAGGGTACCCTCCCCGAACCCACCTCGATCTCATGCCTCGTCCCGACCGTGTTAGAGCTTGCCTCGAGACGAAGTAACCATGAACGCTGGAGCCCGAACTTTCTTACAAACCATCAGCTCCGCGCATCGTGCAGTCTAAAGTAGAATTAGCCTTCATCCTCCTGTCATTCCTATGCTGAAATGCCGAGCTGGCGAAAGGGAAATCGCGTAACAACGGAGGAATGGGAAGCGGGGTGGGGGAGGGCAGGCTCCGGAATCGGAAGACTACACAGAGAAAGTTGAGGATGGACAGAGTTAGCATGGGTCATTGACGTTCCCGTACCCCTTGCACCCCTCAGTTTGCACCGCGCAGCTTGCACGCAGGCGGATGGCTAAATCTACAGTTGGGGGCCCACGCTGGGAAACACCCGTTCGGCCGCAACGAGCGCCCCCATCTCATCGTCAGCATACTCGCCATCTCATCCTGAGTCTGTTGGAGTGTTTCTTGGGAGCCTCTTCGAAGCCTCCCTGGGCGTCCTGGGTGCCTCTTGTCGACTCTTGGGGGGCCTCTTGGAGAGCCTTCTTGGTGTCCCGGGAACATCTTGGGGCCTCTCGGGGGGCCGCTTGGGGACCTCTTCGAGCCTCGTCGGAGCTCTTTCGGGTGCCTCTTGGGGCGTATATTCGCGGCCTCTTGGGGCCTTTCCGGGCCGCGCCTTTTTTTTGTTCCCCCGCGCCGGGCACCGCTCCGCCCGCGCGGCCTCCTGCCAGCGGCTCCTGGCCGTCGCGCTGTGCGCTGACCCGAGGGCCGCGGCCTCAGCAGCAGCAGCAGGAGCAGGAGAGGCGCGGGAGGAGGAGGCCGTCCCTACGTGGCACTGCCTCCACCCTGTTGAAAAATCCGTGTCGCCGCGCCGCTTGCCCTCGACGCGCCCGGTGGCGCACGAAGCGCCGACACCACCGCAGGCCCACGGCGGAACCCTGCGCCCCGCGCCCCAAGGAGGCGCCGCCGGCACCGCGGCGAGGCCACGGCAAGCCCTGACGCCCCCCGGCGGCCGCGGCCCCCGCCCCGAGGCGGCAGGCCGCGCGGCGGAGCAAGCGGCGCGGCGGCACGTGTCGTGCCGCTGGGGCGGCTGCCTGCCGCTGGCTCGGAAGCGCCCGCCTCGGCGCCCAGCCGCCCTTTGGCCTGTGCGCGGCCACTGCCGGCGCTCGGCACGCCAGCTGCCAACGATCGAGCGGGGGAACGGCTGCAGACTTCAGATACCCCAGGACTGACTTTTCCCCGTCGGGTCACGTGGCGAAGCTTCGTAGATCTACGAAGACGATACGCATGTCTTGTGGATCCGAAAGGGAAAACGACTCTGGGGAATATCAGTCACGTAGTCGGTCCCCTACTCGAAACGAGCCGACCAGTCAGTCCGCGAGCGTGCCCATCTCCTTGACGGTGCCCTGGTCGATGCCGTACTTCTTGATGACCTTGCGGTCGTGCAGCATGTCGAACTCCTCCGTGGCGTCCTTGCCGGCGAAGAGCATGATGGCCTTCTTCCCGCCGGGATGGTCCGGCATGAACTTCGTCACGTCGTAGACCTTGCCGCCGACGGCGCACCAGCAGTCGGTCTCGGTGTTGTGCTTCTCCATCTCAGCCGCGGTGACCGACATGGCCGGCGCGAGTGGGGCGGGAACGCTCGCGTGCGGCGGGCTGCGCCGCTCCGGGCAGGGCTCGAGGCGCTTTCTTCGGGGCGATGTCGGGAGCTCCCGGGGTGGCCCGTTGTTGGGACGTCTTGGCTTGTGGTCGGTGGGCTCCCTGGGGCCTCTCGGGGACTTACTGGGGACCTGTTCGGTCCTTGTGATACGGTCGGACCTGGGACAGAAGAGCATCCTTCAGGGACATGAGACCCTCCGCCGGCCAAAACACACACAGAACATCAAAGGGTACCCTCCCCAGGATGCGCAAGGAACATTCAACAAACACGAAGAACATCAGGGTACCCTCCCCGAACCCACCTCGATCTCATGCCTCGTCCCGACCGTGTTAGAGCTTGCCTCGAGACGAAGTAACCATGAACGCTGGAGCCCGCACTTTCTTACAAACCATCAGCTCCGCGCATCGTGCAGTCTAAAGTAGAATTAGCCTTCATCCTCCTGTCATTCCTATGCTGAAATGCCGAGCTGGCGAAAGGGAAATCGCGTAACAACGGAGGAATTGGAAGCGGGGTGGGGGAGGGCAGGCTCCGGAATCGGAAGACTACACAGAGAAAGTTGAGGATGGACAGAGTTAGCATGGGTCATTGACGTTCCCGTACCCCTTGCACCCCTCAGTTTGCACCGCGCAGCTTGCACGCAGGCGGATGGCTAAATCTACAGTTGGGGGCCCACGCTGGGAAACATCCGTTCGGCCGCAACGAGCGCCCCCATCTCATCGTCAGCATACTCGCCATCTCATCCTGAGTCTGTTGGAGTGTTTCTTGGGAGCCTCTTCGAAGCCTCCCTGGGCGTCCTGGGTGCCTCTTGTCGACTCTTGGGGGGCCTCTTGGAGAGCCTTCTTGGTGTCCCGGGAACATCTTGGGGCCTCTCGGGGGGCCGCTTGGGGACCTCTTCGAGCCTCTTCGGAGCTCTTTCGGGTGCCTCTTGGGGCGTATATTCGCGGCCTCTTGGGGCCTTTCCGGGCCGCGCCTTTTTTTTGTTCCCCCGCGCCGGGCACCGCTCCGCCCGCGCGGCCTCCTGCCAGCGGCTCCTGGCCGTCGCGCTGTGCGCTGACCCGAGGGCCGCGGCCTCAGCAGCAGCAGCAGGAGCAGGAGAGGCGCGGGAGGAGGAGGCCGTCCCTACGTGGCACTGCCTCCACCCTGTTGAAAAATCCGTGTCGCCGCGCCGCTTGCCCTCGACGCGCCCGGTGGCGCACGAAGCGCCGACACCACCGCAGGCCCACGGCGGAACCCTGCGCCCCGCGCCCCAAGGAGGCGCCGCCGACACCGCAGCGAGGCCACGGCAAGCCCTGACGCCCCCCGGCGGCCGCGGCCCCCGCCCCGAGGCGGCAGGCCGCGCGGCGGAGCAAGCGGCGCGGCGGCACGTGTCGTGCCGCTGGGGCGGCTGCCTGCCGCTGGCTCGGAAGCGCCCGCCTCGGCGCCCAGCCGCCCTTTGGCCTGTGCGCGGCCACTGCCGGCGCTCGGCACGCCAGCTGCCAACGATCGAGCGGGGGAACGGCTGCAGACTTCAGATACCCCAGGACTGACTTTTCCCCGTCGGGTCACGTGGCGAAGCTTCGTAGATCTACGAAGACGATACGCATGTCTTGTGGATCCGAAAAGGAAAACGACTCTGGGGAATATCAGTCACGTAGTCGATCCCCTACTCGAAACGAGCCGACCAGTCAGTCCGCGAGCGTGCCCATCTCCTTGACGGTGCCCTGGTCGATGCCGTACTTCTTGATGACCTTGCGGTCGTGCAGCATGTCGAACTCCTCCGTGGCGTCCTTGCCGGCGAAGAGCATGATGGCCTTCTTCCCGCCGGGATGGTCCGGCATGAACTTCGTCACGTCGTAGACCTTGCCGCCGACGGCGCACCAGCAGTCGGTCTCGGTGTTGTGCTTCTCCATCTCAGCCGCGGTGACCGACATGGCCGGCGCGAGTGGGGCGGGAACGCTCGCGTGCGGCGGGCTGCGCCGCTCCGGGCAGGGCTCGAGGCGCAGCGGACTTGAGACTTGATGGCTCCAGGGGCGGGCAGTACACGCATTCGCCAGGGAGCCTTCGCGAGTTCGGCGCGTCTTGGCTGCCTGTCAGGGCCTCTGGGCGTGCTTCGGAGGGGCCGCTGAAAGCCCTGAGCTGGAGCGCGAATTGGGGGCCTCTTGAAGCCTCTCTGGGCACGCCGTGCAGGACGGGGACGCGAGACCTCCCATACGCTTCTGGGGGCCTATTGGGAGGCCTCCCGGGAGGCCTTCGGAAGCATTCAGGGGGCCTCTTGTAGCCACTTGGGACACTCAAGGGACGTTTTCGAGGTCTCTGGGGAGCCTCTGGGAGAGAGAGAGAGAGAGAGAGAGAGAGAGAGAGCGATAGAGAGAGAGAGAGAGAGCGCGGGAAACGTCCCGGGGGGACGGCCCTGTGAGAGCCTGGCGGGGACGCAGGAGCGCCAGAAGGCTCACGCGTCGTAGTTGTAGGAGTGTCCTGGAGGCTTCCGTGAGGTGACGGGGGCATGTTGGGAGCTGCCCCCCCACCATGAGAGTGCCCCACGATCCGTTGTGGCACCCTGTTGGAACCTTCTTGGGCCTCCAATGGACCGTCTTGGAGCCCCCTTGGGCCGTGTTTGGGGCCTCGGAAGGAGTAGTGGAGCCTCCTGGGGTGCCTCTTGAACCGTCTGAGACGCCATCAACAACTGGAGAAGCCAATATGCTGAAAGTTCACGTCTCCCATGAGGAATTTGTTGATGTTTGCCTCCTGGGACCCTGTTGGGAGGCCACTTAAAGCCCTCTTGGGGCGTCTTGGGGGCCTCTCGGCCCTTGTTGACGCCATCTTGGGGCGTCTTGGAGCGTTCTTGGGGCAATTTAGGAGGTCTGGAGCCGTCCTGGCGGCCTCTGGAGCCGCCCGGGCCCCCATGACAGCCCGTGGCCCCGGTCCGCCCCCCTCCCCTCGGTCTATTCCGACATATCTCTCTCTCTCTCTCTCTCTCTTGACATATCTCTATATATACACACATCCATGCATACATGTGCACAAATAAAAATATATGTGTGTGATGGCATGCCTACATACATAAATACCGACATACATACATACATACATACATACATACATACATACATACATGCTTACTTATATGCATACATATATACACATATGCATACATACATACATACATACATACATACATGCATGCATGCATGCATGCATGCATGCATGCATACATATATACATACATGCATACCTGTCTACATACATACACACATACATGCATACATAACTACATGCATCAATGCATACATGAACGCATACCTACCAAACAACCAACCAACCAACCAACCGACCGACCCACCTACATACATATATACATAGCTACTTACATACATACAGTGGGGGCCAGTCCACAAGACACCCAACCCTGGGACCCCAAGACGTCCATTCATTTTGGCGTGGGAAGGTCACGCTTTCCATCGCAATACCATCGAAACCCAAGAAACTCAGCGCACCCTGGAGGCAAGCAGGGTGTTTCTTGGCAGGGGTCTCCACTGTACATACAGACATACATATATGCAGACATACAGATATACAGCCATACAGAGATACTGACACACAGACATGCAAACATACATACAAGTATACATACAAGCAAACACACATACATACATACATACATACATACATACATACATACATAGATAAATAAGTGCATGTAGACATACATACACGCATACAAACAAACAAACAAACAAACAAACAAACAAACATGAATACATGCATGAAGACAGACATGCATGCATGTATGTATACATACATACTGCATACATATGTGCACGCGTATGTGTATATACGTGTATACATATATATATATATATATATATATGTATGAATATGGCTGTGCATGTATGCATGTATGCATGTATGTATGTATGTATGTATGCATGTATGTATGCATGTATGTATGTATGTATGTATGTATGCCTGTATGTGTGTATGTATGTATGTATGAATGAATGCAGGTATGTATGTCTGTATGTATGGATGGATGTATGTGTGTGCTTGTGCGTGCACATATATATATATACACGCTAGAACCACGCGCGCGCTTCGCGCGCATTTAGGTTCTAGGGCAGTCCTCGACAACCTTACACGATCGGATGAGGAAGAACATCATCCCGCAAGGATCACCATACGGGAAGGCACTTCCTTGTGGACGCTTCGGGAGGCAAGTGGCCTGTGGACCGTCTTCGGCGGTCTTGAAAATCTCCTGGGCGTCTCGAGGGCCTCTCGACTATCTTTTGGAACCCGAGTGGACATTTCGAGGTCTCCTCCCCATGATGAAGCCCGAGGAAGCCAACAGGGCTGCAAGAGCTCCGCTAAAAGCTCCCAAGAGACACCCGAGGCTCCCAAGAGGCGTAAACGAGAGAGCCCACGGAGGGCCCAAAACTGCTTCCAAGAGGCCTCCAAGAGGCATTCCAATAAACCCATCTAAGTATCCAAGAAGCCTCTGAACAACAACCCGAGCGCGGTCGCGGGGTGGGCCTGGCTGCGACTTTAAAAGGGAAAGTGTGAAGTTCCTGTTATTTTCAAGTTCCCGCAAACCTGTACAAGAACGCTGCCAGATCACCCAGGATGCTTCTGAGCGGGCCCAGGGCGGCCAAACATGGTTTCCAGGCGTTCTCGTTGGAGCCTCGCTGGAGGTCTGAGGCCACAGACGCCTCCGGAGGCTCAGAAAAAGGCCAAGAGCGTCCCCCCAAACTTGAACTTTGATCCTCCCGCTCCCGCCTCCGTCTGCCCTCCTTCCCCCGACCCCGAATCCGTTCCAGACTCGTCCCCCGACCTGCCCTGAGGTCCACCCTGGTTTGTTTTTTCAGAGCTGTACGACTTTCTGGCAGCGCGGGGGCCCGCAAGGGAGTCCAACGGACGGAAAAACCGAGGAGACGCATCTGGAGTTCGACATTCGACGGAAACCCTTTGCGATTCTCTTCCTTCCTCCTGCTCCACAGCCCCTTCGGGAGTCAACTGGTCAGGATGTCGCGGTGCGTCCAGCTGCGGCGACGAGAGCTTCCAGAAACGCGCACCAACAAACAAAAACTCTGCGAAACACCGGTGGCGATCCCCGATCCTCCTGCTGCCCTCTCCTCCTCCTCCCCGTCCTCCTCCTGGGAGGCGGAGCGAGGAAGGCGTGAAGGAGAAACGAGGAGGGAGAGAGGAGGGAAAACAACGCTGCGGGGGAGGGCCGGACGAGACGAGGAAGGAGAAGGACGTGGAGCGGGAGACGCGGAGGAGCCAAGAGCAAGAGAGAGAGAGAGGTCAAGGAGAACGGGCAGCGACGGGTGGGGAAAACGGAAACGCAAGCGGGGGCACGCCAACGCCTGGAACAGGAGGAAACGGTAGGCCTTGACAAAAAGAAGGATTTGAGGGATGTCCCTTGTTTTGTCGAGCGGGGCCTCCTACCACAAAGTGGAGCAAGATGCTGGGCGAGAGAGGCGGAGGGAGGAAGGAGTGAAAGGAGAGATGAGGATGAGGGATGGGGGAGGCAGTACGGTGGGGGCATTGGATAAGGAACCATCAGATAAGGAATCCTCCAGGGTCTGGAGCCTCCTGGTACATTCCTTATCGAACGCCCTCACCGTACCGCACGAGGGAGGCGGAGAGAGGAAGGCATGAAGGAAGGACGACGAAGAGGGCTGAAGGAAAATATCGTAGCGGGGAGGAGGGAGGAGGAGAGGAAAGAGAAGGTTGTGGAACGGGAGACGCAAGAGAACCAGGAGCAGGCGAGCGAGCAATGAGAACGGACAACGAGGGATAGGGGAAACGGAAAGGTAGCCTGGGGAACGGAGGAGCGGGGGGGGGCAACTTGAAAAAAAATAGGTTTGAGGAAATTAGTGGTTTTCAAGTTGCCTCTGGAGGCCCCCAAGAGCACCGAGGATCGCCCCAAGAGGCCCCCAATAATCCCCCCCAAGGCTCTGAGGAAGCCCTCGAGCCCAAAATCATTACAAAAGCTAAGGACAACTTATGGCACTTGTGTTCTCGCATTTCCGACTTCGATGCGCTTCCGAGGGTTGCGCATGCACACGAAAGCCGCTCGGGACGCCTCTTGGGGGCATCTTGGACCTCTCCTGGGGGCCTCTTGGGAGCTCTTGAGGGCCTCTCGGGGCCCTCTTCGGCGCTGGGTGCCTCCAGGGCGGCTCCTGGGAGCTCGTTGGGGCCCGCTCGGAACGTCTTTGGGGCCTCGGCGGTGCCCCTTCGGGCGTCATGGGAGCCTCTTGTGGCTTCCTGGGGCCACTTTGCGCCGCTCAGGACGCCTCTTGGGGGCCTCTTGGAGCCCTCTGGGGCTTGCTCATGCCTCGGAAGCGCGTCGGAGGCGGAAGTGCGAGAAAACAGGAAAATCATTGATTCCCACTCGGTGTTTCAATGATGGTGGCATCTCGAGGGCGTCCCCGGAGCTCATGGGGGACTCTTGGCAGCCCCTTCGGGGCGATCTTGAATGCTCTTGGGGGCTTCCTGAGCCGTCGGGGGGCCAGCTTGGACAGCCTTGGAGCACTTTTGGCTGTCTCAAAGGCGTTCTGGGCCGTCTTCAAGCTTTTCGGGGGCTCTCTTGGACGCCTGGAAGGGTGGTACCAGCGAACTGCTGGAAATGGTAGCGGAGGGGGCGGAGGCCCGGTGGGCGTATGTATCTATGTACGTATGTATGTGTATGTATGTGTATGTATGTGTATGTATGTGTATGTATGTGTATGTGTGTATGTATGTGTATGTATGTGTATGTATGTCTGTCTGTCTGTCTGTCTGTCTGTCTGTCTGTCTGTCTGTATGTTTGTATGTATGATCGTATGTATGTGTGTATGTATGGATAAACGTGTGTATGTACATGTGGTTGGATATATATATATATAGTATACTATAATGTAATATAATATGATATGACATCATATAATATTAATATAATATAATATAACACAATGTAATATAATATCATATAATATAATACCATATACTATACTATAATATAATATAATATAATTTAATATAATATAAAATCATATAATATAATGTAATGTAATATGATATAATATAATATAATATACTATAATATACTATAATATGATACAATATAATATAATATAACACAACATAACACAATAGCATATAATATACTAGAATGTAATAGAATATGAGATAATAGAATACAATGTAATATAATAAAATATAGTATAACATAATATTATATTATAGTATACTACATTATATACGAAAGTATAATATCATATACTATAATAAAATATGATACGATATAATATGATATATGATGGTATAATATGATATAATATATATATAACATGTACAGAGAGAGGTTGGAATATGTGTGTATGTGTATATACATACATGCATAGATCTGTATGAGTATACAGGCATTGTGACATTTGTCTAGTTTTGCATACATATATATACACACGCATGTATACGTAGGTGTGTATGTACACACATCTTATCGTACGCACCTTTCCGAGGGAGTAGAGCTCAGAGTCGGTTAGTTGAAGCAACGTTTCTTGTGTTGGCCGTTTCGCTCGGGACATCCTCACAACTCTGAAAGTCGGACGCACCGCTCACGCAGATCGCGGCGTCACGGTCCACAAACACAGCCTGTTCACCATGTTAACATTAACCTTCGAAAACGCCATGGAACTCAATGATTTGAGCCCGTTTCTTGGAACATTGCAGTTTCGCCTGGAACATCCACACAAAAACGAGCCTCTTCCTCAACGCGATTCTCAAAACAAAAAAATAATAATAATAATAAACATATCCCAGTGCGACCCTACCTAGGAGAAAGCAGCATTAGTAGTAACAGTAACGCTAAGCTAAAGCTAAGCTAAAGCTAAGCTAAAGCTAAGCTAAAGCTAAGCCACAGCTAAGCTAAAGCTAAGCTAAAGCTAAGCTAAAGCTGAGCTAAAGCTAAGCTAAAGCTAAGCTAAAGCTAAGCTAAATCTAAGCTAAAGCTAAATAAGCTAAAGCTACGCTAAAGCTGAGCAACAGCTAAGCTAAAGCTAAGCTACAGCTAAGCTAAAGATAAGCTAAAGCTAAGCTAAAGCTAAGCTAAAGCTAAGCTAAAGCTAAGCTAAAGCTAAGCTAAAGCAAGCTAAGCTCAAGCTAAGCTAAAAGCTAAGCTAAAGCTAAGCTAAAGCTAAGCTAAAAGCGAAAAGCTAAGCGAAACGCTAAGCTAAAGCTAAGCTACAGCTAAGCTGAAGCTAAGCTAAAGCTAAGCTAAAGCTAAAGCTAAAGCTAAAGCTCCCAGGGGACTGGGGGGAACCACTCCCAGGGGACTGGGGGAACCGCCCGGGGCGTGTAGCACTGCCCGGCCCCTTTAAGCTAGAGAGTAAGAACCCTTCTAGGCAGAGCTTAGGTAGGGAACAATATCGCATGAGATATCCTCCCAAAATCGAGGCCCGAACACAGATTCCACACAGAACACACACCACACACACACAAACACACAGACACACACACACATACGCACCTACATCCATACAAACATATATATATAGATGTATACACACACGCAGAGAGTTTCCATATATATATATATATACACACACCACACTCAAAACACACAGACACACACACACACACACACGCACACACAAAACCTGCAACAAAAACAACATCCACACACATGCAAAGACCACAAAGAGACACACACGAACACACACACACACACATGAAACAAGCACACACACACAGACACACGCACGCACGTAGAACAGACATGCACACACACACCACACACACAACAAACCCAACGCAAGCAACACACACAATGCTCACACACATACACAAGACAACACACACACACACACCTTACACACATAACAAGCAGAACACGCATGACCCGCACAACTCACACATAGCAAACACAACAAACAACACACAACACACGCACACAACACAAATCACACATCATACACAACACAAATCACGCAATATAAACCTTAAGGATCACAACGCAACACACGCACACACACACACACACACACATCCTGCACATGTCTTTGTGCGAGCCTGCACACGCACGTGACACTTGTATTCACAGTCCCTCACCAGGCCTTGCAACTAGGGGTTCCTACTTGACTTCTACGGAACTGGGCTCGTTTGTCGGGTCCGCCGCCTTGTTGCCGCCTTCGCCGCCCCGTCGCCGCCTCGTCGCCGCCCGTCGTCAGGGCTCGCTTGTGGGGTCAGCCGCCCCGTTGCCGCCGTCGCAGCCCCGTCGCCCGCCTCGTCGCCGCCCGTGGCCGCCGCTCCACTGGACCCCCCCCCCCCGCTGCAATCCAATCGATTGCGATCCGGTCGAGTGCAGTCCAATCGGTCGCAGTCCAATCGGCTGCAACCAAATCTATGGCACCGCATGGACTGCACCACGTAGCTTGCACTGCGTAGATCTGCCCCACTTCACCTATATTACAAGGCATAACCTACACCACATGTAGTGCACCACCTGGCTTGCACCACGTAGATTCTCCTAAAAAGAGATCTACCCCCATCACCCCCCAGGGGCTATCCCCCACGCGTTTCGCTTGGAATTTCATATATGATTGTGACCATTCGTTCATTTTCCCTCTGAATTCATACCATCACTGGCCAGCCGGTATCGACGCCCCCACCCCGCCATCCTTTGCAAAAAAACTATGCGCGCACACTCGTGCATCACACATCATAAATGTTTGAAAATCCGTCGCAAAAAATTAAACGAAGTACACACGCGCGCGTCGTCGCGCGCGCATGCCGAAGCCCTGCAGAAACCTTCGGCTCCCGAAGGATATCACAATAGAGTATCCAAACACACACACACACACACACACACACAAATAACACTGGGTTTCGCAACACGGATTTTCAAAAACACACACACACACACACACACAAATAACACTGGGTTTCGCAACACGGATTTTCAAAAACACACACACACACACACACGCGCGAGCTCTTGCGAATTCTTAAGAAAACCATGCGTTTTTCAAGATGTCCAGAAACTACTACCAAACGGGATTCGCGTGCGCGCGTGCCGAATTTATTCGAACGCCCTTGAGCGCGTGCCGTCGCGAGAATCCTCTGCAACTAACGAGACGAAGTGCATGCGCGCGCGCCGTCGCGCGCACATGCCGAAATCCGTGAACAAATCATCGCGAAAGGATTTCCAAATTGAGTGCCCCAAACAAATATGAAAACACAGGGTTTCGCAACACAGATGTTCAACAAAAGCGTGCGCGCGCGCTCTTGCGAATCTTCAACAAAGACATGCGTTTGTACATACAACTGCATTGTATGTATATTCAGATGCGTACATAAACATATACTTGCTCGGCCACGACGGCGGCGGCCACGGCGGCGACGATAACGTTCTGGAGATGGGCCCGAGGGCAGCACTACGAGCCGCGTGGGCCCTGCTTACACAGCCCGCGGGGACGCCCACTGGTGTCGGTTGCCTTGCCGCCGCCGCCGACGTGCCCCCTGGCGTGCCTATACTTGTTCACCCAGGCGGCGGCGGTGGCCGCCGCGGCGACGACAACGGCCCGAACGATCCTCGTCGTATGCCTTCCGGGTCATAACTCTGGCATCCAGCGGCCGTTCGGGCCGATCCGGGCCCCCCCCGGACGCCCTCGGCGAGGCGCAGCTGCTGGAGAGCACCCCGGGGCTGGAAGGCCGCCGAGGATCCTCGACAGCGCCCAGCCCGATGCTGGAGCTCGACGCCCCACCCCCCATTCGTCCGACTCGACCCGCCGAGAGGGGCCCGCGGGCAGCACCGCGACCCGCGCGGCCTGCTTCGGGCGCGAGCGCGGCCGCCGCCAGGCAGCTCGCCTTCCCCTGGAGCGCCACCGCGCCCGACCTGCGCCGCCCCCCCGTCGGCCGCGAGCGGGAGGCCGCGGACGGGCCGAGGGCCGCCGAGGGCGACCGAGGCGGGCGGCGGCGCGCCAGCGTCCGCGAGCCCCGCGCGGCCCAGGCCGAGGGGGGCGAGGAGAGCCTTCTTCCGCTTGCACGTTTGCCCCAGCCATCCTGTGGCGTTGGGTCCTCGTCTTGAAGAGACAGCGCCCCGCGTCTCCTCCTCTCCTCTCCTCCTGCTCCCGCTCCTCCCTCCTCAGCCCCTCACTCTGGCACGCCCGTCACAGCCGTCATCATCATCATCATCATCATCATCATCATCATCATCATCATCATCATCATCATCATCATCATCATCATCATCATCATCATCATCATCATCATCATCATCATCATCATCATCATCATCATCATCATCATCATCATCATCATCATCATCATCATCATCATCATCATCATCTCATCATCATCATCAGCATCATCATCATCATCATCATCATCATCATCATCATCATCATCATCATCATCATCATCATCATCATCATCATCGCCGTCATCGTCACCATCATCGACACCACACCCTTCACACGTTTCGTGGCCCCATAAGGAGCTCCACCAAAGGTCCCAGTGGCGCCGTCCGCAGGGCGGCGCCACCAAATTTCGGCACAACCCTCACACGTTTCGCGGCCACACAAGGAGCGTCACCCAAGATCCCAATGGCGCCGTCCGCATGGCGGCGCCGCCCCATTTCGGCACACCCCTCACACGTTCCGTGGCCCCATAGGGAGCTCCCAAGGTCCAAGTGGCGCTGTCCGCAGGGCGGCGCCGCCCCATTTCGGCACACCCCTCACCCGTTTCGTGGCCCCACGAGGAGCTCCACCCAAGGTCCCAGCGGCCCCGTCCGCATTGCAGCGCCGCCCCATTTCGGCACACCCCATCACACGTTTCGTGGCCCCATAGGGAGCTCCCAAGGTCCCAGTGGCGCCGTCCGCATGGCGGCGCCGCCCCATTTCGGCACACCCCTCACACGTCTCGTGGCCCCACAAGAAACTCCACCCAAGGTCCCAGTGGCGCCGTCCGCATGGCAGCGCCGCCCCATTTCGGCACACCCCTCACATGTTTCGTGGCCCCATAGGGAGCTCCCAAGGTCCAAGTGGCGCTGTCCGCAGGGCGGCGCCACCCCATTTCGGCACACCTCTCACACGCTTCGTGGCCCCATAAGGAGCTCCACCCAAGGTCCCAGCGGCGCCGTCCGCATGGCGGCGCCGCCCCATTTCGGCAAACCCCTAACACGTTTCGTGGCCCCACAAGGAGCTCCACCCAAGGTCCCAGTGGCGCCGTCCGCAGGGCAATGCCACCCCATTTCGGCACACCTCTCACACGATTCGTGGCCCCATAAGGAGCTCCACCCAAGGTCCCAGCGGCGCCGTCCGCATGGCGGCGCCGTCCCATTTTGGCACACCCCTCACACCTAAGGCCCCAGTGGCTGCGTTCGCATGCAGCCCCCCTACTTTGGCACACCCCTCACACGTTCCGCGGCCCCAGAGGGAGCTCCACCGAAGACCTCAGTGGCTGCGTTTGCATGCCGCCACTCCCATCACTTTGGCACACCACTCACAGGTTTCGTAGCGGCTGCGCCCGCATATCTTTTCCCGCTTCTCCCGGCGCCTGTCGCCGCAACGGGTTACATCAGCATGTAACCCGTTTCGTCTGATCTCCGCACCTCCTGCGGGCGGCCCCAGCGGCAGCGCCAGCAAGGCGGGCCCGCCCTATTTCGGCGCTCCCTTCACGCGTTTCGTGGCGCCGTAGGGAGCTCCGCCGGAGGCGTCTCTCACAACGGCGGCACTCACAAATGCATATGGTTGGGTCCGTCGCCAGGATAGTTTGCCAACAAGGGAAAAATAAGTTCCAGCACCAACTCAGAAGCAGCGGGCATGGCTGGAACCTGCTCGCGGCTGAGGAGCTCGGAGCCTGGCGCGCGGCACGTGACCAGACGGGGGCGAGGAGAGGAGGGGGGAGACGAGCGCAGGAAAAAGAGCCCGTGCTCCTCCCTGCCTCGGCGCCCTTACGGGCGGGGAGGGTAAGGGCGGCCCTCCCGTGGGAGCCGCCGTGGGCGGCGGTGTCGTCGGAGGGCGGACAGAAGGGGGGAGGAGGAGGAAGAGGAGGAGGAGGAGGAGGAGATGGCAGGGGGAGCAGGAGCAAGCGGGCAGGCAGGCAGGCAGGCAGGCAGGCAGGCAGACAAGCAGGTAGGCAGGCAGGCAGGCAGGCAGGCAGGCAGGCAGGCGCTTCGAGAAGAGTCCGAGGTAGACCGAACTACGGAGCAAGTTGGGGACGCTCCCTTAAATGCGTAAGCTCGGCACCGCACTGAACGCGGGGCACCCGCGGTAATCCCTTTCGGGAGTTGCCAGGAGGAGGAGGAGGCGGAGGAGGAGGAGGAGGACGAGAGAGAGGCGAGCTAAAACCAAGACGCATCAGCGATGGGGACCGAGACGGATAGATGGTGAATCATCTGCGCAATGACTACAACTACAACTACAACTACAACTACAACTACAACTACTACTACTACTACTACTACTACTACTACTACTACTACTACTACTACTACTACTACTACTACTACGACTACGACTACGACTACGACTACGACTACGACTACGACTACGACTACGACTACGACTACGACTACGACTACGACTACGACTACGACTACGACTACGACTACGACTACGACTTACTACTACGACTACGACTACTACTACGACTACGACTACGACTACGACTACGACTACGACTACGACTACGACTACGACTACGACTACGACTACGACTACGACTACGACTACGACTACGACTACGACTACGACTACGACTACGACTACGACTACGACTACGAATACGACTACGACTACTACTACTACTACTACTACTACTACTACTACTACTACTACTACTACTACTACTACTACTACTACTACTACTACTACTACTACTACTACTACTACTACTAATACTACGACTACGACTACGACTACGACTACGACTACGACTACGACTACGACTACTACCACCACAACTACCACTCCTACCACTGATACTGCTACTGCTACTACTACTGCGCTAACGACGACGACAACAACGACGACGACTACTGCTACTACTACTACTACTACTACCACTACTACTATTTCGACTTCTTCTACTACTACTACTACTACTACTACTACTACGACTACGACGACGACGACGACGAATACTACTACTACTACTACGACTACTACTACTACTACTACTACTACTACTAATACAAATGGTTCTATCACTACAACTACGACTACTACTTTTACTGCAACTACCACTACTACTACTACTACTACTACTACTACTACTACTACTACTACTACTACTACTACTACTACTAATACTACTATTACTACTACTACTACTACTACTACTACTGCGACGACTACTACTACTACTACTACTACTACTACTACTGCTAATACTACTACGGGTACTACTACG
>CAUYUJ010008517.1:0-10618 GCA_963575745.1 Prorocentrum cordatum
CCTCCTCCTCCTCCTCCTCTTTCTCCTCCTCCTCCTCCTCCTCCTCCCCCTCCTTGCCCGCCTCTTCCGGGGTGCCCGCGGGAGCCCCGTTGGCTGCTTCGCCGCCCTGCCCGCCTCGTGCTCCTGCCCCCCCGTCCTGCCCGTTGGCGGGGGCCTGGTGGTTCGCTCGGCCTGCTGGTTGACTCGGCCTGCTCTCGGAGGTGTGAGGAGGAGGCAGGAGGAGGAGAAGGAGGAGGAGGAGGAGGCGGAGGAGGAGGAGGAGGCGGAGGAGGAGGAGGAGGAGGATTCCATGGATTCCAGCATTCGGGGGATTCACGAGTGCGAGCTCGGGCCCACGGGATCAATCGAAGTTCAGGGAGCGGGGAAGGCCAAGCCGTACTTGGGGGGCTTGCCTTCTGCCAGCCGCTCAAGATTGCGCCTGCCAGTTGCCGACGGCCTTCGTCTGGCTGTAGCCGGCGACTCGGCTGTAGCTGGCGACTCGGTTAGACAAGGTTTGGCCAGCTTCTGAACACTGTTGGCAGCAAAGCACCCGCAGGAGCGACAGTACAGTATACCTTTGAATTCAGCCAGGACGTGCGTCGGGTGCGCACGCGAGAAACATGGATGTCCGTTCGGGTTTCCTTGGGACGAAGGGCCAGGGGAGGTCGAGGAGCCCAACCTGCAAGGCGACGAGGACCCCAACACCAGCGCCCCAGGACACGGACCAGGCCAGAATTTGGCCAGCTCCCCGCGGACAGCGGGAAACTTACAGAGGCATCGCGAGCACTTGAAAGACCCAGCAACTTTGGACACATCATGGCCCTGCTCACGCAATCTCCCTCGGCGGATGTTGCTCGAACAGGGCCCTCTCTCTTTGTGGTGCTCTCTATCAAGGCGGTCCTCGCGCATCCTAGGGCACGTGAGCGCTACGTGCCTGGAGACAGCGAGGAGGCGCCTAACAACATTTAAACAATGTTCGTCAACATTATAGATTTCCCGCACCTTATTAGCAGGGAGGGCCCCCCACTTGGCAGCTTCCCCCGCGAAGAAATTGGCAACGCCATTGGCTACTAATCCCTGGGGGGTCAGGAGGAGGAGGATGAGGAGGAGGAGGAGGAGTGGGGAGGAGGAGGAGAAGGAGGAGGAGGAGGAGGACGACAAAGAGGAGGAGGAGGAGGAGGAGGAGGAGCAGGAGGAGGAGGAGGAGGATAAGGAGGAGGAGGAGGTGGGAGGAGGGGGAAGAGCAGGAGGAGGAGGAGGAGGAGGAAGAGGAGGAGGAGGAGGTGGGAGGAGAGGGAAGAGCAGGAGGAGGAGGAGGAGGAGGAGGTCTGGATTAGTTCGGCCTGCTCTCGGAGAGTGCCCCACCCCCCGCGTCTCGTGGGCGGTGGGGCTGCCGTCGCCCCCGCCGAGACGGCAGGAGGCGGCCCGCCGCCTCGTGGACCGCCACGTGGCGCTGCGCGCGACGCTGGCGGACCCGCTGCGCATGCTGTCCTTCTTCCTGGACGCCGCCCCTCGACGAAGAACAAACACACACACACACACACACGCACACACACACACACACGCACACGACGCACACGCACACGCACACGCACACGCACGCGCACGCGCACGCGCACACGCACACGCACACGCACACGCACGCGCACGCGCACGCACGCACGCACGCGCGCACGCACGCAAACACACAAACACACGCACACGCACACGCACACGCACACACACACACACACATCGCCGCCGCGCCCTCCATCGCCGCGGGGCCCTGATGTGCCCAGGAGGCTGCAAGCCCTGGCGGGCTCCTCACCTCGGCGGCGAGCGAGGGGGGCAATGAGAAGGAGAAGGCCTTCTCTCGACGCAGGGCGACACCGCATAAGACATAAACTTTTGGCGCTCCGCGCGGATTTCTTGGATCCGCGCTGGGCCCCCCTGGCAGCGCCTCCGGCGCCGCCCCTGGCGCGCGGCTCGCGCCAGGGGCGGCGATGAGATGCGATGCGATGCGACTTCGACCTCGGATCTCGATCCAAAAATACCCGATGTCCCGGAATGGAGGCCCACTGGCCTGCCGATGTCCGCGGATTCGATTGCTCCAGAGTCGGCTGCCGAGTTCCGCCGACCCGATTCATTTCGATCGCCGATCTGATTTCTCCATTCGATTATGGGTTCTTCTGGCCTCTTCGGATGCAAGAATTATGTGAGGATCGCTTCAGCATCGGCAGTGGCACATCCGCGGGCTGGTCCATCCTGGGCTCCCGCTTCTTCACCCAGCTGGATCCCGCTCAAGCTAGCCTACCCCTGGGCTCCGTCCGGCCGGCTTGCTCCCGCGTGACAGTGGCTCTTTCGATCGGGCTTCGGAGCCGTCCATCGTCTTTTTGCGAAGACCTCTCAGGAGTTGTCTTTTTTTTTCCGAGCGCCCCCTCCGTGCCCGCTCCGATCCGGGCACCGGCGGAAGATGCGGTTAGGAATGTACACCTTAGGCGATGCTTAAGAAAACCTAAGTTTTCGTCCAGAGTCTCGATTATTCTTAACTTTCCAATGTAATTCCCAAGATGTTGATAGAAGTTCTGGGTTTTATTCAATTTCTGAGACCATGAATTTCTGAACCCATGATTTCTTAAGCATTTCGCAGGGTGTAGGTCTGGCGCGCCACGCGCTGTGGGCTCTTGGCACGCCAAGCTTCGGCGCGACGCGCTGTTGGTGTCCCCCCCTTCTGAGCGCTGCTGTCCCGAGCTCTGTCCTGGCCCCCCTCGCCCCGCGGAGCGGCGCGATGCGCCAGCGGCTCGGCGTGCAGGGCCTTGGCGTGGGGCGCCGCCTGCGGGCGAGCTCCTGGCCGCCTGCGGGCCTGGCAGGACGCCCTGGCAGGCGATAATCGCTCGACACTGTTTCGACAGTTGTCCCTGTGCTCGAAATTATGTTTTGGGATGTGGCCCTTATGCACGATGGGAACAGCAAAACTCGACAGGCGATCTTCGAGCCTCCATCCTGCACTTGCCTGCAGGCCTCGACCCCCCAGTCTGCGCCCCCCCCCCCCGGCCGACCGTCCGAGCCACCGGCGCCCCGCGCGGGGGCCCTCGGCCCGCGCGGCCGCCCGGGGCCCGCGCGGCCGCCCGGGGCCCGCGGCGGCCTCGGCGGGGTCTCTTCCCGAAGCGGCTCGTTGCATCCTGCCTCGCAGTCGCTCCGCATCCGAAGGCTCCGTCCTCCCTCCTCCCCTCCCTCCCGGTTTTGAGTCGGGCGTGTCCCTTTACAGGAGGAATATAAACAATACTTAAAAATAGTCAGGGGACGATGTACATCTATATATATATATGTATATATATATACATATATATATAGATTATGTATGTATGTGTGTATGATATGTTTTTTATTAGTCGTCTCAAAACAAAAATCCCGCGTGGAGGGGGATCATTAGCTGCCCAACTCCTGGAGAGCAATCAGTAAAAACCCCCCTCGGCCCCCCCCCCCCTCATCAGAGGAAATTATAACGCTTCCGGCACCGGGGCCGGGGCGGAAGCGATATCCCCCGCAGGTCACCAGAGGTCCGCGGAGGGGAGGTCCCCGGAGGTTCCCAGGAGGCATCCAGAAAGGCCTCCACAAGCCTCTGAATGCCCGGTCCCCTTGTAGTCCAGAGCCCAGCGACAAGGCACACTTGCCCAGAGTCGCTTCCTGTGATTCTGTGCGTTTCTGTGAGATTCCTCAGAGATTCTTTTGGTACTCCGATTGGCTTCTTTTGAGATTCCTTGCAGTTTCCATTGTGATTCTTTTGGGACTCCTTTGAGACTCCTCTGGTGTTCATTTGATGATATTCTGGGGGTCCCTTGAGGTTCCGGTCATATCCCTTTGATGCCCCATTGCTTAAGGGAGCATCACATCGACATCCGGGGCCGGTGGATTATTTTATTTTCAATAAATGTGCTAACATATCGCGGGGGGGTTCGCGGAATCCGTCTGCGATATCTCTCCGTGGACTCTCCCATAGGATCCCCTGAACTAATCAATTTCCCTAGTGCGGTCGCCATAGGGATTGCTTATGTCCACGCGAGCCCGCGTTTTCCAAATTCCTTAGATTCCTTCGTGGTTCGTTTGAGCTGCCGCTGAGATGCCTTTGCGATTTCTGTTGGGCTCCTTTGAGATTGCTTTGAACTTCCATTGGTTCCTTTGATATCATGCGTGGGATTCTTTGTGATATTCTTATGGGATTCCTTTGGGGGTCCTTTCAAGTTCCTCTGACATTCCTTCGACAATCCCTGAAGGGAGCATCACATCGACCTCCGGTGCCTGTGGATTATTTCATTTTCAATAAATGTGCTAACATATCGCGGGGGGGTTCGCGGAACCCGTCTGCGATATCCCTCCGTGGACTCTCACCTCTCTCTCATGAAAGAAATACGGTAAAAATCGACCTACTGCAGAGGTACCACCCAGTAAAAAAAAAAAAAAGAAAAAAAAAAAAAAAAAGTCCCGATTGCGGTCGCAATAGGGTTTGCTTATGTCCATGCGAGCCCGCGTTTTCCAGATTCCTTAGATTCGTTCGTGTTTTGTTTGAGCTGCCGCTGAGATCCCTTTGCGATTGCTGTGGGGTTCCTTTGAGATTACTTTGAATTTCCAATAGGGTTCCTTTGAGATTCTGCGTGGGCTTCCCTCTGAGATTCCTCTGGGATTCCTTTGGGGGGTCCTTTCAAGTATAGTTACTTGCGGTGATTTCATTGTTTGTCATTTTTGATTAACTTTTGATTTCCGATGCGCGTCAGTTTCCCAGTGCTCTAGCAAGGCGGGAACCCATTGGCAAGCGTTCGCGCGCATTGGTTCTTCAGGCTGTCGCCTCACGTTGCCGCCAGCTTCGGGCCCGGGGGGGCAAATTGATTAATTATGCTATGTTTTTTTATGTGGTAGCGATATCGCCGGAGGGCGCCGCCCAAAATAATTATTTATTTTATTTTCTGTGCTAACGATATCGCCGGGGGGGTACTGTTTGCTTCTCCAGGGTTAATCCTGGTGGCTTGAGATCCCATCGGGTACAGCCTGCCCCCCCGGGCATGTCGGCCCTGGGGAGGTGATCAAACTCAACCGCCGGGTGACTTTGTCATATCGGTTGTGGCGGCGAGACGGACAGAGTGAAAAGGCAGGACAGGCAGGACAGAGTCTGGGGAGGGAAGGAGGCGAGGCGAGTTTCGGTCACCTCGTTACTGAATGCCCTTTCCACCAGGGTTTTCGAGGCGCTGTTTCTTGAAGTGCACCCTCCCTGCGCTGGTCTGGAGCTCGCTCCCTCGGGTGACAGCCGAGTCAGGTTGGATGACGCTTTCCCTCCGGGATGATGTCGCGACCGTGCCTGAATGCAGACCGCCGTGTGCTCAGTGGGGGTCTCCATGTTGCAGCTGGGCATTGAAACTACACTTGCAGATGCCACGCCTCTGCCTTCTGGACGGAGACCACGTGTGCCGCTGGGTATGTAATCCTCTACGTGTGAGTTCAGATCATCAGACAGTCTATCTCGCTCAATATCTTATCTTTACTTGAAACTGGTTATCATTTCAATGAGTTTCTGTGGAACGGACGCCATCCGAAACCCTGGTGCGTGAGAAAGCCAGGCCCCGCCGCGACTCAGGGGAACCACCTGTTGGGAGCGCACCTGGCGCGCCGGGCGCGTCCCAGTGCGGGGCTCTCGTCACATCCTCGCAACCCAGACCCCCGACGTCATGATTTTTTCATGACGCGACCCCCAGAGGTCCGGACCCATTCCCCGGGACCAGCTTTTCATCCTGAGTCGTTGTTTGACGGGCCTGAGGGCCGGGAAGGGCCCCCCTGGAGGCCGGAAATAGCGAAAGACCTCGCGTCGTGATTTTTTCATGACTCGAGGGGGTCTGGGAAAGTCGACCCCTCGGGGAGCGCACCAGGAGCGCAGCAGGCGCGCCGGGCGTGCCCCCGTCGGGGGCTCTCGCTCGAGACGTCCCCTCAAAGGCGAGCCCCCGGCGCGTGAGGAAGGCGGGCCCCGCGGCGCCTCTGGGACCACTCTCGTTGGCGCGCGCCGGGCGCGCCGGGCGCGTCCTCAGTCCGGGGCTCTCGATCCTCGCAAGGTCGCCGGATCGCTCGCCGACGGAGAGCCTCGATTTTCCGACCCCGGGTGGGGATGCGGCTGAGGATCGAAGAAGATCGGCTGGACGAAAGGGGGGGATTGGGAAAGGGGGGGGTACGAAATTTGCTGCATGCAGCTGGTTTCGGCCCCGCCGAGGGGTCCATTCCTCGATACATGGCTGCCTCCCAGCGCCGGGAGGCGCCAGGAAAATCAGCCGTGTGAGCTGATCCTCAAACCCCCCCTTTGCTATCCCCCCCTTTCGCCCGACCCGAGAAGAGAAGGCTGCACAGTCATACAACGTTGCGGAGGCCAGCGCGGATCTCTTCATACAACGTTTCGGAGGCCAGCGCGGATCTCTTGGTTCTGCGCCGGACCCCCCTTGGCGGCGCCTCCCGCGCCATCGCGATCCGCACGCCAGCCGGAGGGGGGGCAGCGATCCCCCCGCGAGGGCCCCCTCTGTGCACGCCATCCCCGGCCCCTGCCGGTGCCTCTTCGGCGCAGGCTCTCTCTCCAAGGTCGGGGACAGCGCGTCACCAGCGGGCTGGCGGGGCGCCACACCGCACGGTACATCGATCCAGCGCCGACAGTGCAGTCCGATCCTGGGGCCCAAGACTGCGTTTGGTCAGGACAGGTGCGGGTGTCTGGCTGGCGTCCTCCACTCGGTGCCCCAGACATTTTTGATCTGCGGGGCGAGAGCGAACCTCTTCCGCTAAAAGCTAGGCGGGCTACGCACAGCTTTAATTGGGGAGACAGGGCACAGGAAGGCGGGGTCTCAGGCGGCCGGAGCGGGCGGGGCCCGGAGAACAGGCGGTGCCGAAGTGGATGTAAACGGTGCCCCAGACATGCGACGTCATGATTTGTTCAGTCCGGGGTCCCTGGAAGTCCCGACCCTTTCCCCAGGACCGGTTTTTCGTCCTGAGTCGTTGTTTGACGGTCACGAGGCCCGGCGAGGGCCCCCCGGGGCCGAACTTGGCCAGACACCGCCCGTCCTGTTTTTTTGTTTCCGACGCGATCTTGCCCGGGGCCTGGCCGATCTTGCCGAGGACACGGGCATCCTGTTCACCCTGGTGGCGCGGCTGCTGGAGCGGCGCCCCTGGGGGCGCTGCCTGCGCCGCGGCCTCTCCTGGGCGCTGCGGACGGCGTGGCCGCGGGTGCGCCGGGAGAGGCCCCCCGAAAGGCAGGGCCCCCGTCGCCCGACACGCGGCTGCTCGAGAGGGCGCAGTCGCGTGCACGCTGTCGTCGCCACGCAAAAATAGCAACTCCAGACCGCCAGATTCAGGCCAGCAATGGCTCCAGGTCCTCCTGCTCCTTCCTCCTCCTCCTCCTCCTCCTCCTCTCCTCCCAGCTCCTACTCCTCATAGCCTCCTCCTCCTCCTCCCTCCTCCTCCTCCTCCTCCTCCCTCCTCCCAATCCACCCTCCTCCCTCCTCCCTTCCTCCCATCCATGTTGGGTGTGGGGTGGGAGTCGAGATTTCCCTCCTCCTCCGCTGCGCCTGCTGGTGCTCCCTCCGGTGCCCTCCCTCCTCCCTCCTCCCTCCTCCTGCTCCCTCCTCCTCCTTCTCCTCCTCCTCCTCCTCCTCCTGCTCCTCCTCCTCCTCCTCCACCTCCTCCTCCTCCAGCGTGAGCTCGCGGTCCTTTTGCCTCCTGTCCAGTGCCAGAGCCGCCGTGCTGAAAGTGTGGTTGTGCACGCCCCCGAGTCGACTGAAGCGCCTTTGGCGGCGAGGGGAGTCGCCGTGTGGGTGGGGAGGAGGGGGGGCGGGGAACAAAAAGCAGATCGTCGTCGTCGCCGTCGCCGTCGCCGCGGTGCGTCCTTCGGGGTTCGGGGGTCGAGGTTCGAGGATCGAGGTTTGGGCCTCAAGATTTGCACGTTTTCGCCGGTTCTCGGCGGCTAGTCTGGCCTCGGGATGCGCATCGCCGGGAGTGTTCCAGGGGTGCCGAGGTCATCCAGAGATGCCGCCGGGGAAACGGTGTGTGACCTGAAGCCAGACAACGAGGGCCACGAAGGGTGTCCGCAGTTCGGTCGGTCCAGCTTCTTCGCAGTCGGCGGCACTCCGTCGGTTCGAGTCGTTCGGTCGTTGCCGCCGCCGCCGCCGCCGCCGTCGCCGCCGCCGCCGTCGTCGTCGTCGTCGTCGTCGCCGTCGTCGTCGTCGTCGTCGTCGTCGTCGTCGTCGTTGCTGCAAACCAGGACTCCTGCCAGATCTGGCCAGGGCGGGCGAGGAAGGGGCGCCGTCTCGACCCACCGCTGCAGCTCGTCTCTGGTGCGGCGGCGCCCTGGCTCACGGCCGGGCCGAGGCAGAAGGTTGAGGCCGGTTCTGGGAGGGTGCCCTGGTGTTCTCCGCGCTTGTTGGATGCTCTTGTGCACCCTGGGGAGGGTGCCCTTAGATGCTCCGCGTGTTCTGGTCGGCGGAGGGTCTCATGTACTGGAAGGGTGCTCTTCTGGCCCTGGTCCGAATGTAGTGAGAAGTCCCCGTTCACGGGTCTCTGACCGACCATGTTCGGGGGCGGCCAAGAGGGGGGTGAGGATTGGGGGGTGGATATCATGGCGTGGGCCATGATATCTTCCCAGATTTGTTGGCGCCCATTCTTATTTCAATGCGTCCTTTGCCTTCCCACTGGGCCGCGCACATGCCGCCGACCATGATTTGCGCTCCCCCCCTCTTGGATGCCCCCCTCTTGGCCGCCCCCGAGAGAAGTTCCCGTTCACAGGGGCTCTGACCGACTGTGTGGGACAGAGCTTCCGCGCGATGCCCAGGCATCTGACAGCGTGGCTTTTTTGCAGTGCGCGGTTCCAGGATCTCCAGACCCCTCTCAGGCGACACTTCCGTGGAGGAGTGCGAGGAGGAGGAGGAGGAGGAGGAGGAGGGGGAGGAGGAGGGGATGGGGGAGGAGGAGGAGAGGGAGGAGGAGGAGGAGAAGGAGGAGGAGGAGGAGGAGGAGGAGGAGGAGGAGGCGGATAAGACGACGCCGATGAGGAGGGAGAGAGGAGGGGGGGAGGAGGGATGATGGTGAGGCGGGGATGGAGGAGGAGGAGAAAAGTAGTGAGGAAGGGGTAGATTTAGACCCAAGAAGGAGGATGCGTGGGCTGAGGTAGGTGCTGGATGAGTCGGTGTGCGGGTCGGAGGCTGTGCGATGTCGCCCCCATAGTCCTGTATTATAGAGTAGTACCCGCGCTTGATCGTGATGCCCCCATCTGCTGGAACGTAAAATGGTTCGCCCAGAATGGAAAGCTCCTCCTTCTCCCTCCTTCTCCTTCTCCTCCTCCTCCTCCTCCTCCTCCTCCTCCTCCTCCTCGGTCCGCACAAGCGTTTGGCCCGAAGTATCGACGTTGCTGTCCCGCTTCTGTCTGTCCTTCCTGCGCAGGAGCCTCCAGCACCGTCTGTCACCCGCGTGTTTCGATCGAATCCCGACTCGGCCGTGAGTTTCGAGACTCGCATGGTGCCCTTGCATGAGAGTCAAGGCCAAGGAGGAGGCCGCCAGAGCTGTCGCTTCTTCCTCAGGATGGCTCCTCCTCCTCCTCCTCCTCCTCTCCTCCTCCTCCTCCTCCTCCTCCTCCTGCTCCTCCCTTTCCTCCTTCTCCTTCTCCTCCTCCTCCGCCTCCTCCTCCTCCTCCTGCTCACGCCGGGATCTCAAGGGTATCGAGAGGCCTCGAGGGGCCCACGACGCGAGCAGATCGAGCCAGCCGAGAGCCTTGACAACAACCATTTTGGCCGGTGTGCGGGCGCCAGAAAAAACAGGCTTCGGAGGCCGACCTTGAGGGGCAACGATAGGGGGGGGGGGAAGCTCAGGGGGAGAGACTCCTCCTCCTCCTCCTCGTCCTCTTCCTCCTCCTCCATCTTGTCTTCCTCCTCCTCCTCCTCCTCCTCCTCCGGCCTGCTCCTCCTCAAGCTTCCTCCTCCTCCTCCTCCTCCTCCTACTCCTCCTACTCCTCTTTTCTCCTCCTTTGAGGGGCAGCGATAGGAGGGAACGGGCATGGGGGAAAGAACATGGACGTGGAATCGGCGATATATCGCCGATAGATCGGCGACGGCGACGGGCCCCGGATGGTGAGTCCGCACGTTCCTGGGCGGGGTGGTCTACCAGGCCCCTACCGGCGATGTATCGTCGATTCAAGCTCGATGTTTCCACCCCTGAGCCTATCCCCCTTCTCGCTGCCCCTCAGATCGGGGACACGAAAGACTCGAGTCGGCCAGAACTCGGGCTTGCCGTCGCTTTCTGACTAGCGCATCCTGGATTTTGACGGTCCCGTTTTCGTGGGATGTCAACGGCGGGAGCTCTCGTCGAATTCCAGATTGGGTCTCGTTATATTTATGATCGCCCCGTCATGCCAACCCGAGTCCCCCGACCCCGAGTCTCACGTCTCCCCGATCAGAATCTGAGGAAAGGCCGCCGTGACTCGAGAAGTCAGTCAGCGGCGAGCGAAGGGGGGAAGCTTTCAGAAGGCTCGGATGTCCCCTGGCCTTCTAAACAAATATCTAAACCTTCCCCGAAGACAGACCAACAAATCTCAGAAGGCGCGAGAACTTCTGAGAAGCCCCGCCGCCTTCTGAGAAGGCCTTCTTCTCCTAAC
>CAUYUJ010008517.1:10718-15718 GCA_963575745.1 Prorocentrum cordatum
GCATCAGCATCATCATCAGCATCATCAGCATCAGCAGCATCATCATCATCATCAACATCATCAGCATCATCATCATCACAGCATCAGCATCATCATCAGCAGCAGCATCAGCATCAGCATCAGCATCATCATCAGCCTCATCATCATCCTCCTCCTCCTCCTCATCATCATCATCATCGTCAGCAGCAGCACCATCATCATCAAAATCATCGTCATCGTCATCGTCATCGTCATCGTCATCATCATCATCATCATCATCATCATCATCATCATCATCATCATCATCATCATCATGGTCATCATCATGATCCTTCTCCTCCTCCTCCAACTCATCCTCCTCCTCATCCTCGTCCTCCTCGCCTTCCCCCCCTAGGGCGATGAGAACACAATGGCAAACTGAAATGTGTATTTTCGGTGTCTGCGGGACCTCGCTGAGACCAGGGACCGTGCAGGAACTACTCTGGATGAAGGGCCGGCCCCAGGGGAATGGGTGGAGGCCTCCAGGGGTCCACCGCCGAGTCAAGAGATCGGCGCGGCGCTCCGAGATATGCCGGCTGCTTTTCTTCGGCTGGGCGCGGCAGCACCAGCGGCAGGGCGGGCCTGCCGAGCAAGCACACCCTTCGGTGGCGACTCCACCTCCTCCTCCTCCTCCTCCTCCTCCTCCTCCTCCATCCTCCTCCTCCTCCTCCTCCTCCTCCTCCGCCTCCGCCTCCGCCTCCGCCTCCTCCTCCTCCTCCTCTCCTCCCTCCTCCTCCTATCGCTACCCCTCCGCCTCCTCCGCCTCCTCCTCCTCCCTCCTCCTCTCGAGGTGCGGGTGGAGCCCCGCGCCGCCACCTACGCGGGCCTGCCGAGCAAGCACACCGCCTCCTCCTTCGCCCTGCCGTCCCGCGGAAGGTGGCGGGGCCCGCTGGTTTCGACTGGGGGGCCTCCCCGCAGAGGAAAAAAAAACAAAACAAAAAAAAAAAAAAAAACGGCCCCTGTGCAGGGGGCGGTGGACGAACGAAGCGAAGGCGGGAAGCGCAAGAAACGAGGCCCCGGAAGCGGCAGGGGAGGCGTTGGGTGCGGGAATGGATATAACCTTCTTGCTGGCTCTCGCGAATCGACGCTAACCGACGTTGATCGGCACGAAGTCGACGCGAATCGACGGTAAATCGAGGCCATTTCATCAGTTACCAGACGCTTATCGACGCTAACGCACCCGAAAGACGGAATTACGAGGGCACAAAAGGATGCCATCATTTGCTACCGAAAATCGGCGGCGAACGAGGGGGGGAAGTGAGAAGGAGGCCCTCTCAGAAGGCGGGTGGACGTCCGAGAAGCCTACCAGCCTTCTGAGAAGTTACTGTGCCCTCGGGGAAGGCCTACGAAACTTTTTCAGAAGGCTGGGGGACTTCCGAGCCTACCGAAAAGACCCAATACTTCTCACCTCCCCCCGGGCTCGCCGCTGAGGAAAAAAAACGGTTTCCCCTCCGCCGCGCCCGCTTCGGAGGCGACGGGGCGTCCGCAACGAACACGTCCGGCTGGGACTGCCTCCGTGCGCTTGCCGGATTCGCCTGGGCGCCGCTCTCCGGATGTCGCGCACGCTGGAAAAGCGCCTGCATCCTACAAAATGTGCGCGTGTCCTTCGTGGCCCTCTCTTCCTCCGACTGGGCTACCGAGAAGAAGAAGTATGGATGTGTGGTGCAAGATACACGGCAAGCACAAGGAGTGCCGTTTCTCTCACGTGCAAAGTGCGCTCCTCCACACGCTCCCGGACCCGAGGCACGGGCCACGGTTGCAAGGTAATCGATCACCTTGCGATTGCCACTCACCAGACCGCCAACGGCGGCTCCTTCACCCGATTCAGCTCAGACAAACGACGCCAGAGCTGCAGCGCAAAGCGTGTCGGAGATGCGTTTCGGATCCAGGGAGGGTACGAGCAGCATCTACTGATCACGGGCATGAGCACTTCATTAGAAAGCTGGCCATGTCAACGTGTTCCTGACGAAAAAATACTCCTCAAAAACATCCCGTGTACCTCAGGCAGCAAATCCGGGCTCGATGTTGGGGATTGTTGCGACAACGGCTCTCTCGAACAATGTTATCCATGCCAGGCACACGCTTGTCGATACAACCACCTCACCTGAACGCGACATCAAACTCAACAAGCGCGATCATCCAGTGTGCGAGCGGAACTGCGAATGCGAGCTCGAATTCAAGTTCGAGAACGAGTGCGAGAGGGATGGGGGTAGGAGGGTAGGATGCCAAATTCGCCGGCCCAACGGGCCAGGGCGTGCTAAGATCTCCGGTACCTGGTTAACAGTATTTCTAGTTCGCGCGCGCGGGGCGGCCCCTGGGGGTCCCCGGGCGAAAAGTACCCCGGCAAGCAACCCCGGCAAGTCCCCGGCAAGTCCCCGGCAAGGTCGGGTCAGAGATGCCGGAGTTCTGTTTCGGAGTCCAAGAGGGCTCCAGATCGGTCCAAGAGGGCCCCGAGAAGCTTTCTAGACGGTCCAAGAGAGGCCCGAGACGGCCAAAGATCGCCCGAAGACGCCCCAGATGGCCCCAAGACAGCCCAAGAGGCCTCCAAGACGCTCCAAGGGCCTTCCAAGAGGCCTCCGAAGAGCCCCAAGTTGCCAAAATCGTTGATTGTTCATTGTTTTTTCGATGTTTTTTTGCGTTCTGGCCTTTTCGCTTCCGGACGCTCCAAGAGGGCCCAAGAGGCCTTCAAGACTGCTCCAAGACGGCCCACGAGGCTCCCAAGACGGCCCCGGAGCGGCCCAAGAGCGCCCCCCAGACGGCCCAAGTGCTGCCCAAGGCGGACCAAGAGGCCCCAAGACGGGCCCAAGAGGGGCTCAAGAAGGGAACCGAGAACTGAAAAATCGAGCCCTCCGCCCCAGAAGGCGCCCAGGACCCCGAAAGAGGCCCCAAGAGACTCTCCAAGACACCCCCAAGACGCCCCAATAAGCTCCCGTGAGGCCCCAAGAGGACCAACAACGTCAGGCCCCAGGCCCCAAGAGGACCAACAAATACCGCCAAGAGCCCGCCGAAAGCCCCCCAAGAGACCGTCACGAGAGCTCAGGAGGCCCCCTGGAGGCCTCCCGAGTTCTCCAAGAGGCCTAAAAAGAGGCGCCAAGAGGCCCCAAACGGCCCCACCGAGGCTCCAAGAGGCCACGAACGCGCAAGCAAACGCCTGCGATGGCACAATACGGGCCGGCGGAATGAGCGAAGCGATTAAATAAGGCTAGCTTGCCCCATCACCCCTCGCCCTTCGCCACCCACCGGCATCCTCCTACCCCCGACCCCTCAAAAAGGTTAACATTACGAATCATATCGTCATCCTTCCCATGGTTCCGTCCCAAAGGTATCAAGTTTTCTCTGCAGACTGGTTCTCTTACACCGAAGATTTTAAAAAGGCTGCCTTCCTTTGCTTTGCAATCCGATTGCGATTATAGATTGCATTCCCGCTGCAGCGTGGGCCCCATTCTCGGAGCGGCGATTTGCTCTCGTCGTTCAGAACAGCGCTCTCGCACCAGCACGGACCTTTTTTGTGAATCCCACTCCTTTTACATCGTTGCCGCCCCCCTCATATCCCCCCATCCGGCCTCCCCGGTCATCCTGCTCCCCCCGGTCCTTCCAGACCAGTTTATGGCGTTGCTGCTCGTCCTCATCCTCCCCCTTCCTCACCTTCCAGCCTTTTCTTCCTGCTCATCCGCCTGTTCCGCCGCCACATCCTCCTGCAAAGTGCGCAGCTCCCCTCTTTTTCTCTGCTTGCGCATGACGCGGTGGGGTCTCTTCTGGGGCTCCAGGTCCGCTGCGACACGCGTCGGCGGAGAGGGGAAAAACAGCCCAATGGGAGGGGAGGGGTGGGAAGAATAGAATGCCAGATATGGCGCGAACGTGCCTACCCTGCTTCACCCCTCGCCCGTGATCCCTTGCCCCCACCCCCGCACCCCGCACCACTCACTCATAACCCTTTTCACCCCTCGAAACTTACACCATATGAACACCAATATCCGGTCCCCCTGCCTCTGTCCAGGCAACAGCCAGCACTCTCCGCGTATTGACTTGTTTTACACACGTGATTGTTTGTTTTTGCCTATGGTTGTTTTGCAACCGACTGTTTTCTGTGACTACAAAAAATGTTACCGCTGCAGCGCGGGCCTCATTTTCGGATCGGCGCGTTGCTCCCGTCGTTCAGAATGACGCTCTCGCCCCAGCGCAGGCCACTGATCTGGGTCCGGATCCCTTTTTCGAAGTTGTCGCACCCCTCATTTCCCCTCCTCCGCCTGCTCCTGGTCTGCCTGCTCCTGCCGCCCCCTTACACTCCAGCTCCTGATGCCGATGTTCATCCTGCTCCTCCTTCCTCTTCCTTCCCCCTTTCTCCTGCTCATCCTCCTGCCCAGTCGGCACCCCCTCCTCCTGCAGTGTGCGCAGCTCCGTTTGGTCTCCGACGGCGCACATCGCGGTGGGGTCCTCTTTGGATCTCCAGGCCGGCCACGACGCGTGGCCGCGGGTGGAACGCAGAAGTCTGCGCAAGGGATTCGGGTGTGAGGGAGGGCAAGGACGCCAGGTGTGGCGCGAACGCACCCAGCTCGCCCCCTCACCCCTCACCCCTCACCCCTCACCCCTCACCCCTCACCCCTCACCCGCACACGCCACTCCAAACCCCTCGCCCTTCACCCACTACCTCTCACTCGTCACTCCTCAGCCCTCATTCCCCCCACCCTCACCCCTCACTCCTGCTCTTCCACTCCTCGCTCCAAACTCCTCACAATCTTCACCCCAAACCCTCCCTCCTCACTCCTCACCCTATCACTCCTTACGCCTCACTTTTCACTACTCACACCGCACCCGTCCTTCATCACTCCTGACTCATCGCTCCATTATCCTCGCTCTTCTATTTTCGCTCTTCACTCCTCACCACTCACTTTTCACCCCTCACTCCGCACCCCCTCACCCCCTCACCCCCTCACATCTCGCCCCCCACCCCCCACCCCCACCCCCAACCCCCACCCCTCACC
>CAUYUJ010008517.1:20718-39657 GCA_963575745.1 Prorocentrum cordatum
AGAACGGCAAAGCACAAGATGCAAACATCGCCATGCTGCACCGAAAGCCCGTTCCCCGCTCCTGGCCCGCTCATAGAAATTGACAGCCTACTACGTCTGACCACATCACTGTGCAGCATCGGCCACTGTGCTGTAAGCACTGAGTCGAGTACCCACAGATCCCTTCGAATTCTCAAAATGTAAAAACAAAACTCTGCTGAGGGCCCTTAAACAGATTTCCTTGTGCGCTCAGGCGTCCCTGGAGGCGCCCCGCGTGGCTTTCCAAGAGACCTCAGCAACGTTTTTCGGGAAACGCAGTTCCAACATGACGTAACGTTGCCTTTGAACCTTCATGAAGCCATCTCTCGATCGCAGAAGTCCTGGCAAGGTCGGACGGAGGTAAGCGGGCCCGACGACGATATAAAAATGCATTCAACTGTGCTCGCCATCTCGGCTCCCCACCGGCCCGATCACTCGGCCCCGAGGCCGCACGAAAACAGCCGAATGATGGGAAGCCGCCGGCCGGGGAGTTGGCCGAGAGGTCCGCGGGGGCCCGTGCCTGGAAAAAACCTGCGCCGCAGGGGTCTCCAGGCTGGCGGTCCCTGCGGCCGCGCTTCTCGCGCCACCTCTGGCACGCCGAGCGTGCCGGGAAGCGGGTATCCAGCGCTGAAGTCCCGGAAGGCCGCCCAGATCCCCGAGTCTGCCCCGAACAGCTGAGGAGGGAAGACTCCTCCTCCTCCTCCTCCTCCTCCTCCTCCTCCTCCTCCTCCTCCTCCTCCTCCTCCTCCTTTTCCTCCTCCTCCTCCTCGTCCTCCTCCTCCTCCTCCTCCTCCTCCTCCTCCTCCTCGTCCTCCTCCTCATCCTCCGCTTATGGCGTTCTGCGAGCTCCCAAATGCGTGTTCTCGCAGGTTGTACTCAGGGAGAAGGCTAGGCTCAGCCTTCCCGGGTCCATCCTTGAATACAATTGTGGAGTCTGAGACAATACTATATGAACAGAGTAAGACCAATAAGTATGCGACCCGCTATTCATCAAGCACAGTGGACGAAAGAAATCAGTAACTGGTTTCCCTGTGTCCGACATGGCCGCGAGGTCCTCACCTATGAATGGAATCCACGAGTGTCCGTTGACTCTGTTGATTTGCGAGATGGCCTGGCACTTCTGAAGAAACGACAGTTTGACTGCCCAGGTCGTCATCATCGGGTCTGTAATCCCAGTATAGAGGTCGAAAATCTCATTCACCTTGACCTGCCAGTCATTTGTGGGGGCCTCAGGATCAGTCGCAAAATTCCCCTGCGTCCGAAAGTAGTCAAGGACGTTCCAGGGACCTCGCCCAATGTAGGGCGGGTCATCTGGCTCAGCTTCGGTCGCGGTTGGACCCGATTCGGGCGGTCCATCCCCTCCACCACCTCCTGAGGAGGGATGAGGGGGTCTCCAGCGCGCCGATATTACTCTTAAGCTTCCAGCAACTCGCGCCGGCGGTGAACTGTCAACCTGGTCACCGCCGGGAACCTCGTGCAGCTCCTTGCACGCGTACGGGTGCTCTCTCGAAACATTTCTAGAAAAACGTGAAATTCACATTTTTCGGTGTGAACATGAAGTCGGGTCGGGGGAGTGAATTAATACTGAAACAGCCTCTAGAAAGCTGAGCTGATCCGGGAACAAATTCTATATGCTAATGCTCGGCGTAATAATCTGCTTTCTCAAAATAAATTGCTAAATATTTTTCAAACCTTAGCAAAACCGACCCAAAATTCTCACATTGTCCGCCTCGGCCGCATGGGCCACTTGATAGCGTCCAAAACCCGGAGAGCAAAGGGACCCTCACACTGGGCGCCGGCGGTAAACCGTCAACCTTGGTTACCGCCGGGGACTCGTAGAGCTTCCTTGCCATATACCATCTCTAAAGAATCAGCAGAGTACGAATAGTTGTTCAGCCCGAGCGCTAATAGCAGACTGATTGCAGCCGTCTAGATACATTCAACTAGCGCCTCTGATGATTTCCTTCCGATTGCTGTGCAGAACAGCCCTGTAGCTCATCTGCAGCGCGAGTTGACCAAGAAAACCAATACCGTCTCCAAGGAATTAGCAGAGTACGAATAGTTGTTCTGCCCGAGCGCTCATAGAAGACTGATTTTAGGGGTCTAGATACTACCAAATAGCGCGCCTCACGATTGTCTTCCCATTGCTCTGCCTAAAAGCTCGGGAGCTCATATGCAGTTCGAGCTTAATCAGAAAAAACATTCCATCACCAGGAAAATTAGCCTGGCGAAGAACCCAACCATATGCAGTTGTCAGTACCGCAGCTGCGGGTTTCATCTTCAGTGGAACTCCCCATAGGACCACGGAACGTGTGAGGGGTGTGCCGAGATGGGTGCCACTGGGGCATTCGGTGAAGCTCCTTTGGGGAAATGAAACACGCGCGGGGCGTGCCGACATGGGTGGCAGAAACGCACGTGAGGGCCGCCACTGGGCCTCCAGTGGAGCTCCCTATGGGTCCCCGAAACATGATGCTAATGCGGGGGGGGGGCCGGGATGGGTGGCGGAGACGCATTTAAGCGCCGCTACTGGGGCCTTCGGTGGAGCTCTCTATGGGGCCACGAAGCGCGTGAGGGGTGTACTGGGATGTGTGGAGGGGGACGCATGTGAGCGCCGCCACTGGGGCCTTCGGTGCAGCTCCCTATGGGGCCACGAAACGTGTGAGGGGTGTGCCGAATTGGGTGCGGGTGGTGACGCATGCGGGCGGTGCCACTGGGGCCTTCGGTGGAGCTCCCTATGGGGCCACGAAACCTGTTGTTGTGAGGGGCGTGCTGGGATGGGTGGCGGGGACGCATGTGAGCGCGGCCGCTGGGGCCTTCGGTGGAGCTCCCTATGGGGCCACGAAACGCGTGAGGGGTGTGTTGAATTGGGTGGGTGTGGGTGACGCATGTGAGCGCCCCCACTGGGGCCTCCGGTGGATGATGGGGCCACGCAACCTGTGAGGGATATGCCGAAATGGGTGCGCGGGACGCATGCGCATGTGAGCGCCGCCACTGGGGCCTTCCGCGTGGCTGGATTCGGGGAGGTCTGGCGGAGAGGGACGATCGAATCACCCGGTCCCGCACTGGAGGACGCCATCTCCGATCACAGCCAGAGTCGCGCGGCGGACCCCCAACGATGACAATGATGACCTGCAGAGTTCGTTTTTTCAGGTGTGGCCTCAGAATGCACTGAGGCGCGTCTTGAGCCAAAACGGGTACGGACCCTCATCCGTCCCGCGGCTCGCGCAAGGTTTCGTGACAACTTCGTGCCCGAATAAGCGCCCTAAATTCTGCCCCTGGTGATTTGTCACCGGAAACGAGAAGTCAGAACTCCGGGCGTGCCGGCCCATCCGCTTTCGAACGGGCGCGCCTTCAACCAGAACATCCGCACTGATTCTGACACGAGCGTCGTCGACTATCGAGCGGATTCCCCGCCCGACCACCGACTTTGAGCGAAATGCACTATTGAGCATCGGCTGTAAATACAATAAACTAAAGTTATGGGGCCGGCCCCCAGAGGCTGGTTGAAAATACAATACAGGTCTTAATACACATGCACATGTCAATGGCGGTGAGAGCAAGGACTGAGCGGCTGGCGCACCGGCTGATCTCTTCTCGCAGCGGCGGGTGTGAACGGATGGCGCACCGGCAGAACTCTTCTCGCAGCGGCGGGCATTCTGGCCTCCTCTCGTGGCCAGAAACAACACTCGGAATCAGAGGGCCGGCGGGTCCTGCGCTCTGGACGCTCATGCATGACATGACTACTGTATCAATTCATGAAAGTATAAAGTATACGGAAGCCCTCGCCCCCGCGCGTCTCCTCGGCTGTCGAGGGGTTGCCCGCCCGACAGTCGAGAGCAGCAGGATGGATGCCGACGAAGAGGTCACCTGTGACGTGTACGCTATTGCTCGAGATGATGATCAATGCGTGCCACCGTCCTTGACTCCAGTCAGGTTCCGAAGGCAAAATATGCATACACAGTTATGACTCCAATGACCTGTCAACACAATGAGCGATACGTGCCTGATGGACTTACAAGTTCCCCCCATCCGCAGTACACGACAAATGAATCTGTGGATGCCCACGTCAGTCCATGGCCTTTTCAAGTGCCGCCCATCTCCGCTCAGAAGCTCCAGGTCTGTTTCGCGGTGCCCCTCTGCGGCGTTTCTTTCTAGGGCCGGCCTCTTCTCCAGCTCCAGCGCCTGGGCGTTGACTCGCACGATCGGCCCCCGCGTCTCCTGATACGCCAGCGGCAGATGAGGTGGCTCCACGGCCTCCTCCAGTCAGCTGCGCCGTTGCCTCGATCACGGCGCGCAGCTGCTCGTTGGTAATGCCGTGGTTCCTGACGAAGGCGGCGTAGGGCACGCGCATGTCGTCGGCGTAGTTCGCGCACACCTCTGGCAACGAGGTGAGATCAGAACCTGGAATCCACTTCTCACACATGGCCCTCAAGAGCTCCCCCCAGACTGGGTGGTCGCGCGGGACGTCCGGGTGGACGATGCCCTCAAACATCACAGTGCCCCCTCCTGGTCCACCTTGTCCCGCTGCAGCGCCTGGTCGTGGAGGTTGCGCAGGATGGGGCGTGGAGGGCCCGTCGCCTGCCATGTCGCTCCTGTTGGCCCGTCCCGGTGTCACAAAAGACGCGTGCGCAGCCACCGTGCTAGGGAGCTGCCCCTCCATGGCATCGATGAGGACCTTGATCACCTCGGGCGTGGCCAGCTTGGTCAGCGCGTCGGCGACCATCTCCTTCGTGGGGCAATGGCTGAGCTTCACTCGGCCCTGCTTCCCCTCCTCCAACAAACGCTTGGCACGCACGGCATAATAGCGAGTGCGCCAGGTTGCGCCCAAGCTAGCAGCAGTGAGAGCAGCCTGGTTGTCGATCATGACCTCGACGCAGTTGGGGTAGATGTACAACGTGGAGAGGAGGTAGCGAATCCCCTCGGTCACCTGCCAGCCCAAGGCGGCAGCGCAGAGCTCGGCCTCGGCCGTGGACAGCGCGGACAAAGCTGCCCGGCTGGAGCGCCACGTGATCACCGAGCCACCCCAGCAGATGATCAGACCATTTTGCGACTGGGTGGCTGCCCCGGCGAACCCCGCATCTGAGTAGACGCGGAGGTCGTTCTCGTCGCCCTGGGCGGTAAGGAGAAGACCTTGGTCGGCTGTCCCTGCCAGGTACCGCAGCACCTTCTGGGCGAGGTCGCGGCTCCATGCTCCATACTTGGTGGTGCTTGAAGCCAAGAGGGAAGTCCAGTAGGACACATCTGGCCTGGCGCGCGTGGCAAGCCAGTTGAAGGCCCCGGCGCGTGCCTGCAGCTCCTTGAGCTGCTCTCGCTGTGGCGGGTCCTCCTGCTCAGGAATATTGTCCATGGAGACGCCTGTGATGGATTTGCAACGGTCCATCCCGTGCTCTGCCAAGAGCTCCTTGGTGAACCGCTCCTGGGTGAGGTAGATGTCTCCGTTCGAGCGCCGGTGCCAGTCCAAGCCCAGAAAAGTCAGGGACACATCTGGCGCGAGGACTCTCTCGGGCCCAAACTCCCACAGACTGGTGGGCGCCTTCACGAACGCCTTCCTGCACGGCCCTTTCTCGGTGAGGAGGAGCATGTCGTCCACGTACACACACAGAAGACCATGTAATTCACGTGGGTATCCTTTCCGTATGATGCTCCACACCTGTGTGTTGGCCTCGTTCTGCTCCAGGTAAAACTCGTCGTCATCGTGGGTCCACCTGAGCTGCTTCAGCTTGCGATCCCTTTCGTCGGACCACCACTTCGGACTCTGGCGGAGGCCGTACACCGCCCTGTTCAGCTTCCACACTACGCCCTGCTCAACGATGCCCCAGGCGACCCATTGTGCGGGAGGCTGGACAAGGATGAGTTCGTCCGAGGGCAACGGTGCATTGAGGAACGCCCCCTTCACGTCCAGTTTGCCCACCACCCAGTGCCGCATAGCCGCAAGCTTGGCAGCCATGAATATGCTGGATGGCTCGGCCTGGGCCGTCCAGCGCTGCGCTGCGGGGTCAAACTGTTGGAGGTTTCCGGCTATGCAGGTGCGGCACTTGCGGAAATCCTGGTCTGTGCGCGACCACACGTTGAGCATGGGCAGCGGCCTCTTGCCATATCTCTTGATATCGTCTGCTGTCGCAACCTGGACCGCGCCCCGTGTCAAGAACGAGTCGTGCTCCGCCTGGGCGGCGAGGATCCACGAGTCGAGGTCGGGGCCGACTGCTCGGCGAATCTCTTCTGGAGGCACAACTGTCTTGCCTGGCTCTGGGCCGGCGACCTGCTGCATGGCCTGAAGAACATCGCCTTCTACATGGTCGACTGGCCCTGGGTACGCCACTGCTGCGCACCACGCCGGGAGCAAATGGCAGACGAAGCGGGCCACGAGAGACGGCTCTCGGCATCGTCTCCGCCGTCGGCGCGAAGTTCTCGAAATGCGCGGTGCCTCGCACTCCTTCTCGTCGTCCTCTGCCATCTCGGGTTCCGAGTGCTTGCTGTCTTCGGTCTCCTGCTGCGCGTCCAGCTCGCCCGTCGCGGCCTCGGTGCCCCCCTCCACTGCGGGCAGAACGGGGCCCACGGCCAGCTCGTCGTCGGCGGAGAACGAGGACTCGAGATCTTCCCAGTCGTAGAACTCGGCCTCCCCGGGGTCCGCGGTGGAGTCGTCGACGGTCGACGGCGCTGAACCCCACGTCGCGGAGGTAGATGCGGCCATGGCGAAGGCCAGCGCAGCGTGCGGGAAGCACTCCAGGGGGCTCTGGCCAGCTCGGGACAACTGAAAAAACGAACTCTGCTGGTCATCATTGTCGTCGTTGGGAGTCCGCTGCACTTCATCTCCTGGGTCGGGCGCCCTGCTCTCGGGGCCTATGCTCTCGAAGGCTGGCTCGTGGAGAAAATCTTCCTCAGGACTCTGCAAGTTTTCGACCTCCTCCTGAACGCTCAGTCACGGACGTGGCGCCCGCAAGCACTCCCCCCAGACCAAGGTGCGCGGTCTGGTTTGCCTCCGGCCTTTGCGCGTCTGGAGACATGCCTCGCAGGTGGCCGTCTCGCGCGTGGCAGCCAAGATCCTGGGGGCGCGGCCTGGGCACAGCTGCGGCGTCGAAATCAGCCGCGTCAGGGAGGTCAAGAGGGCGGTCGGGAGGATCCCAACTGCTCACGTTGAGCTTCACCCACACGAGGTCGTCCTGTGAAAGTCCCTGAGGTTGGACGTCGGCCCGTGGCTTGATCCATCCTTTCTGGCACACCCAATAAGCGTCTGGGATGCGGTCGCAGGCGCCGAAGATGGCGCAAGGCTCCGCACGCGGTGCCCACGAGCTCCTGGGCGGCGGGGAGGTCACGAGCATCCCGCGCGTGCCGAAGGGCACCCTGGGATAGCAGCCGAGGCCGGCGTCGGCCCGCTCCAGCTGCGCAGCCGCCAGAACGCCGACTCCCCAGAAGTTGGTCGGAAGACGGGCGCCGCTTAGAAGGCATCGGCACCGGCGCTTGAGGCGCCCGACCGCCTGCTCCGCAGAAGCGTTCGCATTGGGGTCGTGTCCCTGCGCAGTTGTCTTGTGGATCGCGTGCGCCCGGCAGTATTCGGTGAGGTCGCGGTTGACGAACTCCGCGCCTCTGTCGCTGTGCAGGCGGAAATAGAGCGCGCGCGGCAGCCCGGCGTGGTCGTCATTGACCTTCGCCAAGAGGTCCTCGATGGCCTCAGCGGCCTCGGCCTTCGAGCCGAGCAGGGCTGCGTAGATGAGCGGCCGCTGGATATCATCACCGCTGGCAGCAGATGTTTCCCCAGGCCTCTGTGGGAACACTTGAACAGGGGCTGCGTCTGGAGCTGCTGGTGCGTCTGCCGCTGCCTCGGCGTCAGCCGGGGGCATTGGTGCAGGTTGCGGGTCGGTCTGCGTTGCAGCCTCTGCTCCACCGTCTGGGCGATCAGGCCGGATGGTCAGAACCAAAAAGTATGTCACCATGTCTCGCTGGATGCGCCTCCCAGGCCGCGGTGACGGCTCGTGCGGTCCTGAAAGATCAACTGTGCAGACTCCGAGGGAAACGTTGGTTCGTCGGTAGTGCTGGCGCTTCCGCATTGCCGCCGCCTGCCAAATCTTATTGTCTGGGTTGTACCTTTGGTTCTGCCAGGGGCTTTCTGGGATCTCGCCTTTGAACAGATCCTGGAGCTCGCGGGGCACAGGGTGCTCGGCCGCAGGCGCCGCCGGGGGCACTCCCTCCGGAGCAGGGGCCACCTGGGGCTGGACGCCCTCGCCCTGCGCCAGCGACTCGTCCACGGCAGCCTGGTCAGGGGCCGGGCGCTGGTCGACGCAGCCCGGCGGCTCTGTCCCGACTCGCCCTGGTCTGGCGGCAGCAGTGGGCGCCAGGTCCGCAAGGCGCGCTGCGCTATCGGAAGGTTGCCCTACCCGACCGCACAACGGCTGCGGAGGCTGAGCTGCTGTAGCTGTGGCTGCCGCTGTTGCTGCAGAAGCGGCCGCTGCCGTCGCCGCCGCTGCAGCTGCCGACGCACTGGCCGCCAGGTCCGCGATGCCGTTGGTCACGGCGCCGAGCATGTCGACGAAGTGCCGGTTGAGTTCGCTCGGAGGCCCCTGTGCCACAGCGGAGGATGTGTTGGATCCCTTCGGACTGTTCTGCTCGATCCACGGGTCCACCAACTCCTTGAAGATGTCCTCGTAGCCGCGTGTCTTAGCGACTTGACGAAGCGTTTGAAGACGATGGGTGACCTGTTCCACCTTGTTCATCTCCAGGAAACCGTCTGGATCGCAAAATGAATGCGAAGGGATCGCCCTCCCCCCATCCTGCGGCGCGGCAGCCGTGCGATCATCCAAACGCTGAATCGACATGAGAATATGGTCGCAAAGGGCCTCGGGGTACCTGGCCGCCGCTGCCGTTCTCGATCCTGCTGGTCCTGCTCCTCGAAGGCGCAGGTGATCGTGACTGCGGTCGCAAAGCGTATCCAAACCTGTAGCTGGCTGGTCGGAAACAAACAAGCTGCTCTTCTTGATGTGTCGCCCTTCGATCTTCGCCCCGAACATGCATTGGTCCAGCTTGGCCTGGTAGAGCTTGAGCTGGTTCAGCACCTTCAGCGGGCTCTCCGTGAATATCTTGGACGCGCCACTGTTCTCAATGAGGAACTGCCGTCCCATGAGACACTGGAGGAAACAACACATCGCCAGGAACATCAATCCTGGCCCTTCGCGGCCCCGGCGGGCTGCCAGAAGAGCCTGAGACATGCCGTGCACCATGTTTCCCCAGAGGGCGCAGTTGGGCGCTGCGAAGAGGCAGAAGACGCCCACGACCAAGATGCCGCACAGGATCAAGGTTTGATCAGGTCGCCTCGCTGTGAACCACCCATACCTCATATCCCCAGGAGGCAGGTGTGAAACATTCTGATCGCGCGCCCGTGCCGAGAGGGCGCCTGAGCCCGAGCAGAACTCCCACAGCCTTGGCAACTGTGGCTTCCCGGGCTTCTGCACGACGTTATGATTCATGCTGTCGAAGCGCTCGGGGGCGATGGCCACTTCGACGTTGTCTTGCCAATGCAAATCTGGCAGGTTCCGGTATTTTGCCCGGATTCTGGAAAGGTCCTCTTTGGGAACTTCCCCCTTCAAGTGTTCGAGGTCAACCTTCTGCGCGGCGTAAGCTACCCGGGCAGCCTTGGGCTCCTGCGCCGGCCTGCCAGAACGACCGTTCTCGTGGTACTCCGGCAGGTCGGAAAGAAGCTGGTTGAGCTCGTTCTTAGTGATGTACGGCAATCTGCCCCACGTCCGCACTTGAATTTCGCGCCCCTTCGGGCTCCGCACTGCGAGGGTATCGCCACGTTGAATGACGCACCCTCGTTCCCACAAGAATCCATCCGGGAACAAATCGATGTTCTCTCCGGAAGCTGTCCACGGCACATGGACGGTAGGGACCCCCTTCTTGGCAGTCCCCTTGTGGCAGAGGCAATCACCGTATGCAAGCTGGAGTTTGTCCTGGAAGTAAGACTGCGGCTGGTCCTTCACGTGCTTGAGCCACGCGTTGGCCCAGCTGTCCAAGGCGACGCCGTCCCTGGGGAACTTGACAGCGGCGCCCGAGTCGCCAGCGGCTGCCATCGCGAGGTCGACGCACGCCTTCGCAGTGGTGTCCTTGCTCTTGTCCTCGACCTTGACTCCTTTCCCTCCTTTGTCTTTTCCTCATTTGGCTCCCTTGCCGATCTTCCCGGCTTCCTCCGCCTTCTTGCGCCTCCCCCGGCACCCCTGCCAGCGTTTGTCCTTCTCAGGGTCGGCCCCTCCGCCCGGGCGAGCGCAGGCGGTGCTGACGTGCTCGCCGGAGCCGCATGCGAAGCAGCGCTTCTGGTCCACAGGGGTGCCGGCGCGGTGGAAGTGGCAGCTCACCCCGCGGGCGCACTCACCCTTCTTCCAGTTGTTGCAGGGCGCGGCCCATGGCGACAACGAGCTGGAAAGTCGCACGGCCCCGGCGCTCTGGGCAGCCGCCGCGGGCGGAGAAGTAGCTGCAGCCGCTTGCGCCGAAGCTGCCTTCTTCTTCTCGGCGTCCTCGATCTGCTGCAGTCGGGCCTTCTGGTCGTCGGTGAGCGGCAACCCTGGGTTCAAGGAGCTCCCGCCCAGGAGCACGAGCGCGGAGAGTTCGGCATCGGCGAACTGGGAGACCTCCTGCAAGGCTTGAGGAGTGGTAAGGTGTGGCAAGCCCAGCCGGTTCTTCAGGTGGTTCCACCTCAAATTGAGCCGCGGCTCCACCTCGTCGAAAACGTCGCCGAAGATGGACTCGAGGGCTCGGTAGCTCAGCATCAGATCGGGCGGGAAACAACCCAAGGCGATCATCCTCCTGACATCTGCGCGCCAACGCATGAGCTCCATCTGAGCAGCCGCTGCGTTCGTGCAGACGGACGGGTTCAAGATCCTCCGCATGAGGTTGTCCTTCTCGCCCGGGGAGCCCGGCGCAAAGAATTTGAAAGCGTAGAACAACAGAGTGTGGGACTGGTCGATAACGCCTTGTTGCGCTCGGAGGTCGACCCACTCCCGCTGGGACTTCGGGAGGCACGCCAGAATGCGAGGACGCATCCAGGACTCCACCTGTGTAAACTGTGGCGGCATTGGCTCCCGTGGGAAGACTTGCTCCCTGTGGTCCAACGGCGTGGACACCAAAATCTTGTGGGCGGCTTCAGCCGACGTGCGAACCCAGCTCCACCACGAAGTAACGTGGTAGCCGGCTGGCTCTAAGGCCTGAGTAAATTGCAAGAGCCACTGTTGAAACCTGCGCGCCCGCGTGCCTGGGTCACCAGGGTCGAGCTTGGGAAACTCGGGGACGAGCGTTTGCAGGGCCTTCATGATCATGTTCGATTCAGCCATATTGGGCCCCGCCACCGATGCTGATGGCGCAGCCGGTCTGGGCTGAATCGTCTGCAACCCATTCCATGCTGCAGAACTGGGCATGTCGATCTCCTGGCGCGGCTGCGCAAGCGTTGCCGACGCTGGCGCTGCCTCGCCACTCAGCGGAGAGGGTGGAGACGCGGCTGCCGGCGCTGCGCTCATACCCTCGAAGCCTGGCGGCCCACGTGGAAGCTGGCCCGCGTGACTCCGTGGTGGCGCCCCCGCGAGGAAGGTGTAGATGTCGCTGTGACTTGTGATCGGGTCGCCCTGGGGCCCGTCGGCGAGTGCAGCAGCTGCTGGGGCAGCTGAGCATCCGAAGGCCGGCAGCTCCGTCATCTGGACAGTCGTGACACCAGGCAGCATCGATCCAGGGGCGGGGAATGGGACGAGGCAAGCATCGCCTCCTGGCCCGCTCCCACCGATCGGACGGTGCGTAGCCGGAATGGGACCCACAGGTCGCCCTCCCGCGAGGTTCTCGATGACTGTGTTCATCGCCAGCTCTGTGCCAGGAGGAGTGTAGAGGCCTGCGCAAGCCGAGGCACCGCCCCCTGTGGTGAGCTGTTGTAAGTTCCCTCCTGGCGCGCGGACAACTGGTGCGCCAAGCGCCTGGGGGTCGACCATGGGCGGCACCTCTTGCCACCACTGCTGCTGTTCATCCTGGAGAGCACCGTCGCCAGAACGAGGAGTGAGATGAGGCGTCATCTGGAACTCCTGCGGACCACCCATCTGGACCAGCGGCTGCTGCTGTGGAATCTCCCCCTGGGCGCCTCCACGTTGCTGGGTGATCAATCCAGCAATGGCTGCGCCGTGCGGGCTCGGAGACGGCTCGCGCTCGCGTGGTGCGTCCCCACCATCCTTCCAAACGGTCCACTCGAACTCTAAGGTCTCGATGCGGGCTGCTGCTCTGTGGAAGTCCTCCTGGGAGGCGCGAGCGGCCTGGAGGAGGCTCTTGACCTCGTCGCGCTCGGTCTGGAGGTCCTGCTGCAGGGTCTTGACGTGGTTCTCGAGTTGCGCCAGGCGGTCCTCGGTGGATCGGGCGCTGACCTCTGCTGGAGCCGCCGGGGTGGCCGGGCTCCGGGCGGCATCCCCCGCAGACGCGACCGAGTCGAAGAGGGTGCCCTGGGAGCCTGGCGCGGCCGGCGCTGAAGCATCGGCCAGGGCAGGCGCCCCAGCAGCCTCCTCCGGCGCCGCGGGAATGACGCCAGCAGGCGCAGGGCGAGACGCAACGGCCAAGGTGTCCGCAAGGACAGGTGTACTCCTTGACACCCACATTGACATCCCGAAGCAGTCCCCGTGGTAGAGATGCGCCCGGTGACCGCGGTTGGCTGTCCAGCAAGCCACGCAGTGGGCTGCGAGAGCATCCTGAGACCTCGCTCGCCTCATCCTCGGAAATGCTGCTGGTGGTTCTGGTGGCGGCGGCGCGTCTGCCAGGGCTGGCTGGGGTGCTGAGTCAGCCAGGCGCACTGCACTATCGGAAGGTTGCCCTACCCGACCGTGCAGCGGCTGCGGCGGCTGAGCTTCTGTAGCTGCGGCTGCCACTGTTGGTGTTGGCGGCGGCAGCGCAGCGCGCGGCGTTGAAACCACTTCGACTGCACCTCGAACCGCTCCTTGGGCGAGACCTGCTGCAGCCCCTGCCGCCATCGCCACGGCTCCGCCGACGACCACGCCGAACGTGGAGCTCATCCCAACGGCCTCCACGGCCCTGGACTTCCACGTAGAGATCTGATCACTGATGCTGCGTCTCCAGCTCTCCCGGCGTTGTGAATCCTGAAAGGAAGCGTACTCGGCGGTGACCGCTGGGATGCACCGGGAGCAGAAGGGAAAGTCGAAGAAGCGCTCGAGTCCCAAGCACACTGGGTGCCCATACGTACCGCACCTGGCACACACGGCGGGCTCGAAGGTCATCTGGTCGCAGATCTGGCAGCTTGCCTGCAAGCCGCTGAGGATGCCTTCGTTGGGGTGCATCCTTGGGCTCATAACCCGCGTGGCTGGATTCGGGGAGGTCTGGCGGAGAGGGACGATCGAATCACCCGGTCCCGCATTGGAGGACGCCATCTCCGATCACAGCCAGAGTCGCGCGGCGGACTCCCAACGATGACAATGATGACCTGCAGAGTTCGTTTTTTCAGGTGTGGCCTCAAAGAGCACTGAGGCGCGTCTTGAGCCAAAACGGGTACGGACCCTCATCCGTCCCGCGGCTCGCGCAAGGTTTCGTGACAATTTCGTGCCCGAATAAGCGCCCTAAATTCTGCCCCTGGTGATTTGTCACCGGGAACGAGAAGTCAGAACTCCGGGCGTGCCGGCCCATCCGCTTTCGAACGGGCGCGCCTTCAACCAGAACGTCCGCACTGATTCTGACACGAGCGTCGTCGACTATCGAGCGGATTCCCCGCCCGACCACCGACTTTGAGCGACATGCACTATTGAGCATCGGCTGTAAATACAATAAACTAAAGTGATGGGGCCGGCCCCCAAAGCTGGTTGAAAATACAATACAGGTAATAATACACATGCACATGTCAATGGCGGTGAGAGCAAGGACTGAGCGGCTGGCGCACCGGCTGATCTCTTCTCGCAGCGGCGGGTGTGAACGGATGGCGCATCGGCAGAACTCTTCTCGCAGCGGCGGGCATTCTGGCCTCCTCTCGTGGCCAGAAACAACACTCGGAATCAGAGGGCCGGCGGGTCCTGCGCTCTGGACGCTCATGCATGACATGACTACTGTATTAATTCATAAAAGTATATAAAGTATACGGAAGCCCTCGCTCCCGCGCGTCTCCTCGGCTGTCGAGAGGTTGCCCGCCCGACAGTCGAGAGCAGCAGGATGGATGCCGACGACGAGGTCACCTGTGACGTGTACGCTATTGCTCGAGATGATGATCAATGCGTGCCACCGTCCTTGACTCCAGTCAGGTTCCGAAGGCAAAATATGCATACACAGTTATGACCCCAATGACCTGTCAACACAATGAGCGATACGTGCCTGATGGACTTACAAGCCTTCGGTGCAGCTCCCTATGGGGCCACGAAACGTGTGAGGGGTGTGCCGAATTGGGTGTGCGGGACGCATGCGGGCGGCAGCACTGGGGCCTTCGGTGGAGCTCCCTATGGGCCACGAAAACGGTGGGGGTGGCCGAATTTGGGTGTGCGGGGACCATGCGGGGGCAGCACTGGGGCCTTCGTGAGCTCCAATGGGGCCACGAAACGTGTGAGGGGTGTGCCGAATTGGGTGTTGCGTGACGCATGCGGGCGGCAGCACTGGGGCCTTCGGAGCAGCTCCTATGGGGCACGAAACGTGTGAGGGGTGTGCGAATTGGGTGTTGGGGGACGCATGCGGGCGGCAGCACTGGGCCTTCGGTGGAGCTCCCTATGGGGCCACGAAACGTGTGAGGGGTGTGCCGAATTGGGTGTGCGTGACGCATGCGGGCGGCAGCACTGGGGCCTTCGGCGGAGCCCCCTATGGGGCCACGAAGCGTGTGAAGGGTGTGCCGAATTGGGTGTGCGTGACGCATGCGGGCGGCAGCGCTGGGGCCTTCGGCGGAGCTCCCTATGGGGCCACGAAACGTGTAAGGGGTGTGCCGAATTGGGTGTGCGTGACGCATGCGGGCGGCAGCACTGGGGCCTTCGGTGGAGCTCCCTATGGGGCCACGAAACGTGTGAGGGGTGTGCCAGAATGGGGGGTGGAACCGCGTGCGGGCGCAGCCACTGGGGCCTTCGGTGGAGCTCCCTATGGGGCCACGAAAAGTGTGAGGGGTGTTGTGCCTAAATTGAGGTTGCCGTGACGAATGCGGCGCAGCACTGGGGCCTTCGGCGGAGCTACCGTATGGGGCCACGAAAACGTGTGAGGGGTGTGCCGAAATGGGTGTGGGTGACGCATGCGGGCGCGGGCACTGGGGCCTTCGGCGGAGCTCCCTATGGAGCCACGAAAAGTGTGAGGGGTGTGCCGAAATGGGTGTGGGTGACGCATGCGGGCGCGGGCACTGGGGCCTTCGGTGGAGCTCCCTATGGAGCCACGAAACGTGTGAGGGGTGGTTGCCGATGTGGGTGTGCGCTGCAGAATGCGGGCGCCAGCCACCGGGGCCTTTCGGTGCCAGCTCCCTATGTTTTTTTTTGGGCCACGAACGTGTGAGGGGTGTGAAGAATTGGTGTGCGTGACGCATGCGGGCTGCGGCACTGGGGCCTTCGGTGGAGCTCCCTATAGGGCCACGAAACGTGTGAGGGGTGTGCCGAAGTGGGTGCGCGGGGACGCATGCGGGCGGCGGCACTGGGGCCTTCGGTGGAGCTCCCTATGCGGCCACAAAACGTGTGAGGGGTGTGCCGAATTGGGTGGCGAACGCATGCGGACTGCGCCACTGGGGCCTTCGGTGGAGCTCCCTGTGGGGCCACGAAAAGTATGAGGGGTGTGCCGACATGGGTGTCGATGATGATGGCGATAACGGCGATGATGATGGCGATGGCGATGGCGATGCTGATGATGCTGATGATAATGATGCTGATGATAATGATGCTGATGATGATGATAATGATGATGATGATGATGCTGATGATGATGATGATGATGATGATGATGATGATGCTGATGACGATGACGATGATGACGACGATGATGATGATGCTGCTGCTGCTGATGATGATGATGATGCTGACGATGACGAGGCAGGAAGGAGGAGGGGGAGGAGGAGAGGAGAGGAGAGGAGAGGACGAGGAGAGGAGAGGAGAGGAGAGGAGAGGAGAGGAGAGGAGAGGAGAGGAGAGGAGAGGAGAACGCGGGGCGACGTCTCTTCAAAACGAGGACCCAACACCACGGGATGGTTGGGAAAAAAAGCGCCGTTTTGCTCAATAACGCTGCCAGGTCAGCCTGGCCGCGTGCAAAATAGATTGGCTGTTGCAAGTGAAATGCCCGAGAATGCATGGCACAAACTTAGACAAACCATTGTTTTTTTTTGCCATGCCAACGTTTCACCTTCCGTGCGAAAATCCATAGATTCTGCACGAACCAGGTTCCGTGTGGCAGCGTGATTGAACAAAATGGCGCCTTGTGTTTGTAGCATTTCGTGACAAGCCCACATGTGCTATGCACGCGGCGACGTCCATGCGGCAGCGTGGCTGGACGACGCCACCACACCTCACTGTAACACCCGCCCTCCCACTATCGCGAAACTCTTCTTTTTATCATACAGCCGAATGGCTGACTTGAAACAATTGCAATACCTTACGGCGTTTTCTGGTATATGCGACCGGTGTTGCTGGGCTGCCTCGGTCGATGTCCCTGTTGAGGTTGCGAACTATTGGTTCCATGTGTCCTTTGGGGCTAGCGCATGGTCCACCAATCGACAATTATGCCCAGCGCGCTGGAATGTAAAACCTGTGATCCACCGATAGAGCAAAACAAATCTGCTGAAATGAAGAATTCGTCTTTCAAAGTTTGCCCTCGCTCACAAAACTCTTAGAACTCTAATACATGAAACTGGTTTGGCTGATCCCTGGTTCCTGTGATTCACTTGGACCAGGGGATCTCCAAATCCAGGGACCAAGCAAAATTACAAACATTTGAACAAATGTCGGAGGTTTTCTGTTGTTGTTGCTATTTTGCCCGATATCTGGAATCAATTGGGCCCAAGACCTCAGAACCCCGGGATCAAGCAACATAGCATAATATTCAACAACAAGCCTGGGGGCGAGGCTAAATCCCACTAGCCCTCTGGGCGTAGGAGGTCTAGAACGGTTCCTCTTCCAACCCTCTTCTTCCCCTTCGGGGAGGGGTTTACCACATCCCCATTAATATACACCCCTCCCCCAGGCGACCGGCAGCCAACCAGGAACAATGAGGTCACCATGCTCCCCCCCCCCATCCCTGTCAAAAAAACTATACCGAACACACTCTGCCTCCACAGTTGGAGCATGCGCGGCCAACCCGATGCGGCCCCCTCCTACCATCCATGCCAAAAAACAATACAAAGTACAATTTGGGGCGAAGTCTTGAGTCATGTCCGTGAGGCCCGCGAGCACTTTGTATTGCTTTGACAAAGACAGAGGGGGGGTCAGCGTATCGCCTGCTGTGCGCAGGGCTAATTACCACCCCTGACACAACAATAATACAAAATGCACCTCGCGGCGAAATGGGATCATGCGCGGCCACTCCACGATCACTGTCAAGTGGTTTTTGACAACGACGGCGGGGGCGATGGCGTATGGCCTGCTGTGCGCAGGCCCACGAGACACAATGATGGGCATTTGTTTTCGATAAGGATGGTGGGGGTCGACATGCTTCCCGATGTGTGCTGTCACGTGCGCAGGCGCACCTGACACACTCTGCACGTGCCCCGAATGTGACGCACCTGGCGCGGCTGGAGTAGGCGGCACACCTGGAGCACGTGGGGCACGTGGCGCATCTGGCGCACCAGGCGTGCCTGGCACGCTCGGGCCCCAGAGGTGCCTGGCGCGCGTGGCGCGCCTGGCACGCGTGGCGCACCTCGCCCCAGCGTCGCGCACATGGGGTCGGTTTTGTTTCCCAGTAGCTGCCCATCCAAAGACAACTGCTGAACATGCTCAGGCTCGAGTGATACCTCTGTGTCGGAAGGGCGGGTGGCAAGGAGCTCGACGACTTGCTATCTAGGCGGGTGCCTTGACCCCTCCTCCTACCCCCCCCCAGACCTGGACGGGGCGCCCCGCGAGCGGTCAGAGCATCTAAGATGGCCCAAGACGGCTCCAATAGGGCCTCAGAAAGCCCAATGTGACCTCCAAGATGGCACAAGATATCCCAAAACAGGATGCCTCCAGATGGCTCCCAACATGATCCCAGAGGCCCCAAGACCGTCTCAAGACGGTTACAATTTGCCACGGAGCGTCTCACGGAGGCCGCCAAGAGGCCAAAACCCTTCAACAACCTGGGCAAAATCCGTGAATTGTACCTTATCGCATTTTTGCGTTCGATGGCCTTCCAAGGCCTCAAGGCAGCTCCAAGAGAGCTCCAGAGGGCCCCAAGAGAGGCCTGAAAGGGCCCCAAGACGGCCCCAAGAGCGTCCAAGAGCGCCCGGGTCCAAGCGACGATTCTGGGCACTCTGGAGGGGCAAGGCTAATTGAAGCTCCTCCCTTCTTGAATCAATGTCCTCTAAGATGAATCCAGGAGCGTCCCCAAGTCTCCCCAAGAGGCCCCATGAGGCCCCCCGAGGTACGCAAGAGGCCCCCGGGCCCGCCAAGAGGCCCCCAAGACGCACCAAGAAGCCCACAAGCTCGCCAGTGTCCTCCTCCTTCTCGTCCTCCTCCTCCTCCTCCTCCTCCTTCCTCCTCTGCCTGTCTGTCCTCCGATTCCTCCTCCTCCGCTTCACCGATGTAATCACCATTACCATCATCATTCGAACATTCGCAACCCTAGAGGCTGCAGTGGAAGAGCGGCGGGTCTTGCCGCAGGCAGGTTGATATGTCTCTCCCCCTCCTCCCACCAGCGGTTAACCAGGAGTTGAGTGAGGAAGTTATTGGGCTCGCCTTCCTCCACCACCTCCTCCTCATGTTCCTCCCCTCCTCCCTCACCCTTCTTCCTCATCAGTTTGCCACCTCCTCCTCCTCCTCCTCCTCCTCCTCATCC
>CAUYUJ010008518.1:0-7500 GCA_963575745.1 Prorocentrum cordatum
CATCATCATCAGCAGCAGCATCATCATCATCATCATCGTCATCATCATCAGCATCATCATCATCAGCAGCATCATCATCATAATCAGCATCGGCATCATCACCAGCATCAGCATCATCATCATCATCGTCGTCATCATCATCATCCTCATCAGCATCATCATCAGCATCATCATCATCGTCAGCATCATCATCAGCATCAGCATCAGCATCATCATCGTCGTCATCATCAGCATGATCATCATCATCATCATCATCATCATCATCATCATCATCATCATCATCATCATCATCATCCTCTTCGTCCTCCTCTTCCCCCTCCTCCTCCTTATCCACCTTTTCATCTATCCTCATCCTTCTCTTTCTCGTGATCAGCATGACTACTTTTCACAAGATACTTGTCCTCGTCCATCTCATCACCTCCTCCTTTTCCTGCTCATCCTCCTTCTTTTCCTGCTCATCCTCCTCCTCCTCCTGCTCCTCTTCCTCCTGCTCCTCGTCCTCCTGCTCCTCCTCCTCCTCCTACTGCTCCTCCTCCTCCTCCTCCTCCTCGTCCTCCTGCTCCTCCTCCCCATTCACCCTCCATATCCATGTCCTCGATTATCCTCCGTCTCTTCTTTCTCCGCCTCCTCCGCTTCCTCCGCCTCCTCCAGGTATTCCTCCCCCGTTTTGAGAACGATGGTGAATGCCTCCACCAGCTTGATCATGAACGGGATCAGGCGCCTCCAGCAGAAGAAGACGCAGAAGAGCGACAGGAAGCCCATAAGGATGAAGAGAAAGCCGACAACGTACAGCATGGTCCCCCCCGAAACGGACAGCGCGATTGCGATGCAAGCGACCCCGACGGCGATGGAGAAACAGGGCCCGAACACCAGCGACGTCCACACCTCGGGGGAGGCGACAGCCCAGCACAGGGGGTCGCTAGCCTGCCGCTCGGCCCGCCCGCGCGTCCTGGGGCGAGCACAGGGCGGCGCGCTGCTGGCGTGTCTAAGGCAGCCCCCCGGCCGTTTGTATGGCGGAAGCAAATTATAGTTTGCGCAATGTATATTTACAATTGGGACCGAAACCCACACTGGGACAATGTATATATATATATATATATATATATATATAAGTGATGTATATACATATACACACATATACCTATACCCATACATATACGTATACACGTACATTCATATGCACATACACATATGCATATACATATACATATTCATATGCACATAAAAATACAAATACCTAAACATATACATATACAAATACTTATACATATACATATATATACACACACATACATATACATATACACATACATATACATATACATATACGTGCGCATGTACATATACATATGCTTATACATGTACATACGCATAAACATATACATAAACATATACATATACATATACATATACATATACATATATATATATATACACCGATACCTATGCCTATACACATACATATACATACACATATACATATACAGATGCATATGCATAGACCTATACAGCTAAATATGCATCCACCTATAAAGATGCATACACATATACATTTACATATACATGTACATGTACATTTACATATAAAAATACATATACCTATACATACACATATACAAAGACACATACATGGACACATACATACACATAAACATATACCTATACATAAACATGGACATGTGCATATACATGTACATATACATGTCCACATACATATACATACACATATACATACACATATACAAATACATACTCAAATAAATTTACAAATATACATACACATACACATACACATACACATATACCTATACATATACATGTGCATATACATATACACATATATATATGTGTACATTTCCCTATACAATTACGTATACATATACATATGCATATACATATACATAAACATATACATATACACATACATATACGTATACATATACATATACATAGACATATATAAATACATAGACATATAGATATACATATACAGATGCATCTACATATACATGTACATGTACATAAACATGTACATATACATATGTATTATATATATATATATATATACATCCATGTGGGGGAGAGAGAGAGAGAGAGAGAGAAAGAGAGAGAGAGCGTGATCCACCGCCGCTTTACTGTGGAAAATTCCCCCCCGCTTTCCTCCGTAAAAGCGGCGAGCGCTCTGCCTGTCAGAAAATCCCCCCTGCTGAGGAACCCCCCGCCCCCCTCCCCCCCTTCCCGCGGCAAACGCCCCCCCCCCCCCCCCCCCTTAACCCCCCCTCTTCGAAAACCGAGGGGGTCGCTACGGTTTCGAACCCCCCCCCCCTCGAAAACAGGGGGGTCACTACCCGTTCGAAATCCCCCCCCTCATGCGGAAAACCGTGGGCCTGCGGAAAACCGAAGGGTCACTACTGGTTCGAACCACCACCCCCCACCACCAGAAAAGCGGGGGGGGTCACTACCGGTTCGAACCCCCCCCCCCCAAAAAAACCGGGGGGAGTCACTAACCCCCCCCCTCCAGAAAACCGGGGGGGGTCACTACTGGTTCGAACCCCTCACCCCCCACGCTCACCACCGGCAAACGACTCCCGGGTCCCTACCACCGTCCGCACCACATCGCCCACCTGCTGTCCCCAGCACCACTGTCCTCTCCACCACTGTCCCCACTGTTCCCACCACCGTCCCCTCTGTCCCCACCAGTGCCCCCACCACTGTCGCACTGTTCCCACTGCCCCCACCACTGTTCCCGCCACGGTCCCACTCTCCTCACTTTCGCCACGGCCCCAACCATTGTTCCACTGTCCCCACTATCCCTCTGTCCCACTGTCCCCGCCGCTGTCCCACTGAGCTGTCCCACTGATCCCACCACTGTCCCCACCACTATCCCCACTGTACCTCTGTCCCATTGTCCCACCGCCGTCCTCGCCACCGCCCTCACCACTGTCCCCACCACCACTGTCCCCACCACTGTCCCACTGTCCGCACCACATTCCCACTGTCCCCACAACACTATCCCCACCACCACCGTGCCCACCACTGTCCAACAGTCCCCACCACTGTCCCACTGTCCCCCCTGTTCCCACCATTGTCCCCGCTGTCCCCACCAGTGCCCCCACCAGTGTCGCACTGTTCCCACTCTCCCCACCATTAGTCCCGACCACTGTCCCACTGTCCCCACTGTACCCACCACTGTCCCACTGTCCCCGCCGCTGTCCCACTGCTGTCCCACTGTGCTGTCCCACCGTCCCCACTGTCCCCACCACTGTCCCACTGTCCCCACTGTCCCCACCACTCTGCCCACTGTACTACTGTCCCACCACTGTCCTCACCACCGCCTTCACCGCTGTCCCCACCACTACCGTCTCCACCACTGTCCCACTGTCCCCACCACTGTCCCGCTCTCCCCTCACCACTGTCCCCACCACCACCATCCCCACCACTGTCCACACCACTGTCCCACTGTCCCCGCAGCACTGTCCCCACCACCACCGTTCCCACCACTGTCCCAATATCCCCACCATTGTCCAACTGTCCCGAGGAGCGGGAATCGTTTGCCAGCGGCGAGGGGGGGGGTTCGAACCGGTAGTGACCCCCCCCCTGTTTTCGAGGGGGGGGGGGTTCGAACCAGTAGTGACCCCCCCCTTTTCATGATGGGCTGGGGGGGGAGGGGTTCGAGAACCGGTAGTGACCCCCCCTAGTTTTCGAGGGGGGGGGGACGGGTTGGGAACCCCCAGTAACCCCCCCAGTTTCTCGCCAGCAGCGGTAGAACACGTTCTTTCATATATATATATATATATATATTTTATATATATATATATATTGCGAAGGCCTTACGGCCGGTGCCGCCGACCCTGAATGGCGACGACGACGACGACGACGACGACGACGACGACGACGACGACGACGACGACGACGACGACGAGCGCTCTTGGGGGCCTCTGTGGGGTAGTTTGTGGGCCTCCTGGGAAACTCTTAGGGGCCGCTTGGAAGCCTCGTGGGGGCCTCTTGGGGCTTCCTGGGGGTCTCTTGGAGGGGGCCTGGGACGTCTTGGAGGCTTCTTGGACGGTCTTGGGGCTATCTTGGGCGTTTTCGGCCGATCTTTGGGCGACTCGGGGCCCTCTTGGGCCGTCTCGGGGGCCATCTTGGGCATTCGGACCTCATTTGGAGTGTTTTCGAGGTTTCTAGGCCGCCCGAGGAAAAAACTAATCTGCCCCCCACCCCACCCCACCCCACACCCCCCTGGACCCCACCCGGGACCCCCCCCCCTTGGGGAAGAGATCAAAGGGAAGGGGCTTCCCTTCGACTCGATTACGACACTGCTAGATTTTTCTCTCGCTCACGAGCTTGAGAAGGAAGCTGCAGGGAAAGGGGACGACGGAGGCGACGACCGACGGAGACGACGACTCGAACAGCCAAGCCCCTCGCACTCCGACAGCATCCACGAAATCGTCGGGGGGGGGTTCGCAACCGGGGGGAGTGACCCCCTGGTATTTCGAGGGGGGGGGGTTCGAACCAGTAGTGACCCCCCCCCTTTTCATGATGGGCTGGGGGGGGAGGGGTTCGAGAACCGGTAGTGACCCCCCCCGGTTTTCGAGGGGGGGGGGGACGGGTTGGGAACCCCCAGGAACCCCCCCGGTTTCTCGCCAGCAGCGGTAGAATACGTTCTGTCATATATATATATATATATATATACACACACACATGTCTATATATATATATATACATATATATATATTTATATATATATATATATATATATGTATCCCTTCGCGGCGGCCACCGCTGAGGCCTCCACCGTCTCAGAAGCGCCACCAGCACGCTTCCAAGAAGGCCCCTTCGAAGGCGGGAGGGCGTCCAAGGAGACCCTGCCCTCCACAAGGCCAGGCACCCTCGTCCCAGCCCTGCGCGCGCACCGCCGAGCGTGGCCAAGTGAGGGCAAGGACTGCGAGGGTTGTTCCAACATCGCGGCCTGGCCTCGGCGATGTGCACGCCTTTTCTGTGAGCAGCTGCCCTAGCTGTGAGGGCGGGGGAGGGCGGACCCCTCTCGGGCTCAGGGCCCATCTGGCCGCGGATGACAAAATACAAAGGAAGAATCGATGGGGCTCGCATAATTCCGGTCCTGCTGCTTTCTTGGCAGGCCCGTCGGACTCAGACGCCGCCCGCCGTGCCAGGTCCCAAGCCTGGGCCGGGCCCTGAGAAGGTCACAGCTCCAGCCCTCCAGGGCCACGGGGGCTCACGCCCCCAGCTGGACCTCGCCAGGCAGTGAGAGTGAACACTCGCACTGACTTGCGAGGAGGGGACCTGGGACGGGAAGATGCATTGCACAATTTCTGGTGCGTGCTGTCTCTACACTTGCCCCTCCTCTCCTCTGCTTGTCTTCATCTGCCTCCTCCTCCTCCTCATCATCCTCCGTCTCCTCCTCCTCCTGCTCCTCCTCCTCCTGCTGCTCCTCCTCCTGCTGTTCCTCCTCCTCCTGCTCCTGGTCTTCCTCCTCCTCGTCATCCTCCTCCTCCTCTTCCTCCTCCTCCTCCTCCTCCTACTGTTCATCCTTCTCCTGCTCCTGCTCGTCCTCCTCCTCCTCCTCCGACTTCTCCTCCTCCTCCTGCTCCTCCTCCTCCTCCTTCTTCTGCTCCTGCTCCTCCTCCTCCTCCTCCTGCTGTTCATCCTCCTCCTCCTCCTCCTCCTCCTCCTCCTCCTCCTGCTCCTCCTCCTCCTCCTCTTATTCTTTCTGACCCGTATTATTAGCATTCGCATTCGTATCCGTAGTGTGATTCTTAAGATTATTATTAGTAGTATAAGTATTATTAGTATTATCAATACAGTATTAGTATTAGTATTAGTATTAGTATTAGTATTAGTATTAGTATTAGTATTAGTATTAGTATTAGTATTAGTATTAGTATTAGAGTTAGTATTAGTATTAGTATTAGTATTAGTATTAGTAGTAGTATGAGTATGAGTATGAGTATGAGTATGAGTATGAGTATGAGTACGAGTATTAGTATTAGTATTAGTATTAGTATTAGTATTAGTATTAGTATTAGTATTAGTATTAGTATTAGTATTAGTATTAGTATTAGTATTAGTATTAGTACTTAGTATTAGTATTAGTATTAGTATTAGTATTAGTCTTAGTATTAGTATTAGTAGTATTATTAGTATTAGTATTAGTATTAGTATTAGTATTAGTATTAGTAATAGTATCAGTATCAGTATTAGTATTAGTATTAGTATTAGTATTAGTATTAGTATTAGTATTAGTATTAGTATTAGTATTAGTATTAGTATTCGTATTAGTATTAGTATTAGTGATATAAGTATTAGTATTACAATAGATATTATTAGTATTATGAGTATTAGTATTAGTGTTACGACGATTGGTGCTATTATTAGTATTATCCTTAGTAGCTTCTTATGAATATTATTAGTAGTATTATTAGTATTGCTAGTATAATGAATACCCCAGGGACGTACCCAACCCTTTGGCAACAGGTGGCATTATCAACTGGCGCTTTCAAAATAGCTGAACATACGCTGGACGTCCAAGAGGCCCACGAAAGCGACGACCATTGCGAGGACCGAAAGCGTGGCCCCCTCCGCTGGGCCTCCCTGGAGCCCACGAAAGTGCCAACAGTTGCGCAGTTGGCAGCTCCCCCCGCAGGGAGCAGCGAAGTCCCGACGCGATCCGCGTGTCACCCCCACTCCGCTGGGCCTCCCAGGAGCCCACGAAAGTGCCGACAGTTGCGCAAGTTGGCAGCTCCCCCCGCAGGGAGCCGCGAGGTCTCGACGCGATCCGCGTGTCACCCCCACTCCGCTGGAGCCTTTCAGGAGCCCACGAAAGTGCCGACAGTTGCGCAGTTGGCAGCTCCCCCCGCAGGGAGCCGCGAGGTCTCGGCGCGATCTGCGTGTCCCCCCACTCCGCTGGGCCTCCCAGGAGCCCACGAAAGTGCCGACAGTTGCGCAAGATCGCAGCTCCCCCCGCAGGGAGCCGCGAGGTCTCGGCGCGATCCGCGTGTCACCCCCACTCCGCTGGGCCTCTCAGGAGCCCACGAAAGTGCCGACAATTGCGCAAGATCGCAGCTCCCCCCGCAGGGAGCCGCGAGGTCTCGACGCGATCTGCGTGTCCCCCCACTCCGTTGGGCCTCCCAGGAGCCCACGAAAATACCGACAATTGCGCAGTTGGCAGCTCCCCCCGCAGGGAGCCGCGAGGTCTCGACGCGATCTGCGTGTCACCCCCACTCCGCTGGGCCTCCCAGGAGCCCACGAAAGTGCCGACAGTTGCGCAGTTGGCAGCTCCCCCGCAGGGAGCCGCGAGGTCCCGACGCGATCTGCGTGTCACCCCCACTCCGCTGGGCCTCCCAGGAGCCCACGAAAGTGCCGACAGTTGCGCAGTTGGCAGCTCCCCCCGCAGGGAGCCGCGAGGTCCCGACGCGATCCCGCGTGTCCCCCCACTCCGCTGGGCCTCCCAGGAGCCCACGAAAGTGCCGACAGTTGCGCAAG
>CAUYUJ010008518.1:12500-19485 GCA_963575745.1 Prorocentrum cordatum
GCGGCAAGAAGCGCGCCTCCATACTGCGGGGGTGGAACCGCGGGCGCAGGCTCCGCTGACACCCAGGATCAGCCTCCGAGCAGCGGGAGGGGCAAGGTTCCCCTTAGGGTTTTGCCCGTTCTGCTGCCTCTCGCTGGCAGCCTCTGCCCGGCTTGCGCGAGACGCCGCTTTCACGCGGCGGCGATTGGCCGCCGCGGGAGTTGCAGCTGCGGCGATCTTGAGCCTTGCAGGTCCTGCCCTGTGCTGTGCGGCACGGCCTGACGCTGCGGGCGAGTCGCCGAAAGAAGCGGTCGGGCTCGTCTGTGACGCATCGGATCATCATCATCATCATCATCATCATCATCATCAGCATCATCATCATCATCATCCATCATCATCATCATCGTCGTCATCATCATCATCATCATCATCATCATCATCATCATCATCATCATCAGCATTCATCATCATCATCATCATCATCATCATCGCATCATCATCATCGTCGTCGTCATCATCATCATCATCATCATCATCATCATCATCATCATCATCATCATCATCATCATCATCATCATCGTCATCATCATCAGCATCAGCATCATATAATCGCCTTCATCATCATCATCATCAACAGCATCGTCATCGTCATCATCATCATCACAACCACCACCACCACCACCACTACCATCATCATGAGCAGCAGCCGCATCATCATCGTCATCATCATCATCGTCATCATCAGCAGCATCATCATCAGCAGCATCATCATCGTCAATCATCAGCATCAGCATCATCATCAGCAGCAGCATCAGCATCATCATCATCATCAGCAACAGCATCATCATCAGAAGCAGCATCATCATCTTGATCGTCATCATTACCATCAGCATCAGCATCACCACCATGATCCAAATGATCACCACACGCTTCCCCATCAACATCATCAGCATCATAAAAATCATCAGCATCATCATCATCATCATCATCATCATCATCATCATCACTATCATCATCATGATCATCATCATTTTAATCGTCATCAGCAGCATCATCATTATCAGCATCATCATCATCATCATCATCATCATCATCATCATCAGCATCAGCATCAGCATCAGCATCAGCATCATCAGAAGCAGTATCATCATCATCATCATCATCATCAGCATCATCATGATCAGAATTAGCAGAAGCAGCATCGTTATCATCAGCATCATAATCATCGTCATCACACATCGTCGGCAACAACCTCATCATCAGCATCATCATTATCAGCATCAGCAACATCATCATCACCATCATCATCATCATCATCAGCATCATCATCATCATCATCATCATCATCATCATCATCATCATCATCATCTTCATTATCATCACCAGCATCACCATCATCATCATCATCATCATCATCAGCATCAGCATCATCATCATCCTCAACCACATCAACATTAACATCATCATTGTCAGCATCATCATCAGCATCATCATCGTCATCATCATCATCATCAGAATCATCACTATACTTCAACATCATCATCATCATCAGCATCAGCATCAGCATCAGCAGCAGCATCCTTAGCATCACCATCATCATCATCATCATTATCATCTTCATCATCATCAGCATCAGCATCAGCATCATCGTCATCATCAGCATCATCAGCAGAACATCATCATGATCACCATGACCACCACCCCACCACGTCCACAACCACTACCATCATCATCATCATCATCAGCAGCAGCATCATCATCAGCATCATCATCCATCATCATCATCATCATCATCATCAACATCATCATCACCATCATCACAATTATCATCGTCATCATCATCAGCAGCATCACCATCATCCTCCTCATCATCATCATCAGTATCAGCATCTCAATCATCATCATCATCATCATCATCATCATCAGCAGCAGCATCCTTATCAGCAGACGCATCATCATCCCTATCGTCATCCTCATCATCATCATCAGCATCATCAGCATCATCAGAAGCATCATCAGCATCATCATCAAAATCATCATCAGCATCGGCATCCTCATCATCATCAGAACCATCAGCAGCATCATCACCATCACCACCATCATCATCATCATCATCATCATCACCACCACCCATCACCATCACCATCATCGCCATCCTCCTCCTCCCATCCTCCTCCTTCACCTCTACCTCCTCTTCCTCCTCCTCGTCCTCCTCCTCCTCCTCCTCCCCGCTTCTACTCCTCCTGCTCCTCCACCTCCTCATCCACCTCCTCCTCCTCCTCTTCCTCCTATTCCTCCTCCTCATCATCATCAGCATCATCATCAACATCATCATCATCATCATCATCATCATCATCATCATCATCATCATCATCATCATCATCATCATCATCATCATCATGCTCTTCCTCCTCCTCCTTCGCCTCCCTCCCTCCCTCCCTCCCTCCCTCTCTCCCTGCTTCCCTCCCTCCCTCCCTGCCTCCCTACCTCCCCCCAGCCCTCCCTCCCTTCCTCCCTCCCTCCTCCTGATCCTCCCTCACTGTCGACGGGTAAAACTCATGTGGAACACGTTTTGACCAGAATGCCGGAGCGGATTCGGCCGTGGGGACACGGGCCACCCGGGAGGCCCAAAGAATTGACGAACATCCTCCTTCTCACCTCCTCCTCCTCCTCCCGCGCGCGCGCTCTGGCACACGCGTGAGCGCGCGCGGGAGCGGTGAGAGGGAGGAGAGGAGGGAGTAGTAGGAAGGAGGAAGAGGAGGATGAGGAGGAGTAGGAGGAGGAGGAGGGGAAGGGGGAGGGGGGGGAAGGAGGAGGATGAGGAGGAGAAGGAGGAGGAGGAGGAAGAAAAGGAAGAGGAGGAGGAGGGGCAGACACAGGAGATGTTCCCCCACGTGGAGTTTCCCAGGAAACGCTGCGGCCAAGTCTGGGAGAATCCGCGGTAACTTGTTGTTCGTGCACAAGTGGTGCCGCCCAGGGTAGCCGCAGGAACGCAGGAGGAGACAGACGAGAAGAGGTGGAAGGGAAAGAGAAGGCAAGAGGAGGACGGGAGCACGACGACAACGACGACGACGACGACGCCGACGACGACGATGACGACGACGACGACGACGACGACAACGACGACGACGACGACGACGACGACGACAACGACGCACCACGCAGGCCGGCGTGGTCTTCGCGAGCTGCAGGAAGGCACTCGCTGTCAGCAAGGACGCGATACCTCCAGCGACGCCTGCGACGAAGATCTCGCCCACCGAGGGGAAGTCGACGTCGCTAGCGTCGACCTAAGGAGAGACCGTAGGAGGAAGGGAAGGGGGGAAGAGGAGGGGGTGAAGGCAAGCCAGGTGCGCTCGCGTCATATCTGACGTCCTACCCCTCCCCTCCCATCTTTTTACCATGGCGTAGATATCGTCTCGACTCGCACAGTCGGATGTCGAGCAGGGCAATGATCGCGAGAGGGTACGCGAGGCATGGTAGAGCACGGCATGGCATTGCGTAGACGAGCACGGCAGAGCGAAGCATGCCATAGCATGGCGTGGCATTGCGCGGCGAAGCATTGCATCACAGCGGCGCAGAACACAACACCGCACAGCATGTCATGGCATGGCGCCAGGTTCCTCGGAGGGTAAGTGGATCGTCTTCGAAGGGTCTGGGCCGAACTGGAGTCGCGGCTCCATGTTTAGGTCCCTGGGCTCCCCGAAAAGCTCCCCACAAGGCGGAGCTGATGGACAGCGAGAGCACCCGTTGCCTCTGCTTGAAATTAGTCCCATTGCTTGCTGGAGGGAAAATCATTATCCTCCTCCTTACTCCTACTCCTCCTCCTCCTCCCCTCCTCCTCCTCCTCCTCCTCCTCCTCCTCCTCCTCCTCCCTATCCTCCTCCTCCTCCTCCTCCTCCTCTTCCTCCTCCTCCTCCTCCTCCTCCTCCTCCTCCTCCTCCTCCTCCTCCTACTCCTCGTCCGCCTCCTCCGCCTCCTCCGCCTCCTCCTCATCATCCTCATCCTCCTCTTCCTCCTTCTCTCCCTCCTACTCCTCCTCCTCTTCCTCCCCCTCCCCGAGTAGGAGGAGCTAAGGGGGGCGAGGGAGCGAGGGAGGGAAGGAGAACGCAGTCGACGACGACCAACGACAAGGGAGAAATCTTGACGATCTGGGTCTTTCCTGGCTCTCAGGCGGCCTTCATCGCAGCGGCCGAATCCGCTCTGAAATCCAAATCGAAAAGCGGCCATGATCAGGCCCCGATGTTTCCCCGCTCAGTCATGTTTCCATTATCAGGTCGACCTGAAAGACCCTCCTTCCCCGCGCATGCGCCCCCAACACAGGGGGGGAAGTGAACGCCCCTCGAGGCCGCAGCTGGACGCAGCTCGGAAAGCGGGCCATGGATTTGGCGCGCGGGCGCGCGGGGGACGCGCCCCCTCGAAACAGAAAAAGCCCATGCCGCCTGATGTGGCGACAACGCGCGCGCGCCGATAGCGTGGAAATGGGACCCGTCTTCGACCCACGCACCTAAGTCCACGTTTGAGTTTCCTCTTCCTCCTCCTCCTCATCCTCCTCCTCCATCTCCTCCTCATCGAGGGAGGCCTGGGAGACTGGGCTCTGAACAGATCCTGGGCCCAGGGACATTCAGGACGTCGGAGCTCATGTAGCGAACGCACAGGCCCACGCCGCCCAGCCCGACGAGAACGAACGCGAAGATCCAGCAGCTGTCGTTCCACGGCCGCTCGTCCCCACGCCGCCCAGCCCGACGAGAACGAACGCGAAGATCCAGCAGCTGTCGTTCCACGGCCGCTCGTCCGGGAGCAGCGGGTACCTGCCGCCGGCCGTGTCCCCCTCCTCCTCCTCCTCCTCCTCCTCCTCCTCCTCCTCCTCCTCCTCCTCACTCCATCCTACTCCTCCTTTCGCCTCCTTCTTCCTCCTCCTCCTCCTCCTCCACCTCCTCCTTCTCCTCCATCTCATCTTTCTCTTCCTCTTCCTCCTCCACCTCATCTCCATCTTCCTCTTCCCCCTCCTCCTCCTCATCCTACTCCTCCTCCTCCTGCTATTCCTCCTCCTCCTGTTCTTCCTCCTCCTCCTGTTCTTCCTCCTCCTCCTCATCCTCCTACCCCTCCTCTTCTTATTATTCTTACCAGTATGATTCGCAATAGTATTATTAGCATTAGTACTGTTATTATTATTATTGATAATAATAATAATAGTAATAATAGTACTAATAGTAATAATAATAATAATAATAATATGAATAAGAGTATGATCAGCATCCGTATCATTATTAGTAGTATGAGAACTCTTCTTACTTGTTCGTATGATTAGTATTATTATCAGTAGTAGTAGTAGTAGTAGTAGTAGTAGTAGTAGTAGTATTCTGAATAGTATGGTTAGTATTGTTCGTACTATTTTTATGCACAGCATGATTATTATTATTCGTATTAGTAGTATTACTAGTATCTTAGTATTCCTATTAGCATTATGATTACTAGATTCATTATTGTTATCACCAATTTCATTAGTCTAGTAGTCGTAGTATTATCACCATCGTCATCATCATCATCATCATCATCATCATCATCATCGTCATCATCATCATCATCATCATCATCATCATCATCATCATCATCATCATCATAATCATCATCATCATCATCATCCGAATCATAATCTGAATCATCATCATCATCCTCATCATCGTCATCAGCATCAGCATCATCAGCAGCATCAGTATCATCAACAACATCAACATCACCATTAGCATCATCATCAGCATCATCACAATCATCAGCAGCATCATCCTCATCATCAGCATCAGCATCATCATCAGCATCATCATCATCCTCATCATCAACATCATCATCCTCCTTCCCTCCTCCTGCTCCTCCTCCTCCTCATCATCATCAGTATCATCAGCATCATCACATCATCATCCGCTCCTCCATCAACAAATCAGCATCATCATCATCATCATCAACAGCAGACAACATCATCAGCATCAGATCACATCAGCATCAGCATCGCATCGGCACGCACCAGCATCATCATCATCAATCACATCATCATCGTCATCATCAACACCACAATCATCATCATCATCATCCTCACCATCATCATCATCATCTCTCATCATCCTCATCATCCTCATCATCCTCATCATCATCATCATCATCATCATCATCATCATCATCATCATCATCATCATCATCATCATCATCATCCCCCTCCTCATCCTCCTCCTCCTCCTCCCCTCCCCCTCCTCCATTAGCATCGGCCAATGGAACCCCTGGAGCGAAGCGAGTCCAGCCGTGGCGATGAGGGCGCCTCGGGAGCCCACATACAAAAATCCGAGAACAATGATTATCGCTCAATTTCCTCCTCCTTATCCTCCTCCTCTGCCTCATCCTCCTCCTCCTCCTCCTCCTCTGCCTCATCCGCCTCCACCTCCTCCTCCTCCTCCGCCTCCACCTTTCCCTCCTCCTCCTCCTCCTCCTCCTCCTCCTCCTCCTCCTCCGTTCCTGGTCCTTGTAAGCAAGAGGCATGCGTGCCAAGGATCATACAATCACGGATGCCTGAAAATGGGAGACGGCGATGGTGCCAAGCTCTGGTAGTTTTGAAGAAGCGCGCGAGTGCTGCGACAGGCCGGCGAGTGACGAGAACGAGGGAAGGCGAATTGCAGCATGGCTGTGTGAATGTGTGAATGTGTGAATGCAACGCACGGTTTGGATCAGAAGGCGATCTCAATATGACGGGAGAGGTCTGCGAGGTTTCAATGGCGTGTTTTCGAATGCCGACCTCGGTGTGGAGCGAAACGCTTGGTCACGGTGCGTTTTTCGGAACCTGTGTTGTTTGGCGTCTCTGGGGCTTCTGTGGGGTCCTTTAGGATCCTTTTGACCCATTATTGGTACCCGTTTGGGTCGTTCGTTCTTTGGGGCTGTCTCTGGGCGTCTGGAAATGTTTCGGCCGTCCTGGGGCTCTTTGGGGGGGCCACTTGGGGCCGTCGTGGCGGGGGGGGCACGGGGG
>CAUYUJ010008518.1:19585-34585 GCA_963575745.1 Prorocentrum cordatum
TGCAGCGGGGGGGCACAGTCGGTCGGAATCAAGGGAGGGGGGCGGGGGGGGGAGCGAGGGGCCACGGCCGGGCAGCGGGGAGCGGGGCATGGTCGGGGGGCGGGGGGGGCACGGTCGGTCGGAATGAAAGGAGGGGGCCGCGGGGGGAGAGGGAGGGGCACGGTCGGCCAGAAGAAAGGGACTGGGGGGGGAGTCAAAACCCACATATCCCAGCACCCCCAGCGCACACCGACACATGCCAACACGCATCCCAGCACGCCCAGGGGGGGCACAACCAGCACGTATTCCAGCACATCACAGCAAGCATCCCAGACCCCAGCGCACTCCCCAGTACGTCCGACACATCTCAGCACACCAATCCCAGTACACGGATCCCAGCACACCGAGGCAGTACACCGACACATCCCGGCACACCCAGGCACGGTCGGTCGAAGTAATGCAGTGCGAGATGACACAGGCAGATATAATGATCACTCCTCCCTGGCGCACCCCGATGCCAGTCGGAAGAGCGGCCCGGACGCTTCGCCCGAGACCTCCCTACCATTATCATCCTGAAGCTCAAAAAGCGGCAACAGGTTCACAGATGGAAGACGGGTCGCTTCCATCCAAAATGTGGCTCTCGCCTTAGCGCTTCGCATATCCGTTAAAAATGCAAGAGCTTCACGAATTGAGGGCGGCTCCTTTTCAAAACGTAGCTCTCGTCGTAGCGCCACGCACACTCGCCTTTGAAAAATACAGATTTTCACGGATGGAGGATGATAGCTTTCCAAAATGCGGCTCTCGCATTAGCACCGCGCACACTCGTTTCACGGCTTGAGGGCGGTTCCTTTTCAAGATGTGGCCCTCGCCTTAGCGCCGCGCACATTCGTCAACGGTTGCAAGAGTTGAACGGATCCGCATGGGTAGCATACCAGAACTGGCGTTCTGGAACGATTCTGCGTTGACAGGGCGCAATTGCATTAACTCGCGGTGTTGAAGTCCCAGGAATGGCGTTCTGACACGATTCAGCCTCGTCAATGCGCAACAATCAGGTTGCTTCGTCGCGACGGGGTCCCAAGAACGGTATCTCGGCACGGTTCAGGATCTTAAAAGGATGCTTGTCGCCCAACGGGGCACTTCCGTCAGTGCAAACGAATCCTTGCAGGGGCCTATGAGGAGGGAGCTTGGAGGGAGGGTTTATTCCAACATCGTTGATGAGTGTTGCATTTCCACTGGTCCTCCTCCTGCTCTTCCTCCTCCTCCTCCTCCTCCTCCTCCTCCTCCTCCTCCTTCTGATCCTTCTCATCCCACATATCCTCAGGGTACTGTTTAGCCGCCTCTCCGCCAGACCGAATGGCCTCGATCTTGTTGTTCTGACGCTTCTCGGGGAACTGCGACATCCACGGCATGCTCGCGGTGGTGGCCTGGGAGGCTTCCTCCTCCTCCTCCTCCTACTCCTCCTCCTCCTCCTCCTCCTCCTCCTCCTCCTCCTCCTGCTGCTTCCCATCCTCCCCCTCCTCCTGCCCCTCCTACATCCTCCCCCTCCCCCTCCTCCCCCCGTGCCCTTTCCTGAGTTCTCGATCCTGGACCTGCCCTGGGTATGTTCTGAAAAGAACTTCGAGGCGGATCCAGCCGCGGCAACGGGAAGCCTCCTGGAGGCCAATCTGCAGAAACGAACATGCCACGAAACATCGACCTTCGAACATCGACCCTCACAGCCCGACCATCGATCCTCGCTCCCGGACGAGGGCCTGGCTGGGGTCCACCCTGTAGGGCACGCCCATGGCCACGTGCACGTCGCCTACGGCCTGACCCGACACCGGCTGCCCGACCACAGTGGCAGGCTCGCTGTTACCGTAGGTGTTCCCATATCCGTTGCCGTACGTGTGCCCAGATCCGTATCCTCGGGAAAGGAAAACCGAGGGAGCGAGCGGAGACCGTCGTCGCCCCGGTCCAGGACGCAGAAGGACAGCATAGGGCTATGTGCCCCCCCTTGGAGGCGGGCGTCTGACTGGAAAACCATAGCACAACAGCAGCACAAGATGCTCTTGCCCGAGCGGCCTGGCCCGAAAGCGGCCGCAGCGGTGCTCGTCCCATTCGGGGGGACGTCACCGACTCGGGCTTGGGGGGAATCGACGTGGTCCCGTGACGAAATGGCGGTGCCTCGTCTGAACTTTGACGAGGAGGAAGAGGAGGAGGAGGAGGACGACGACGACGACGACGACGACGACGACGACGACGACGACGACGACGACGGCGACGGCGGCGGCGGCGAGGAAGTCGCCGTCGACGACGACGACGACGACGACCTTCAAAGTTCAGGAGCTGACCGTCATCAAAGAGCGGCGGCCGAGCTCGAGCTCGAGCTCCGACAGGCCAGGGTCCCACGCTTCCCCGAACGGCACGATGCTGAAGTGCGCGCGTCGGCCGCATGGTGCCGACGCGCAAACAGCACCAGGCGTGCCCGGGCGTTGCTGGCGGGAGGCGACCCAAGCGGATGTGCGACGGGCGCGCGCGCAGCACGTCGGCCACCTCGGAGGACCAGAGTCATGGCAAACTGTGTTGGCGTGATCCACGAGTCATGGACGATCGCGTCTCCCCAGTGATGCACGCATCACAGCAGCTGCAGCCACCTCGAGCAACGTGAAAGCATCAGCCTGCGACGGGAAGCCCTCACACCGAGAGGGCCCTAAGAGAGGCAAAGAGGGAGAACGCGAACCGAACATCCGATCTTTCCCCCTCAAGAGGCCCTCCCAAAGGCCCCGAGGAGCCCCCAAGCGGCCCTGTGATCGTGATTGTGCTCGTGATTGCGATTGTGATTGCGACTGCGATTGCGATTGCGACTCCGACGACGAGGAGGAGGAAGTGGGGGCGAGCTCGGCGGGGAGGGGGGGCCTGCTGCAGGTCCTCGCGCCCAACCGTCGGGTCGCTGTCTTCAGGCCCCGGGGCGCCATCGCTGGCCGCCGTGCCCTGGAAATGCAGCGCCCGACCCTCGGGAGTCCTGGCTCCCTTCTGCAGCACTGCCGATCACGCATGTCGCCCTCTTCGCTCGCGGAGCGTCGCTGGGCATGCCGTCTCCGGCGGAGGCGAAGGAGGAGCAGGCGGCGGAGGGTGACGAGAAACGGGGGCGATGTGGAGACTTCGAAAGTGCAGGGAGGGAGGGAGGGAGGGAGGAGAGGGGAGGGAAGGATTAGGAGGCACCACGGCTGCACTTGGCGCAACGGCTCGCGGTCGCCGGCGGCGGCGGCCTCGGCGTCGAGGTCCTCACCACCGTCGGCGGCAGCGCCATCGACATCGACATCGTATTCGTCGTGGTCGTTGCTGTCGTCCTTGTTCGCAGAGAGGAGCAGCAGCAGCACTAGCAGCAGCAGCAGCAGCAACTTACTCGGCGGGCGGGTCCGCCGCCCGCGCCCTGCACCGGCATCGCCGCAGCAGCCGCCGGCCGCGCGCGGCCGCGCGTCGGTGGGGGCAGCCCGAGCCCGCGCGCTGAGGATCCGAACGCCAGGGGCTCTGCCTTCCGCCGCCCAATTCTGTCTCCTTCGGGCTGGCGGCGCGCACCAGGGGCTAGGGGGAGGCGGGAGGCTTCTTGGAAAGAGGCTGCGTCTCAGAAGGCGCCGGCCTGCCCTGCATCTATAGACAAGGCCCCGCGCCTTCTGAAGAAGCAGGGTGCTTCCAAGAAGCATCCTCCCGTCCCCCCTACCGCCCCTTTGCGCGTGGCAGATCCTTAGGGACCTCCCATATCGGGCTGGAGCAGATCGGGCCGCAGCATCAACGACATCGGTGCAGAGAAAGTCGGGCTACACATCGAGCCGCATCGCCGATGCATCGGCGATGCGGCGCGATCCTCCGACCCCCGCCAGGCCACATTAGAGGATTCATTGTCGGGCTCGGGTTCCAAAGGACACCCGCAAGCCCCCAGGAGGCCCCGCGGGGCCACGTCAGAGGATGCATGGTCTGGCTCGAGCTCGAAGAGGCCCCCCACGAGGCCACACGAATGGATTTATGTTATGGCTCGGGTTCCAAGGGCCCCCCAGTGGCTCCAGCGGACCCCACGAGGCCACATTAGAGAATCTGTGGTCGGGTTCTGGTTCCAAGAGGCACCCATCGACTCCGACCCCACCTGTGAGGCCTCGGCTCCTGCGCTCCGCCGCGGGCGGGCCCAGGGGTCGCTGCGTTCCCCCCTGAGCCTGTCCCCCCCCCCTCACATTGCCCCTCCTCCTCCTCCTCCTCCTCCCTCCTCCTCCTCCTCCTCCTCCTCCCCTCCTCCCCTCCTCCTCCTCCCTCCTTCCTCCTCCTCCTCCTCCTCCTCCTCTCCTCCTCCTCCTCCTCCTCCTCCTCCCGGCCCCTGGAGTTATATTGCTCCCATCGTACTAAATAACCACATCCCAGAAACAATTTCGAACACACATAAGAAAAGTATCAAAACTGAGTCGAACGAGTATCGCCTCCCCGGGCCCGACACGTGAAAACCCTCCAGTCCCACCAGCCCTTTGGGCGTGAGTGGTTTAGAGAGCCCGCTCTGTCCTCAACCCCCCTTCTTCCCCTTCGGGGAGGGGTTTACCCCTCCCCCTACCCCCTCCCCCTGGGCCTGGAGAGGGACCCGCGGGTGGTCAGAGGGGTCTTTTTCGACTCCTGGGAGGGCCAAAAAACGACGACCCTCACGAGGATTCTGGCCCCGACGGGGGGAGGGAGTTTGGCCCCTCTGCTCGTCTTTGAAGCAAAATCATTGATTTTACTACGGTTTTGGCCCCATTTGGGCGTCCTGAGGGGGCCGCGCTCATCTTCCTTCATAGCAAAATCATTGATTTTACGAAGGTTTTGGGCTCATTTTGTCCTTCTCAGGGGGCAGCTCTCATTTGCGCTTCTGAGGAGGTCGCACGAGGCCCCAAGATGGCCCCAAGAGGCCCCCAGGAGGCTCCCAAGAGGCCTCCAAGAGGCCCCCCGAGGCCCCCAAGCGGCCCCAAGAGGCCCCCAAGGCCCCCAAGAGGCCCCCAAGAGGCCCCCCCCAAGAGGCCCCCAAGAGGCCCCCAAGAGGCCCCCAAGAGGCCCCCAAGAGGCCCCAAGAGGCTCCAAGAGGCCCCCAAGAGGCCCCACGAGGAGCCCGAACGACTCACACCAGGACGAGGGGCCCGAACGACTCACACCACGAAGAGCCCGAACGACTCACACCACAAGGAGGGGCCCGAACGACTCACACCAGGACGAGGCGCCCGAACGACTCACACCACGAGGAGCCCGAACGACTCACACCACGACGAGGGCCTCGAACGACTCACACCACGAGGAGCCCGAACGAGTCACACCAGGAGGAGGGGCCCGAACGACTCACACCAGGACGAGGGGCCCGAACAACTCACACCACGAGAAGCCCGAACGACTCACACCAGGACGAAGAGCCCGAACGACTCACACCACGAAGAGCCCGAACGACTCACACCAGGAAGAAGGGCCCGAACGACTCACACCAGGACGAGAAGCCCAAACGACTTTTCTCTCCCTCCTCCTCCGCCTCGTCCTTCTCCCGCTCCCACCACAAGGAGGATGTACAAGGAGGCGGGAGGAAGGAGGAACAGGGGAGATATGCGGGGGCAGGCGGAAACACGCCTGAACAACACGACTGTCGGCATGCTTCGCAAGAGTTGCTGTTTTGAGATGGGCTGGTGGGGATACGCGAAGCGTAAAGAATTTCGGTACTGTTTTGGTGCTCGAATTTCTGTCTGGTGGTCAAATATACAGTAGGTTGGAACATCAGAAGCCTCGCATGCCATCTTCCTGGCTCCTGCGAACCGACACACCGACCTTAGTCTACGCTAGTTCACGCTCACCGACGCTACATCGAGGCGAATTGACGCTCATGCGCTCTCCGAACACGGAATTTCGAGGACATACGAAGCTCCCGTGATTTGCTCCCGAAAGACCCTGAGACCTGGCCGTCGCGAACTTTTCACACTGGGCGTTATCGCCCAGCTTGGAGCCCTGAGGCCCAGACGGGCAATTCGGGCGGGTAGAACCTAACGGGCGGGCCAGGAAGGCGGGCCCAGACGGCCAGGTCGAGCAGGCAGGGCGCTGAAGCGTGAGCTCTGCATGAATCGCGAGGAAGTCTCGAGCGATAGCGCGATTCCCAAATGAATCGTGAGGATATCCACAAGGAGACCGTGGTTCCTGAGTGTCGAGGGCGCGGCGTCTGAATAAACTGCGAGGAGGCCCCACGCGAGAGCGCGATTTCTGTATGAATTGTATGGGGGTCCCGCGCGAACGCGCGAGTTGGGAAGAAAATGCGATGAAATATCAGGCGTGAGCCGTGGCTGTTGCTGTAAACTGGGGGGCAAGTGCAAAGGTTGGTGACCCCTCACGTTCTCTTGAATTGGGTGCGAGACCCAGGAGGAGCACTGCAACTGAATAATAATAATATGATTGTGGCAGAGGGGGGGTCAACAAGAACTGTTCTTCAGACATGAAAAATGAACGATCACAATAACAGCAGCAGCAGCAACAACAACAACAACACCAACACCAACACCAACACCAACACCAACACCAACAACAACAACAACAAGCAACAGTAACAACGATAACAACAACCACAACGACAACAACTACAACGACAACCGCAACACCAACAAGAACAACAAGAACAACAACAACGACAACGACAACAACAACAACAACAACAACGACGACGATAACAACAAGAACAATAACAACCACAACAACAACAACAACAACAACAACAACAACAACAACAACAATCATTTTACCCGAACGCTCAGTGTTCTCACCAGTGCCAGGGTTTTCATGCGACGCGAGACAATACCCCCACTTCGTGGGGGGGCAGTTCAAGCTCTACCAAATATCCAAACGACTCTTCGCGACCACCCAAACCCAGCTTCCCGCCCTATGACGTTGGGACACTTCACTTCGTGGCGTGCGGACGACCGTGGCTACTACACTGGCGTGGGGTACACACCCACAGAACTTGGTCACTTATTCGGGGCGCGCGTGTGCCCAGCATCCTGCAATTGTGACATACAATACATGACACAGACAGACAGAGAGAGAGACAGAGAGCAGACAGAGAGAGAGACAGAGAGAGCGGAGTTGGTCACATTTTTGGGGCAAGTTCCTGAGATCGTCGTGTTTTTTGTTGGTCTTGCGCGCGCGAATGTCCACTTTACTTTTTTTTGCAAGGGAGTATTGAAATTTGATTATGTTAGAACAAGAAAAAGTAGCTCGCGCGAGCTCATGTAACATAAATGTTGAAAAACCATTGGTTTTGTGGGAGTCGGACAGCGCGCGCGGGATGAAATTTGGACATTTTTTTTTGAAAAACCATTGGGTTTTTGATGTTTTTATGTTGAAATCGTTACGAAACCTAAGGTTCTGGAAGGATTTCGTCTTGCGCGCGCGAATGTCCACTTTACCTTATTTTTTGCAAGGGATTATTGAAATTTGATTATGTTAGAACAAGAAAAAGTAGCTCGCGCGAGCTCATGTAACATAAATGTTGAAAAACCATTGGTTTTGTGGGATTCGGACAGCGCGCGCGGAAGGACATTTTGACATTTTTTTCTTAAAAAACCATTGGGTTTTTGATGTTTTTATGTTAAAATCGTTACGAAACCTAAGGTTTTGGAAGGATTTCGTCTTGCGCGCACGAATGTCCACTTTACCTTATTTTTTGCAAGGGATTCTTGCAATTTGATCAAGTAAGAACAAGAATTTTCATTTTCTATTGTTTTTTGCAAGGGAAAACGAGCGTCAACAAAAAACCGGATCCGGAGCTCATCCACTTTTCTGAAGCTTTCGCGAAAAAATGATGAAAATGTAGCTGCGGCCTAGGCGCGGCGCAGAGGTCGCGCACCAGGGGTCCCAACAATAATAATTCTTTAGAAGGAATAATGTTCAACAACCACAACAACGACAACAACAACAACAACAACAACAACAATACTATTAAGACTGTTCGCCCTTATATGCTCGAGTGTCCAATAACGCGTATTTCCCAAACCCTCGATACCCGCCCTCTTCGTCTTCGATCGAACCCCTTTTGGGGGGTATACCTTTCTTGCCTGCAGGCCTGGCCCCGGCAAGCGGCGAGGCGGCCACGGACCGTCGGCCTGGCCAGCGGCAGCGCTGATCGGCGGGGCGGCCGCGGACCGTCGACCCGACCCCAAGAGGGACGGACAGGGGACCGACCACGACGACGACGACGACACGACGACGACGACGACGACGTCGAAGACGACGGCGACGACGACGACGACGGCGACGACGAGCGAAAGCGAGAGCGAGAGAGAACGACAGCAGGGCCACGAAGGGCACGAAATAGGCCACGAAGGGCGACAGCGGGGACACGAAGGGAATGCGTATGGGGCCACGACGGGCGCGAACGAGCGGGGGCCACGAAGTGCAGATAATGCGGGGCCACAGAAGGCAACTATGGGGCCACTGAGGGTAGCAACTGGGCCACGTAGGACAGTGAGGGGGACACAAATGGCGACAGCGGGGCCGCGAAGGGCATGCACATGGGGCCACAACGGGCGCGACTCCTGGGTGCCTGGGTGTCGGGAGCGCGGCGCTTAGGCAAATTGCCGGAAATTCCAACGCAAGGCCATTCTTCAGTAAGTTGCAAGCAAGTCTCCAGCGAGAGCGCGACTCCAGAGCGCCGGGAGAGCGACTCCTTAATAAATTTTGAGGAAGTCCCCAGCGAGAGCGCGATTCCTGAATAAAATGCGAGGAAGTCTCGGGCGGGAACGGGGGCCCTGGCTAAATTGTAAGGAAGTCTCAGGCGGGAGCCGTTGTTGTTGTAACCGGGGGACCAGGGGCCCAGTTTGAGCACCAAGACTTTCCCTTTCAAAAAACAGGGTGCGAGCGTCGAGGGGCACACTTTGATTAAGAAAAAACTGTATGCATCGGTGGGGGGATCAACAATAATTATTCTTCAGAAATGAAAATTCAACAACAACAACAACAACAACAACAACAACAACAACAGCTGCCGCAACAGCAGCTATAACAACAACAACAACAACAACAACAACAACAACAACCACTACTACATAAGCAACGCCAGTAACAACAACAGCAACAGCAACAATAACATCAATAACAACAGCAAGATCAACAAAATCTACAAACTCCATAATAACCACAACAGCAACAACAACAACAACAATAACAACAACAACAACAACAGCAACGCCAACATGAACAACAACAACAACAACAACAACAACAACAACAACAACAACAACAGCAACAACCACAACAACAACAGCAACAACAACAACAATCAATTGAAAACTGTTCGCTCCTATCTGCTCGCGTGCCATTCGGCACGCATATCGCAAACCCTTGGTACCCGCTCTCTTCGTCTTCGACCGTACCCCTTGGAGGGCATATCTTCTTTACCTGCCACGCGTAATTGGCGCAGCGCCTAAAATAGGGACGGATGGAAGGGCGAGGAAGAAGGATGGAGCACGAGAGAAATTAGCAGGAGGGGGGCTGGGAGCAGAAAACACGCAGCAGAACCAGACGGGCAGTTCGGGCGGGCAGATAAGGCGGGTCGGGAAGGCGGGCCCAGGCGGCCAGGTCGAGCAAGCGGGTAGCTGAAGCGTGCGTCATGCATGAATCGCGAGGAGGTCTCAAGCGATGGCGCGATTCCCACGTAAATCGTGAGAAAGGCCAGAGCGAGAGCGTGATTCCTGAGTGTCAGGGGCGCGGCGTCCGCATAAACTGCGAGGACGTCCCACGCGAGCGCGCGATCCTCGGACAACTTGTGGGGAGGTCCCGCGCGAGGGCGAGATCTTGGAGCACACCGCGGGGAAGCACCGGGAGAAGTGGCGGCCAGGGCAGCGAGGGCGACGACAGAAGCGGACGAGAGGCGAGAGAGAGAAGGCAGAGGCGAGGGACGAAGCCACACACGACACACACACATACGCACGCACAAGAGAGAGCGGGCGCCGCGGGGCTCCAGCAGGATCTCCGTCATCTTGATCCTGTCGGCGTCGGAGCCCTCGCGGGCGCGGCGCGCGGCCGCGGGGCCGACAAAGGGGCCCGCTCTTTGGGCGGACACGGGGGCCCGAAGATGCATGCTTACACCCTGTCTTGCTCCCCTCAAGCCCGATCTCCAGTCTCCGACCACGTTGGGCTCTCGGCTGGCCGACGAAGAGTCTGGGGCCCACGAAGGGGGTGTGCGATAGGGTCGCGCCCAGCCTCAACGAGGGGCGCGTCAAGATTTAGCCCCCCGGGTTTTCGGGAATACCGAGAGGTACCGATACCGCCACTCCCCGGACCTCTCCCGGAGTGCGTTCTAGGAATGGATACCTTTTCCTCCTGTGAGGATCAGGGTGGCCAGTCTTGCCTGAGCGTGGGGCCCTCGTTTTCTAGCATCGGCAACGCAGCCCGACAGATGAAGCAAGCCTGGCCCTCCCGAGCTCGTCGCCTGCAGCGCTCAGTCCCGCGAAGGCACGAAGGTGCGGAGGAAGGCGGAGGACGACGGCCACGGCGAGGCGGGGGTGGGGCGAGGAAGCTCGACGACCGCACAAGAAGGTCCGAAATCTCGTTCGTGTCTGAGCGTTCTCGTGGGAGGGAAACATATCCATATCCACGGCCTCGCGGGCTGAGCCCCTGGGCCGCGGCCCCATGGATACGGGGAATTGTTGTTCGCGGATGCCCCGAGCGGAATGCATGTATGCGACCGCGTGTCCACGGGATCGCCCTTCGGAATCCAGACCGCGAGGGGAGGAATATGGATATGCTCGCGGCTCATGACGTCATGGGCTCCAGGACCATCAAAAAAAACTGCTGCAGGAGAGGTCGACCCGTGGCGCGAGAGGCGAGCGCCCCGTCGTGGTTGGACCAGAGATGGTTTTGCCACGAGGAGCGAAGGCAACCCGTAGCTTCACGACCACATCCCAGAAATACTTCCGAGCAACCTCAGAAGTATCAAAACAGTGTCTACCCGACACGCTGGCGAAGTGCCGAGCGAGTGTCGCCTCCCAAGGCTCGACACGCGAAAACCCTACAGGTTCGGTACATTCATGGCGATCGAAATCCTTCCCCTCGTTTTTCGGCAACTGTCGTGCCGCCGTGGGCGCTGCGGCTCGACGAACATCAAGCTCCACAAACATACAAACTTTCGAGGGTTCCCCGCGGATGTGTTGGATCCGCGCCGGCCGCCCCTCCCGGGCGCGCGATGAGCGCGGCAAGGGGCGGCGCCAGAGGCGCCGCCAGGGGGGGGGAGGGGCCAGCGCCGCGCCGAGAACTCCGCGCGGGGTTCTGACAGTTTCTGTTTATGCTATTTTTCGTTATTCGGGTGATTCGGCGGCGATCGAAGGGGGAAGTGAGAAGGAAAACGTGTTCTCAGAAGGCGGCGGGACTTCTCAAACGCCTTCGCGCCTTCTGAAAAGCTTTTGCGTTTCCGGGAAAAGCTGAGAAATTTCTCAGAATGCCCGGGGTGGTCCGAGCCTTCTGATAACCCGTCCCTTCTCACTTCCCCCCCCCTCGCTCGCCGCCGATCGAGTGATGCGATGAGAAGCTCGCCCTGGGTATGGGGTCGGGAGCTCCCATTAACCTCACGCCGCGAGAGCATCACGGCGACGCGGGTCGGGGCAGGTCGCCTGCCCCAACGCCCCTCGCGCCGAGCACGGCCGCAGGCCCTGCGCCCGACCACCGAGCAGAGTCGGGCACCCTGCTACTGATACCCGAGCTCACGCGCGCGCTGGCTGAGGTGTTTCTTCCGTGCCGGTTACTCCGGATTTCTTAATAGCAACCAGGGGGGCGACACCTCCGCCGACAGCCCCACATCTACCCCCGTCGCGGCGCGACGACGAGGCGAGGTTGACCCCCGTCGGAGGGGTACCCCCACGTTTGTTAAGAAACACCGAGTAACATTAAGTACGCGGGCGCCCTTTGCAAAGCTGGCCGTCGCTGGCAGACCACCAGAGGTTCCCGACCTTTGGCGGCGTTGTTTCCTCGATCCGCGGCCCCAATTAATTTACCCCGCATCGGGGAGCTGGCCACGCAACAGTGAGCCCTGGCGGCAGCGGCTCCTACGAAACACGACACGCACAAACGAAGCACAGCAGCTAAAAAAAGAACGCGTTGGTCATCGGCGGTAAACACCGTGACGTGTGGGGAAGCACTAACGGGAAACGCTAGTGTGAGATGGGCCCATACAGGAAGGGAACCGAAGTGGGAAAGCCGACCGCATAAACGGGGGGAACGAACAAACAACACATGAACAAACAAACAAACAAACAAACAAACAAACCAAACAACCAACCAATCAACCAACCAATCGACAAACAAACAAACAAACAAACAAACATGCACACAAACAAACGAACGAACGAACGAACAAACAAACAAACAAACAAACATACATACAGTGTTGCACGCGCACACGTGCACACTTGTAGCCATAAGCAGCGAGGTACCTCCCTCCATCCGTGTAACTGCCACAAGTTTCACACATTTCCGCAAGCGCTGGACAACCAAATGATCCGAACAAGTTCAACGCTAGAGCTCCGTTTTGAGCAAGGACTACCCCCACCCATGGAACTGCCGGATACGTTTAGCACGAATGCGTGTGCGCGACGTTCAGTCGATAGTCCCAGTTTGAACACGGGCCGTCCTCCCTCCTTGTAATTCCCGAAGAAGGGGGGTGCGCGCTTGACTGAGGCGAGAGTCACGTTTTGAAAACCCCACGCCCTCCGTCTTCATCACTGCTGCAAACGCATGAAGAAAAGATGCACCGCGCTAGAGCGAGAGCCTCCTTTGAAAACGGACCGCACTCCACCCGTGCAACGGCGGGGAAGGTCAAGCCTTGGGGATGTAAAGATTTAGGAAGTCTCGGAGGAGGGGCTTGTCATCAGGAAGATGCATCAGGGAGGAGGGGAAGGAGGAGGAGGAGGAGGAGGAGGAGGAGGAGGAGGAGGAGTGATACCAGAGCGTGATGAGGTTTCGGCTCGCGCTGGATTCGCGTGGCGGTCGGCAGTAGACCCGCTTCTGGCGCGGGAGCTCCAGAGAAGCGCAGCTCCCTCGAGGATGAGTTCGTCAGCCACGTAGCACCTGACCTGCCGCGGGGGAGCGCCTGGCAGTTATCGGAAGCTCAAGAGGAGGAGGAGGAGGAGGAGGAGGAGGACGAGGACGAGAAGGACAGAGGTCGGACAGAGGAGATCAGACGAGGACGATGGAGGAGGAGGAGGAGAACAAGAGGTCCACAGGCGAAGGCCTTCAGCTTCCTCAGCTGGGCAACGAGCTTCGTGACGAGGCCACAAACCTTGTTGTACTTGGTGTAATCCTTCCCACAGTGGGTGCACGTCGGCCGGAAGAAGCGGGTCGAAGCATGAAGTAGCAAGGCGTTGGAAGTAAGCAGATCGGGTCTTCGCCCACCCCCTGAAGAAGAGGGAAGAGGAAAAAACGCTGGACTCTTGAAGTAGGAAGGCGCCTAAAGCATATTGGGATCCAGGGATGCAGAAATACCTACTTTCAACGGCCGGCGGGCAGCAGGTGCTCGTCAACTCTTGGGGCGAACCACCCCGACCTCCAGGAGTGGCATAACAGGAGCAGAACGCATCACGACCGGTCCTGCTCTGAGTTGTTGGGGGCATCTGGGCCCCCGTCGCGGGACCCTGGGCCATGCAACTCCTTGTGTCCGCCGCTCGCGAAGAGAGGCCCGGAGGTGGGGTCGAGCGGCCATGAAGTAATGGGGGCGCGACCCAGTGGGGGGAGAGGAGAGGTGCTTTTTTTCGGGCCCTAAAAGCCGCCTCTGCGGCCCGAAAGGGCCCCTAAGGGCTCTCCAGGGCCGCTTTTCGGCAGCCCTCACTGCCCCCCATTTGTCGGAGGAGGAGGAGGGAAGATGGAGGGGGGAGGAGGAGGAGGAGGAGGAGGAGGAGGAGGAGGAGGAGGAGGAGGAGGAGGAGGAGGAGGAGGAGGAGAAAGAGGAGGAGGAGGAGGAGGAGGAGGAGGAAAGGAGGAGGAGGAGGAGGAGGAGGAGGAGAAAGGAGGAGGAGGAGAAAGAGGAGGAGGAGGAGGAGGACAGCGCATGGAAGCAGGAGGAGAAGGAGGGACGAGTATTGGGTGGGGGGAAGCAGGAGAAGAAGGGGGAGAAGAAAAGGAATAAGAAGAAGAAGGGGGAGGAGAAGAAGGGGAGGGCAAGGAGGATTGGGTAGGAGAAGGAAGATTGGGAGGACCTCAGAAGAGGGAGGAGAAGAAGGGGAGGGCAAGGAGGATTGGGTAGGAGAAGGAAGATTGGGAGGACCTCTAGAGAATGAGGATGGGGCTGGGATCAGGGAGGAGTAACGAGGACATGGGAAGGGAGGAGGGAGGTGAAGGAGGAGGAGAAGGCGATTGAGGGCAAGAGAAACGGATGGAGAGAGCCTCTCTCCTCGCTTATCATTCCTCGTTTCTTCCTCCTACCTGTTACCTCCTCCCTGATGTTCCTGGTATCCTCCTCCTCCTCATCATCCTCCTCCTCGTCCACATCCGTCCATGATTCACTGACTTATTGCGTATTGTGTACGCATATCTGTGAATCCTGGAAGAATTGATACTGGGTGTTAGGTATCAGTGGAGTGTGAACAGATCATTCGGATGCCAGCTCTGGGCCATAGCAAATTCCTGCTGCATCTGTTAGTGGACATTCGGAGGGGCTGTGGTAGGGCACCCTGAGCATGCTGGAAATGCAAAACGCCAACGGGCATCCAACGGGATCGGCAAAGGGCAAGGCTGGCGAAGGAAAAACATCGAGAAAGGGGGAGAAGGACGGCCACCGCTCACCAAAGAAAACACGCAACGTCCACAATACACGCACACACACACACAGCAGTTCGCGTGGCAGCCGCCCACGATGTCATGCTCGCAGTGAGCGTGAACACTCTTGCCACAGCCACCCGCACTGGACAATCCCTGGAACAAGCCCGCAAGGCCCAGACACCCATCCCCCCAGAACAAACCCCCTTGGACAGACATGTTTCTGTTTCTTTCCTTGCAGCATAGTCTTGTGCGTACATGGGT
>CAUYUJ010008519.1:0-15000 GCA_963575745.1 Prorocentrum cordatum
TTAGGGTCCGCCCGCTCGACCCGCCCGTCTGGCTCCGCCGCTTGTTTTCCTGCTCCCCCCCCCCCCTCCTAATCTATCTCGCGCTCCATCCCTCTCCCTCCCCCTTGTCCCTTCCCTCCTCCCTCCCTTCCTCAAGGGAGGAAAAGCCACCCGGACCGGACAATTGGCGTTTGCTAAACGGCCCTGGGCGTGTACTAAACAGCCCTGCCCTGCTCGATTCCTTCTTTGGACGCATTTACTAAACGACTTCGCGTGTCGGGGTGGTTATTATAAGGGGTGGATTTTTTGACGTCTACTTCCACTGTTTTAGGGGCTGCGCCGTGTTCGCGTGGCAGGTAAGTAGGATGTACCCCCAAGGGGGGTACGATCGAAGACAGTGAGGGCGGCTGTCGACGGTTTGGGTTATACGTGTTGAGTGACACGCGAGCAGAGAAGAGCGAACAGTCTTGAACTGATGGTTGTTGTTGCTGTTGTTGTTGTTGTGGCTGTTGTTGTGGCTGTTGTTGTTTTTGAATATTATTCCTTCTAAAGAATTATTATTGTTGGGACCCCTGGTGCGCGACCTCTGCGCCGCGCCTAGGCCGCAGCCACATTTTCATCATTTTCGTGAGGAAGTCTCAGGCAAAACGATTGGTACCGGATCCGGTTTTTTGTTGACGCTCGTTTTCCCTTGCAAAAAACACTATAAAATGAAAATTCTTGTTCTTAGTTGATCAAATTTCAAGAATCCCTTGCAAAAAATAAGGGAAAGTGGACATTCGTGCGCGCAAGACGAAATCCTTCCAAAACCTTAGGTTTCGTAACGATTTTAACATAAAAACATCAAAAACCCAATGGTTTTTAAGAAAAAATTGTCAAAATGTCCTTCCGCGCGCTCTTGCGGATTCATAGGAAACACACCACTTTTTAAACATTTCTGTCAAAAGGGTCTTTGCGTGCTACTTCTTCAGGTGCTTTGAACTTCTCCAACAACGGTTGCGCGCCTGCGAGGGCCACCATCCCTTGCAAAAAATGAGACGAAGTGCACATGCGCGCGGCCGCCGCGCGCGCATGTCGAAATCCTGCCAAACACAATGGTTTATCAATAATTTCAAGATGCGATGTTCAGAAAACATATGAAAACGCACTACTTTCTCATCTGCAAAATCTCGAAATCCATTCGCGGTCTCTTGATGAATCTTTAAAACCCAAGATGGCCCCAACAGGCGCGCAAGATGGCCCCAAGAGGCGTGGCCCAAAGAGGCGCCCAAGATGGTCCCAAGAGGCCCCAAGAGGACTCCAAGAGGGCCCCAAGAGGTTCCAAAGAGGCTCCAAGTTGGCTCCAAGAGGCCCCCAAGATGGCCCCAGGAGGCGTCCAAGCGGCTCCCAGAGTCTTCCGGGAGGATCCAATAAGCCCCCAAGAGGCCCCAACATGGTTTCAAAAAGCCCCCCAAAGCCTCTCAAGAGGACCCCATGCGGCGCCAGGAGGCTTCCCCCCTCGGGGCCCAAACAAGTGATCAACCTCTGCGGGTGTGTACTCCACGCCAGTGTAGTATCCACGATCGTCCGCGCGCCACGAAGTGAAGTGTCCTGACGTCATAGGGCGGGAAGCTGGGTGTGGTGGTTCCCGAGAGTCGTGTGGATGTTTGGTAGAGCTTGCATTGCCCCCCCACGAAGTGGGGGTATTGGCTGGCGTCGCATGAAAACCCTGGCACTGGGGAGAACACTGAGCGTTCGGGTAAAATGATTGTTATTGTTGTTGTTGTTGTTGTGGTTGTTGTTGTTGTTGTTGTCTTAAAATGATTCTTGCTGTCGCTATTGAAGTCTCGTCTCTAAGGACTAATTATTGTTGGGACTCCTGGTGCACGGCCCCCCCCCCCGCCGCGCCTAGGCCGCAGCCACATTTTCATCATTTTCGTGAGGAAGTCTCAGGCAAAACGTGGGAGTCCGGATCCGGTTGTTTTGTTGTCCCCCGCTTTCTTTTGCAAAAAAACAATATAAAATGACATTTCTTGTTCTAACATAACCAAAGTTCAAGAATCCCTTGCAAAAAATAAGGTAAAGTGGACATTCGCGCGCGCAAGACGAAATCCTTCCAACACCTTAGTGTTCGCAGCGATTTTAACATAAAAACATCAAAAAACCAATGGTTTTTCAACAAAAAAATGTCAAAATCTCATCCCGCGCGCTCTTGCGGATTCGTAGGAAACCCAACACTTTTTTAAACATTTCTGTCAAACGGGCTTTTGCGAGCAACTTTTTCGAACTTCTGCGACAACGGTTGCGCACCTGCCAGGGCCATCATCCCTGTCAAATAATACCATGCGGGACACATTCGTTTTTTCTTCGCGCGCGCACGCCGAAATCTCCAAAAACCATTGGGTTTCTTAGGAATTTTAGCACCGCGCAACATAAAATCATACGAATCGCACCGTAGGTCCTCGAAAAACATCTGTACGAATTTTCAAAATTTCTACCCGCGCGCGCTGTCCCATGCGCCAGTGTAGTACGCACGGTCGTCCGCAGGCCACGAAGTGAAGTGTCCGAACGTCATAGGGCGGGAAGCTGGGTGTGGGTGTGGCGAAGAGTCGTTTGGAAATGTGGTAGAGCTTGAACCGGCCCCCCCACAAAGTGGGGGTATTGGCGGGCGTCGTATGAAAACCCTGGCACTGGTGAGAACGGAGTGTCCCCACGTGCTAGTAATTGTTGTTGTTGTTGTTGTTGTTGAGTTTTCGCTTCCAAGCACTACCTTTGATCTCCCTTGCCCCGGAACCGTTTTGCATTTTTCGATTGAAATGCTTCTCCCGGGGCTCGCACCCGGTTTTTTACAAGGGAAAATGCAATGACACCAAACTGTGCCCCTGGCCCCCGGGCTACAGCAACAACGGCTCCCGCCTGATATTTCCTTACATTTTATTCCCAAGTCGCGCGCTCGCGCTGGACTTCCGCACAGTTTGTACAGAAATCATGCCTCCGCGTGGGACTTCATGGCAATTTATTCGGACGCCGCGCCCTCGACATTCAGGAATCACGCTCTCGCTATGGATTTCCTCACGATTTACTTGGGAATCGCGCTATCGCTTGACAATTCTTCGCGATTCATGCAGAACGCACGCTTCAGCAAGCCGCCTGCTCGACCTGCCCGCCTGAGCTCGCCTTCCCGACCCGCCCGTTTGGGTCTACCCGCCCGATCTGCCCGTCTGGTTCTGCCGCTTGTTTTCTGCTCCTGGCCCCCCTCGTGCTGCTCTCTCTCCCTCGTGCTCCATCCTTCTCCCTCCCCCTGGTCCCTTCCTTCCATCCGTCCTCTCTTCCACTTCCTCAGGGGCTGCACGACGTGCACGTTGCAGGCAATATTGTTGTGTATGTATATATATATATATATATATATATATATATATATATCCCTAAGGGGGTACGGTCGAAGACGAAGAGGGCGGGTATCGAGGTTTTGGGACATACGTGTTTAGTGGCACGCGGGCGGATCAGAGCGAACAATTCTTTAAATTATTGAAGTTGTTGTCGTGGTTGAGTTTTCATTCCGAAAGAATAATTGTTGTTGATCCCTTTCCTCCGGTGACCATCTTGCACTTTCCACTGAAAGTGCGTCTCCCTGGGTTCGCGTTTTTAAGCAAAGAAAAGTGAGGTGTCACCAAAATATGTCTTTGCCCCCCGGTTTACAACAACAGCGGCTCCCGCCTGATACTTTCTTACAATATATTCCCAAGTCGCGCGCTCGCGTGGGATTTCTTCATAATGGATTCAGGAATCGCGCTGTCGCGTGGGACTTCCTCGCAATTTACTCAGACGCCGCGCCTTCGACAATCAGGAATCACGTTCTCGCTGTGGATTTCCTCACGATTTACTTGGGAATCGCGCTATCGCTTGACAATTCTTCGCGATCCATGCAGAACGCACGCTTCAGCAAGCCGCCTGCTCGACCTGCCCGCCTGAGCTCGCCTTCCCGACCCGCCCGTTTGGGTCTACCCGCCCGATCTGCCCGTCTGGTTCTGCCGCTTGTTTTCTGCTCCTGGCCCCCCTCCTGCTATGCTCTCTCGTGCTCTATGCCCCTCCCTCCCCCTTGTCCCGTCCTTCCGTCCGTCCTCTCCTTCCCTGCCGTAGGGGCTGCACGAAATACACGTTGCAGGGAAGAAAGATATACTGTATACCCCCAGTGCGGTGCGACCGGAGACGCAGAGTCACCGCCCACCAAACCACCCCAGCCCAACCCGAAGGCCCCGATTTGCCCTCCATTTCGAGTTTGGGGGGGGGTCGGGGAACATTGAGAAAACACATCTGAAGCCCGTACCCCCCCCGACCTGAAATTCGGGTCTTCGGGTTGGGTTGGGGTGGTTTGGTAGGTAGTCAATGAGGGCGGGTATCGAGGGTTTGGGATACGTCTTGAATGACACGCGAGCAGACGAGAGCGAGCAGTCTTAAAATGATTGTTGTTGTTGTTCCTGTTGTTGTTGTTGTTGTTGTTGTTGTTGTTGTTGTTGTTGTTACTGCCGGCGTCGGCGTCGGCGTCGGCGTCGTCGTCGCCGTCATTGTTTTTGTTTGGAGCTTTCACTTCTGAAGAAGCATTATTGTTGATCTTCTCCCGCTGGAGCCCATCTGTTTTTCAATTGGTGTGCCCTCCCAGGGCTCCGAACCTGGTTTTACAAGGGGCAGTCTTGCGCCTCAGACTATGCCCCTCTCCTCCCTGTTAGCAGGGGGATTTTTTCAACACATACTTGTGGTTGATACCCCCTGCACGATAATATTTTATCAATTGGATTGCTCCTCCCTGTGCTTGCGCCCTTTTTCTACACGGGAAGTCTTGCGTGCCACTGGCGCTACTTCTCACAACTCATTGAGGAATCGTACTTTCGCTGATGACTTCCGTTTTCTAGTCCAGGCATCGCGCTCTCGCTTCAGACTTCTTTGCAATGTATTCACGACTCGCTCTCTCGGCGCTCTGGAGTCTCATTCTCGTTCGGGTCTTTCTCCTACTTTACTCAGGAACCGCGCGCTCGCCTGACACTTCCTCACCATTCCCTCTCGCTAATCCCTCTTGCTATCCTGCCCCCTTCCCTCCCTCCCTCCCAGCACTCCCTCCCTCCTCGCTCGCTCTCTTTTCTATGTGTTATGTTCTTCCAGTTTTATGGGCTGCGCCAATTCCACGTGGCAGGGGATCGAGCTATACCCCCCCAAGGGGGTACGTTCGAAGACCGTGAGACCGGGTATCACGGTTTCCGGAGATAGCTGAATGACATTTGAACAGATGAGAGCGATTGAGAAAGAGTAGGAGCGGAAGGAAGAGGAAGAGGAGGAGGAGGACGAAGAAGATGAGAAGGAGGATATGGGGGAGGAGGAGGAGGAGGAGGAGGGGGAGAAGCAGGAGGACCAGGAGGACCATGATGATGTTGTTGCTGATGATGATGCTAATAATGATGATGCTGATGATGATGATGATGCTGATGCTGATGATGATGATGGTGGTGGTGGTGATGGTGGTGATGATGCTGATGATGCTAATGATGATGATGATGATGATGATGATGAGGAGGAGGAGGAGGAGGAGGAGGAGGAGGGGGGAGGAGGAGGAAGAGGAGGTGCAAGAGGAATCATGACATTACTCCTCCTCTTCCTTCCACTACTACCATTAAGATTATCTTTTATTACTACTACTTCCACTACGACCATTACTATTACAAGTAGTAGTAGTAGTAGTAGTAGTAGTAGTAGTAGTAGTAGTAGTAGTCGTATTAGTAGTAGTCGTAGTAGTAGTAGTAGTAGTAGTAGTAGTAGTAGTAGTAATAATAGTAGTAGTAGTCGTCGTAGTAGTAGTAGTAGTAGTAGTAGTAGTAATAATAGTAGTACTAATTGCAGTAGCAGTAGTAGTAGTAGTAGTAGTAGTAGTAGTAGTAGAAGTAGTAGAAGTAGTAGTCGTCGTGGTCGTCGTCGTCGTAGCAGTAGTAGTAGTAGCAGTAGCAGTAGCAGTAGCAGTAGTAGTAGTAGTAGTAGTAGTAGTAGTAGTAGTAGTAGTAGTAGTAGTAGTAGTAGTAGTAGTAGTAGTAGTAGTAGTAGTAGTATGAGTAGTAGAGGTAGTACAACTACTGCTACTACTACTGTTGCTACAACAGTTGTATTCTTATTAGTACTATTACTATACCAAGACTTGTAATACAAACGAGAATTATAACATCAATGATACTAGTAGCGTCACTACTAATACTACTACGAGTGCTAATCATCATATGAAGAAGAAGAAGAAGATGAGGATGAGGAGGAGGAGGGGGAGGAGGAACAGGATGAGGAGAACGAGAACGAGGAGGAGGAGAAGGAGGAGGAGGAGGAGGAAGAGGAGGAGGAGAAGGAGGATGAGAAGGAGGAGGAGGAGTAGGAAAAGCAGGAGGAGATGGAGATGGAGAAGGAGAAGGAGAAGGAGAAGGAGAAGGAGAAGGAAAATGAGGTTTCGGGGACGACCCGATTCGATTCGGAGGCGCCCCGCGGCCCCGGCGAGAGGCGCTGAGACGCTGCAGGCTGCCCGTGCCCGCGGAGGAGGCGCCCCGCCACCTTCGGCGCCCGCAGCGGCGCACCCCTAGGTGTCTTCTGCTCCTGCTCCTGGCGGGGGGGGGGCGGGAGGGAGGGAGAGGGAGAGGGAGGGGGAGTCATGCAGTTATGCGTTTATGTATCTATACATGCAGTAATTTCTGTATGTGTGTGTGTATGTATGGGTGTATGCACGTATGTATGTACGTATGTATGTACGCATGTATGCATATATGCATCCATGTTTGTTTGTTTGTTTGTTTGTATGAATGTATGTATGTATGTATGTATGTATGTGTGTGTATGTATGTATGTATGTATGTATGTATGTATGTATGTACGAATGTATGTGCGTACGTATTTATGCATGCGTATATGTACGAATGCATGCATGAATGCACCTATACATGAACGTGTGTGTGCATGCATGTGTGTATGCATGCATGTGTGTATGCATGTAGGTAGGTAGACCGGTAGGTAGGTAGACAGGTAGTTCGATAGGTAGGTAGGTCGGTCGGTATGTATACATGTATGCATGCATGTATGTATGCATGTATGAATGCATACATGTGTATATACGCATTTATTGGTTTACACACATGCATACACACCCAACTTCATGTACATGTATACATGCATGTGTGCATGCATGCGTGTATGTACGTGCGTATGTACATGTGTATGTACGTCGTTATAGATGGTTACGTATGCATACATGTGTACATAGGTGTATACATAACTATACATATTGATTGGCATGCATGTATGTGTGTATGTATGTATGTATGTAGAGAGAGAGAGAGAGAGAAAGAGAGAGATTCCCGCGCGCTCGCTGGGGCCAGGTCGGGCCTGTCCCCCTGCAGGCGGATTTTCGACGACAAATGAAATATCCGAAGATATTGTTTTGACTGTGTTTGAAAAATCCCCCCTGCAGGAAGCACAGGTGGCTTTTGCGGCACGCTCTGGCGCGAGCGCGCGCCTGGCCCGGGACCCTCCCCTCCGGGAGAAGCTGTCGCAAACAAGAAATAGCCCTCCCCCTCTCTCGCACCCTCCCACCCGCCATCCCACCCTCTCCCCCTCCTCCGCCCCGCTCCTCGAAGATCGAAGGGCAAGTATTGGGCGGCTCTCTTACCTCTGGGCATCCAGAGACCGCCTAAAACTGTGCACGCTGCGGGTATGTCCTTGTGCCAACCGCGGCGCCCATTAGCTAGATGACGCACGATCACCGCGCTGGAGCAGCGATCGGATCGGATCGGATCGCTTGTGCAGGCATGCGCCCGGGCCCCTTAATGGCGAGGCGGGTGAGGCCACGGCCTCGCATGAGAGGCAGCGCGCGTCGAAGGCTTGCTCAGGATTGTACGTACCTCACGAGTTGATGTTCCAATTGTTCCCACTCCTCTGTTGTAGCCCGATGTAAGTGACGTAGTTTCCTTGAAGTCGTAGTGCCTGTGGCATGAGCCTGTCGGAGAATCCCGTGTATGCCATCGTCATTTCTGTAACCGCGAAGCCCAAGCCAAACACGAACGAGTTGAACGCCTCGGAACTCCAATCCAGTGCGCACGGGCGCAGGATCACTCGTGTCCTCACGAGCTCTTTGACACAACCTTCAGATACCACTCAGGGCGCAGATACACGCGCAGCCGAAGGCCCAAGGGAGCAGCGAGGGAACTAATGAGACGCATGCGCGTCATACCAAGCGGTAGACAACACAAAGCATGAACCTGCCCCACCGCAAAAAATCAGATGGAGTGAAAGAATCGCGGGTCCATGTGATGGTCGAAAAAAAGAGAGATCAAGTGGATGAAAGCGCGCCCATCATGGCCGACAGCGAACATCCCCCACCTCCTCTCCTCAGACCCCTGCCCAGAGCCCCGTACACAAACCGACGGTGCTTCCGGGGGCCCGGTCCTCTAGCTGGTGGAGAAAAACTGGCCCATGCCTCCCGGGCCGGAGAATTCGCTGGCGTGGCTCCTGACGGGGCCAAGCCTGCACTGGCCAGCACGGGCTGCATGCCGCCCAGGCAGGACGACTGCTGCCGGTGCGCCGCCCGCAGATGATTGCATATGGTGCCCAGGCACCGCGCAGCCAGCGGGGGATGTCGACCCGTCTCCCTGGCTAGCGCAGCCGACGGCCAGGCAGGACGACTGCTGCCCGTGCGCCGGCCGCAGATGATTGCATATGGTGCCCAAGCGCGGTGCCCAAGCGCGCCGCGCGCCCCTGTACGGTGTGGCGCAGGCCCGAGCGCAGATGGCCCGAGCCGCGGTGCGGGGCGGAAGGAGAGATGCGACCCTGTGGACTCCTCCCCCGCCTCCTCCACACCTCCACCTCCTCCTCCTCCCCCGCCTCCTTCACACCTCCACCTCCTCCTCCTCCTCCTCCTCCTCCTCCTCCTCCTCCTCCTCCTCCTCCTCCTCCTCCTCTCCCTCCTCTCTTTCTCTCCTCTTCCTCCCCTCAGCCCTCAGCTTTCGTGCTCCTCCCTCCTCTCCTGGGACGGCCCCGCCAGAGCGCCAGACAGGCCCCGCCGGAGCGAGCGGGGCATCGTTATACCCTATCATTTCACAAGTTGCTTTGCCCCTCCCACCCCTCAAGGGCGGCCCCGGCAGAGCGGCAGGGGTGTTGCTATACCATATGCGGTCCCTGTTCTTTCTTGTTCCTCCCAGAGCACCCGAGGTAGCCCCATCAGAGCGCACGGGGTGTGGCTATAACCTGATTTTCCTCCGGTTTCGTGCTCCTTCTTCCCCTCTTGGGCATGCCCCGCCAGAGAGCCAAGGACCCCACCGCCAGAGAGAGAGAGAGAGAGAGAGCAGGGCATCTCTACACCATATTCTTTCACGAGATTCTTGCTCCCCCCACCCTTGCAAGGCGGACCCGCCCGAGCGAGCGGGGTGTGGCTATACGATGCATTTTCTCCGGTTTCGTGCCCCTCACTAACCTCCTGAGAGGCCTCGCCAAAGCGCCAAGAAGGTACCGCCAGAGGCCCCGTCAGAGCTGCAGGCAGCCCCATACATGGGTCTTGCCAGGCAAATCATTGAGCATCCTCCGTTAGCCCGAACCTTCTGATCCACGGGTGCGATTATCGCCTGCATGCGGTTTGGCGTCCAACATAAACAAGCTTTCCCACTCCCGTGGACGAGCTCGACAACAACTGATTGCAGAGAAGGGCGCCGATGGCCCGGACATCTGCGCGCCCTCTGCAGATAACCGACAGCCGAACGACCGCTGAAAACGAGAAGCCTGGAGCACAAGGAAGAGGACAACAACAACAACGCGCTCCCACGCTCGCGCAACGAGGCCCCGAGCCAACCCCAACATCAGGAGCTGGCGGATGTCTGCGTGATCGGGCATGGGGAGACCGAACAGATGTGCAAAAAAACATTGAGTGTCACGACGGGGCAGAGCGGAAGTGATAGTGGAGAAAGAAGCGCAGCTCGACAAACCAAACACAGGCGGCAGCGAGATTGTGAGATATGCCGGAACGTGGCGCCCCGCGTTCTGACTACGCGTTTTTTTTGTGTTTGGGCGTCGATGGCATGGGCCAGAGAACGCTGGAAGTCATCGTTGTGGCCACAGCGGAGCTTACAGCGGCACCCGTAATCCATCTGTGACTAGAACCTAAGCGCGTGTAGCTCGCGCGTGGTTATGGTATGTATGCATGTACATAGGTACGTGTGTATGTATGTTTGCCGTACTCATATACGTGTACACATACACATATGCACCAATGCGTACATATATGTGCATGTATATCGACATATACATACATATATATATATGAGTATATATATACATATACATATATATACATATATATACATATATACATATATATATAGATATATATATATATATATATATATATATATGTATGTGTACACACATATACGTGTACTATGTATGTATGTATGTATGTATGTATGTATGTATGTATGTATATATAGCCTTCGACCTATGTCGCCACCGTGCTTGGGTTGTGGCTTAAAGTCCTCCAGGGTGCTTCTTGTGGTCTCTTCGGAGCGTTCTCGGGGGCCTGTGCGGGGCACTCTTCGGGGCTTCTTGGGGGCCTCTGGAGGGCTTCTTGCGAGCGTCTTGGGGGCGTTTTGGGGGGTCCTTGGGGCCTCTTGGGCGCTTTTTGGGGCCTCTTCGGGAGGTTTTTGGGGGCCTCTTAGGGCCTCCTAGGGGCTTCTCGGGGCCGGGGCTCGAAATGTCCGTCTGGGTCCTCCGTCTGGGCCCCTTTTTGGAGTTGGAGGGCCTCGTGGGCCGGCCTGGAGGCCTCTTGGGCCGTTTCTGGGCCTTCTTGGGCCGGTTTTGGCCCTCCTGCAGGACATATTGATTGTTTTGGGGCGATATTGAAGGCCTCTTGGGCCGTCATGAATCAACGGGAAGCCGAAAAATGAAAACGCCCAAATCATTCGAAACCTCAGGAGCATCAGTGACTGTTGTCTCTTGGGGCCCCCTTCGGAGTGCTCTTGGTTGCCTCTAGGAGCGTCTTTGTGGCCTTTTGGGCCGTCTGGAGGCCATACAGGCGTGTTGGGGCGATCTTTCGGCGAATCTAGGCCATCCTGCGCCATGGGCTTTCTTGGGCCGCTTTGGACCCTCCTGAGCGAGGGGGCTGTCCCGCAGCCCCACGTGAGAAACCGTGGCAGGGCCCGGTACCGCCCGAGAGCGCCCAGGAAACTGGGGGTCCGGGCCTTTAAGAAACCCGCACGCCCTTAACCTCTCAGGGCCGCATGAGCCCAGAGGCATTTCACTTCGTGCCAGAGGCACGCTGGCGGATGTACACATATCTATATACACATATATATATACACACATATATATATATATGTAACGTATATGTATATGTATGTGTATGTGTATATGTATGTGCATGTTTGTATGCATGTGTGCAGGCACACATACACTATATAAACGTATACATAGTTATCTATATACATTTACTGTTATAGTTATGTATACATGCATGTGTGTATCCATGCATTTAGTTGTACACGCATATATGAGATGCATATGTTAACAAGCGTGGGCCTAACACATTGCTGGACTGGAGCCGACTACGCCTTGACAGACGCGTCGCGCAAGGGCATTCGCAGACATCCGCGCGGGAGCCGACGGCGGCCTCATCGTCTTCGTCGTCGTCGTCCTCGTCGTCGTCTTCGCCGCCGTCGTCGTCGTCGTCGCCGTTGTTGTCGTTGTTGTTGTTGTCGTCGTCGTCGTTGTTGTTGTGTTTGTTGTTGTTGTTGTTGTTGTGATTGTTGTTGTTGTTGTTTTTGTTGTTGTTGTTGTGGTTGTTGTTATTGTTTTTGTTGTTGTTGTTGTTGTTGTATTCGTCGTCGTCGCCGTCGTTGTATTCGTCGTCGTTGTCGTCGTCGTCGTCGTCGTATTCGTCGTCGTCTTCGTCGCCGTCGTATTCGTGGTCGTCTTCGTTGTCTTCGTCGTCGTCGTCGTTTTCGTCGTCGTCGTCGTCTTCGTCGTCGTTGTCGTCGGTCGGTCTGCAAGCCAGTCGGTCGGTTGGTCCGGATACTTTCGAGGCTGGGAACGAGACCCCCCGCCAGGCCGCCCGGCTCCTCGACGAGTGCTTGCCCAACCTGCCCGGCGCCGCCAGAGGCGCGCCAGCACCCCACGCCACCGGCTCTTGGCGCGGGGGCGCCGGGAGGGGGCGGCGCGCTGCCGTGATGGCGGAGGCGGGACAGGGCGGAGGAGGAGGAGAAGGAGGAGGAGTACGAAGAGGAGGAGTACGCTCCAGTATTTCAGCTTCAGTTTGTCCACGCTGAGGAGGAGGGCGGCGGAGGGAGACGTAGGAGGGGGACGGAGGAGGACGGAGGAGGAGGAGGAGGAGGAGGAGGAGGAGGAGGAGGAGGAGGCGGACGAGGACGAGGAGGAGGAGGAGGAGGAGGAGGAGGAGGAGGAGGTCCTCCTCCTCCTCCCCCCTCCTCCCTCCTCCCTCCTCCTCTCCCTCCTCCCTCCTCCCCTCCTCCCTCCTCCTCTCCTCCTCCTCCTCCTCCTCCTCCTTCCTCCTCCTCATCCTCCTCCTCCTCCTCCTCCTCCTCTCCTCCTCCTCCTCCTCCTCCATTTTCCTCCTCCTCCTCCTCCTCCTCCTTCTCTTCCTCCTGCGCCTCCGCCTCCTCCTCCTCCTCAATCTCTCCTCCTCCTCGGGTCGCCTACGGCCCAGGGGGAAACCGTTCAAGCTGACATCGCTCGGACGTGGGCATGTCTTCCTCGGCGAGGACCAGTGAGAGTCGAAGAATAACAATCGCCATGAACATAAACTCTGGCGCTCCGCGCGCCAACAGGTTCTATTTAAGGCGTTTTTTCTCTTTCCGGAGAAGCGTTTGGGATCGTCCTGCGAAAAAGTACACGAACGAAATCGACACATGCACGGGAAATGGACGTCCGAGCGATGGCGAGCCCAGGGCCGCCTGCTTCGGCAGCAAATCTTGGGAATTTTGTGTAGCCTCTCAATTCCGTCTCTGTCCAACCTTCGAGTGGGGGATCGACTCTACAGAACGGATTTGCCCCAGATGTGCTTGTCCGCCGAATATGCAAAAAAGACTCAGGATGCGCTGCATATCTACAGCTTTTTCTACGTATATTTTCGCTAAGTCGACGAAAGAACATCATTGGTACATCGATTCTGCAGTCGATCCCCTAATCGAAACCTGCAGTCGAGCAGCTGATTGAGACGTCTCCGCCCGAAAAGCTGGGGCAGCGTCTCTTGGCCAGCTTGCCCGAAAGCTGGCCCAGTCTCTTGAGCACGTTCGCCCTTCCAACGTTCACATCATAACTTGGCCGTGCTTGATTTTTAGATACCTCCAGGAAGGTGGCCTAGATCTCTTAAATGATATGTTTTGGGTCATATCCGTAAGGGCTTCGCCCATTGCCGCCTGCGCCATCTCTCTAAGAATGGGGCATGCCAGAGCTAAGTTGGGATGCAAGGGCGCCGACGTGAAGCAATGTCGGGACTTCATTCGAGGGCCAATCTCGTACCTTACGTCTTGCACAGCAGAACTGACAACAACTTCTCGAATTCTGACGCTTCGCACTGCGAATTTGCTGATCATCGTGGCTTCGGGACGCGAGCATCGCGTAATTCCCAAGAGATCGTAGCCTCGGGGACGCGACTGCGGCGTAATTTACACAAGGATCGTGGCCTCGAGGACGCAAATCTATGTCATTTAAAAGGAATTGTGGCCTCCCTGGCGCAAATCTGGTATAATGTACGACGTACGATCGTTTGTATGGCCTTGAGGACACGAGTCTGGCGTAATTCTTCACGCTTCGCGTATCCCACCAGCCTGTCCCTTTCTCTCACGTCGGGGCTCTCGGCCGTCTGTGGTTCAGCCTAGACCTTCCGTGCTCCCCTACGCCGCGGACTCAACCCTGGCTTCTACAACGGGCTTCCGCGCAGTGTCGGTGCTCGCCTGTCGCCACTCACGGTGTGCAGACTGCGGGCCCCTGCCCCTCTTCTGGGCTTCTGGCGTGCGACTTTCCTGGCGCCGCCTCACGCACGTGTCGCGGTGCCCCGCGCGTTTGGTCGCGCGGCAGCTTTGCTGCCTCTCGGACACGTGCGTTCCGCTGCCGTCGGGTCACGCGGCTTCGGCCACCCTGGTTCTTCGCAGCTTGCCAGCGCTCACGCCTTCAGGGCCTCAATCCGACTTCCGACTGTCGGTCTTCTGGCTGCGGCCACCCTGGTACTTTCGCAGTTGCTCGGAGTGTACCTTTGCCTTAATTGCACGGTTCTGTCCTTGGTCGTGTTTCTTACCGATTTTGATGTCTCCGACGTTCTGCATGTTTGCAAACTGGCAGTGCTTCTCAGTTTCCGCCAGCCCCTCCACTCGCCGGTCCTCCGCTGAGGTGCTGCGTGAGGCCCCGCTTGCTGCCCGGCCTCTGCTGCTTTAGGTTAATTTAGTCGTTTGCGTGGCCCGCTTTTGACTGGACTCGCCGCCGGCGCGCTCGCCCGCGGCCGCCGACTAAAAAGTATCCCACCAGCCCTGCCCATGAGAGCTGACGGAAAAAGGGACGAAGCGACACACCTAGAGAAATAAAACGAGCAACCATGGTGAACCGAGAGATCTCTGGGAGCAAGGGGGTGGCCTTGGAAGGCCTCTTCGGGCCATCCCTGGGGGCCGCGTGGGGGCGAGGGGAAAAGGAGGAGGAGGAGGAGGACGAGGACGCGGATGAGGACGAGGACGAGGAGGACGAGGACTAGGATAAGGACGACGCGGACGAGGACTCATGGAACCATCCAGAGGTATTCTTGCGGCTGCTGCTGTTGCTGCTGCTGTTGCTGTTTGTGTTCTCTGGGAGTTTTGGGGGCCCTCCTGGAATCTCTTTGTAACCCTGGAAGGCTTCTTGGGATCATCTTGGAAGCCATCGGTTACATAATGGGGGGGTCCCCAACTTAGCTCCCCCCTCAGGAGCCCGAACCCGCTTCTTGGGGCTCTCTTGGAGCGCTCTTGGGCGCTCTTGGAGCGGCCTTGGGGCCGTTTGGAG
>CAUYUJ010008519.1:17500-39633 GCA_963575745.1 Prorocentrum cordatum
CTCACACGTTTCGTGGCCCCATAGGGAGCTCCACCGAAGGCCCCAGTGGCAGGGTCCGCATGCCTCCCCACCACCCATTTCGGCACACCCTTCACACGTTTCGTGGCCCCATAGGGAGCTCCACCGAAGGCCCCAGTGGCGCGGTGCCTATGAGAAGAGGGGCCTAGTTTGCGTGCCCCCTCCTTCGTCTCATATCCGTGCGGTACTCGCAGCTGCATATGGTTGGGTCCTTCGCCAGGCTAACTTTTTGGCAGGGATGGTGGGGGGGGGCCTCATCGGGTTGGCTGCGCATGCTCTGAATTTGGAGGCAGAGTGTGTTTTGTATTGTTTAAGGGGGGGGGCCCGCATTGTTCCTGGTTGGCTCCCAGTCGCCTGGGGGAGGGGGTGTTTATACATAGGGAACAGTGATAACCCCTCCCCGAAGGGAAAGAAGGGTTCTTGGAGGAGGGAAAAACGAATATCGTTAGACCACCTGTCGCCCAGAGGGCTGGTGGGATTTACAAGGGATTGTGGCTCCGCGGACGCAACTATAGTGTAATTTCTCAGGCTTCGTGGCCTCGGGGAATCGAATCTGGTATGATGTACGGGGGACCGTGGCCTCCGTGACGTAAACATCAACAAGTTATGCGGGTTTGTAACTCCTTCGAGGGCACAATCATGGCGTACTTCGCAAGGGGCCGCGGCTTCGGAGACGCATCTACGGCGTAAGTTCCGAGGTGGGGGTGCGACTATTGGAATACTTCTGGCGGTGATTCTGACCCTCCGGGAGTGCGAGCGTGGTGTGATTCGACGAGGGGCCGGGGCCTCCCGGGGCGTGAGGGCTGCACAGCTCACGAGGTGGCGTGTCCTCGCGGGCGCGAACGTTGCACAACTTCTGGAGGCTTTGGCTTCGAGGACGCGACGCCTGGTGCAATTTACGCAAATGTGTCCTCGAGGGCGCAACCACGCCGTGATCGACGAGGAGTCGTGGCCTCGGGGGCGCGACTGTGGTATGAATTACCAGGGGTCGTGGTCTCGGGGGCGCGACTGTGGTGCAACTTGTTTCAACGTGTACCTTAGAGGACGCAACCACGACGTACTTTACGAGGGGTCGTGGCCCCTTGGGACGCGGATCTGGTATGATTTTCCCGGGGATCGTGGCCTCGGGGGCGCGAGAGTGCTGTGAGTTATTGAGGGGCCGTGGCCTGGGGGGTGCGAACACTGGAGTCGCAACTCTTGTACGGTTCATGGATGTGTATGGTTGTGGAGGAGGATCCGTGGAGAGAAAGCCTGTTGCCAAATAATTTCCAGATGTCTAAAAGATGTGTTATACATGTTTTAAGCATGTAAAAGACATGCTTTAAACATGTTTAGAACATGTTTCCGACATTTTACGCACATCTCACATTCAATTGTAGGACTGGTAGGGTGTCCATTGTCGTGGCATCCACAAGTGTATGGCCTCGAGGACGCGAGCATTTTTAGATTTAATAATCATTACACGTTGTTCGACAGTTCTTTGAGTTTCTGGGGGGCCAAGATCATTTCATTTCTGATTGTTCTATCCTGGGCCTCTTCCTGGCCACTGGGGGGTCAGGAACAATTAGACATGAGCACAGTTAGAAATGAGCACGATTAGAAATGAACGACGTGTATGGCCTCGAGGACGTGATGATTGTTACATGGATTGAGGATCATGGGTTCGAGGACGCCACGGTGATGTAATTTACAAGGGATCGTGGCCTCGGGGTCGCGAATCTGGAGACATTTGCGGGGGATAGTGGCCTCGGGGGTGCGAATGATGCTTCATTTGTGTGGGCTTATGGTCTTGGGGGCACGAATCTGATGTATTTTTACGTGTCCCACGGTCCCGCAGGAATTCAGACAGCGCGCTGCGGGCGCGGTAGATTTGATCCTTTTGGGTCCCCCCCCCTCGCGCGGATTTCAACATTTATGGTTGGAAGAGAAACTAGAACGATAACATGGGAGACTGGAGCAGGGAGCAGCAAGCCTAATCCGCGCAGCCTGATGGCTCCACAAGGGGGCCGCCGGATTTTCAGCTATTCCCTGGCCGCCCGCTTCTGCCCGGCCATTTCCCGGGTGCGTTCGGACCAATACTTCGAGGCGAATGCAGCGGTGGCGACGAGGGCCTCCCAGGAGGCTCCCCACAGGGGAAGACGAGGCAACAGTAGCGGTGTGGGTCCCTGTTCCTCCTCTGATGGTGTTCCACCTCGGTCCCGATCCCTGCGGCCTAGAGACACCGCGCCGGCCAGGCGCCGTGCGGGTGCTGGACCTGCTGGTGGGGCCCGCGGCGTCTGCCGCGCCGCCGCCTCTTTTGCTCTCCTTTGCCCCCCTCGGACGGCAAGGGGGAGGGGGAAGCGGCAGCAGCAGCAGAAGATGAGGAGGAGGAGAAGGAGGAGGAGGGAGGAGGAGGAGGCGCAGGAGGAGGAGGAGGAGGAGGAGGGAGGAGGAGGAGGAGGAGGAGAGGAGGAGGAGGAGAGGGAGGAGGAGGAGGGAGGAGGAAGGGGGAGAGGATGAGGAGGAGGAGGAGGAGGAGGAGGAGGAGGAGGAGGAGGAGGTCGGTAGCCTTTTTGGCTCTGGCCTTGCTGGCCCCACTGCCGCGGGCTCGACGGGCGCGCGCGCGCGCGGGGCTCGGCCAGATGGCGCGGGCCAGAGGGCGCGCCGAGGCGGACGGCTGCTGAGCGGAAGCAGTCCCGCGACTGGGCCCGCGCCTCGGCGGACGGGGCCAGCGTGCGCATGTCGGGCGCGCTGGAGGAGCAGCGGCAGGAGTTCCTCCAGCTCGGGGCCGCATCCAACCTCCTCGTGGGCAGCGAGGAGGTTGCCCTGCGGGGTGCCAGCGCTGCTGCCAGTGCTGGCCGCGCTCGTCGAGGGCAGGCAGCCTCAGTGGCTCGAGATCGCGAGGCGCAGTGCCGCGCTGCATGCCGACGCTGACTTGAACTTCGCCACCGCCGCGCTCGCGGCCCCCGCCTGGAGGTGCGGTGCGAGGTCGTGGTGTTGCGGCTCAGTTCGGATGCGCCGCTCTTCGTGCCTGGTTCGGGCGGACGGGCATTCCGTGTCCGTCCGAGGCGCAGCTGACGGACCAGTGCGAGTACGACGCCGAGAGGCACAACGGAGTCGAGCAGCGGGATAGACCGCACGGCGCTGAAGTGCCCTCGGAGAAGCCAGTGGCGCAGCAGACGGGGGAGCTGATGAAGAATGACATCAAGTGCGAACCGGGTCGCAAGGTCACGGACGAGCAGAAGGATAGGTTTTCGGCCACGGGCGTTGGAATCGTGCGGGTCCTGGAGAACACTCGGTTTGCAAAGGGGAGACCGGGACCGATTCTGAGCAGCTCGAGGAGAACGCCCAGGCGACCGAGACGATCGAGACGGGGCCGAAGATCGAGGCAGCCGATCGGGTGTCCCCCTTGCCGCACGCACCTCGGGGGGAGGGCAAGGGCTTGGCATCACCTGAGACGACGGGCGTGATGGTGAAGGATGCGGACCTCCAGGCCAGTGCTGGGACGGTCGATGAGACGATCGAGTTGCTGGCGCTGCTAGAGACGGCGGCGCGGCATGCGCGCGAGTCTTGGCGCGACGAGGTGCCGCCTGACGGGCCCGCGCCGTGGCCGCGTGCCGCCCCCTCCTCCTCTCCCTCCTCCTCCTCCTCCTCCTCCTCCTCTTCCTCCTCATCCTCCTCCTCCTCCTCCTCTTCCTCCTCCTCCTCCTCCTCCTCCTCCTCCTCCTCCTCCTCCTCCTCCTCCTCCTCCTCCTCCTCCTCCTCCTCCTCCTCTCCGTCTTCCTCCTCCACCTCCTCCTCCTCCTCCTCCTCCTCATCCTCCTCCTCCTCCTCCTCCTCCTCCTCCTCCTCCTCCTCCTCCTCCTCCTCCTCCTCCTCCTCCTCCTCCTCCTCGTGTCCCCGCCTTCTTTCGTGCTCGCGCCCCTGTGTCTGGGCCTGCCTGGTGCCCTGTCCCTGGGGGACTCCGCTCGGAGCGAGGTCGCGCCCGCGGGGCGAAGCCTCGGTCCGCCCCTGGCCTTCCGTCGGGCGTGCCCCCCTACAGGAGGAATATCCAAGCATAGTCGAACAATACTCAGGGGACGATTTGTTAAACAGAAGATGTTTGAGTATTTTTCTCTTATATGTTTTTACTGTTCTTGATGTTTCGCCCCAAATCCGCCTGTAGGGGGACATGCTCGACCTAACTTTGTCCCTCGTTCTTCCGCGGGTGCTCTTGGTTCGGTCCCCGGTCTCCTCGGTCGGGCCGTCCCCGCGGGGGTGGGGCGTGCGCGCACCGAGATCCCCTCCTGGGGTCTCGGGTGGCGCTCGCTCCCGTCGGTGCCCGTGCCTTGCTGCTGCTCTGGGCAGCGCCCTTGCGGCAGGCTCGGGGCGGGCCGCGTGCGTTTTTCCTGTGCCCCCTCCTTGGGCATTGTTCGATGATGATGATGACGATGATGATGATGATGACGATGATGATGAGGAGGAGGATGATGATGATGGTGATGATGCTGATGCTGATGACGACGATGAAGATGATGCTGATGCTGATGCTGATGGTGATGATGCTGATGGTGATGATGCTGATGAGGATGAGGATGAGGATGATGATGATGATGATGATGATGATGATGCAGACGAGGATGATGATGATGATGACAATGAGGATGACGATGACGATGACGATGCTGATGATGCCGATGCTGATGATGCTGATGCTGATAATGCAGATGCCGATGCTGATTATGATGCTGCTGATGATGCTGATGGTATGATGATGCTGATGCTGATGGTGATGAGGATGACGATAGTGAGGATGAGGATGAGGATGAGGATGAGGATAAGGATGATGATGATAGGATGATGAGGATGATGAGGATGAAGATGAGGATTCTGAGGATGCTGATGATGATGATGATGAACATGATGCTGATGCTGATGCTGATGCTCATGATGCTGATGACGATGCTGATGATGATGCTGATGACGACGATGATGATGGTGATGATGCTGATGATGAGGAGGATGAGGAGGATGATGCTGATGATGATGACGATGACGATGACGATGATGATGATGATGATGATGATGATGAGGATGATGATGAAGATGACGATGATGACGATGATGACGATGATGCTGATGCTGATGCTGATGATGCTGATGACGACGCTGGGGATGACGATACTGATTGCTGATGATGTTGATGATGATGCTGATGACGACGATGATGATGCTGACGCTGATGATGATGATGGGGATGAGGATGATGATGAATATGTTGGTAATGAGGATGATGAAGATGCGGATGCGATGATGACGATCATGATGATGCTGATGATGCTGCTGATGATGAGGCTGACGATGATGCTGATGCAGCTGATGATGATACGATGCTGATGTCGACGATGATAATGATGCTGATGCTGATGGTGGTTATGATGATGATACAACGGATGAGGATGAGGATGATGAGGATGATGATTACAGGATGATGGTATGATGATGCTGGCGATGGTGATGAGGATGCGGATGACGAGGATGCTGATGACGATTATGCTGATTCTGACGCTGATGGTGATGATGCTGATGCTGATGCTGTTGCTTATGATGATGATGCCGATGACGATGCTGATGCCGCTGCTGATGTTGATGATGATGACCGTGATATGGATGAGGATGAGGATGATGTTAGTAATGACGATGTTGCTGATGCGGATGATGATGCTAAGTATGGGGATGCTGATGGCGACGATGACGATGATGATGACGACGATGACGATGATGATGATGATGCTGATGCTGATGATGATGCGACTGAGGATGCGGATGATGATGCTGCTGATGATGATGAGGATTGTATGATGATGACGTGATGATGATGGTGATATGGATAGTGATGATGATGACGATGATGACGATGCTGCTGCTGAAGATGATGGTGCTGATGCTGATGTTGACGCTGATGATGATGATGCTGCGGATACCGACGATGAAGATGATGCTGATGCTGATGGTGATGATGCTGATGAGGATGAGGCTGAGGATGATGATGCTGCTGCTGAGGATGAGGATGATGATGGTGACCATGACGATGATGATGCTGATGCTGATGCTGATGCTGATCCAGATGATGATGATGATGATGATGATGATGATGAGGATGCTGATGACGATAATGACGATGATGCTGATGATGCTGATGATGATGAGGCTGAAGATGATGAGGATGATAATGCCGATGATACTGATGATAATGCTGATGCTGATTATGATGATGCTGATGCTGATGCTGACAGTGATGCTGTTGCTGATGATGAGGATGCTGATGACGACGATTATGATGCTGATGGTGATGCTGATGGTGATGATGATGAGGACGATGGTGATGACGATGTGATGATGATCATGATGATGACACGATGATGGTACTCATGCTGATGATGACGATGCTGATACTGATGATGCTGATGATACTGATGATGCTGATGATGCTGATGCTGATGCTGCTGATGATGCTGATGACTACAATGATGGTGATGCTGGTGGTGATGATGGTGATGAGGATGATGATGAGGATGATGATGAGGATGAGGATGAGGATGAGGATGATGATGATGATGATGATGCGGATGATGATGATGATGATGATGATGATGATGACGACGATGATGATGATGATGATGATGATGATGATGATGATGATGATGCGGATGATGATGCTGGTGATGATGATGATGCTGATGATGATGATGATGATGATGATGATGCTGTTGATGCTTATGATGATGAGGAGGGGGAGGAGGAGGAGGAAAAGGAGGGGGGAGAGAGGAGGAGGAGGAGGAGGGAGGAGGAGGAGAGGAGGAGAGAGGGAGGGAGGAGAAGAAGAGGAGGATGATGACGATGATGATGATGCTGATGATGATATGATGATGATGATGATGTGATGATGATGATGATGATGATGATGATGAGGAGGAGGAAGAGGAGGAGGAGGCGGAGGAGGAAGAGGAGGAGGAGGAGGAAAAGGAGTTGTGGGGAGGGGCAGAGGAAGAGGTGGAGGAAGAGGAGGAGAAGGAGGGGGAGGAGAGGAAGAGGTGGGGAGGAACATGAGGAGAAAGTGGGGGAAGAGTTGGAGGAGGAGGAGGAGGACAAGGAGGAGGAGGAGGAGGAAGGAGGAGGAGGAGGAGGAGGAGGAGAGGCGAACCATAGTTCAAACAATGTGCATCAGTGATGCTGCAATGCGCCCGCCCGTCCCAACCCCGCTCACCATGGGTCCCGATACGGATGCCTTGTTTAATGCGGGAAGTGCCCCCATGGTCCTGACTCAGGCGGAATCCCCGCTTTGACTAGAAGCTGCCATCCATACTTCTAGCTGTTTGGGCGTTGGCGAGGCAGGATCATAATGTCAAAGGACGTCTCGAGCAATGGCCCCGCGCTGCAATAAAATAACAGGCCTCCATCCTTGTACGTTTTCTCCAACGCTGAACGTCTGGCAAGGCTGCCGAAAGGGAGCCTCGCGCAACAACCCCGGGTAGGGAAGGAACCGCTCATGTGTGTTACACAGTTTCGAGCATCTGATCATCGAAGAGCTGAGGAAGTCTCAAACCAGCTTTCCGTTTTTTCTTATACCGCCTTTCATCCGTATGGTTCGTGGAAGTCCTCAAAACGAATGTGCGCGGCACCAATGCGACAACCTCAGTTTCGAAACAACCCGTGCCCCATTCGTGCATACATTGTTGGAACCTGGTAAGACGAACGTGCACTGCGCTCGAGCGAAAGCGAAGTTTGGCCGTGCATGAGTTTGATCGAATTCTTCACACATGGGGCGCGTGCTCGACGCTAAAGTGAGAGCCACATTCGGAAAAGGAGCCGCTTCCCATGCCTGTAGACGAGTGCGCGCGGCGCTAAGGCGAAAGCCACAGTTCTAAATCGTGCCGGTCACTTTCAGAGAGCGAGCGTGCGCGGCGCTAGGGCGATCATCCGTTTCTGGGATCCAGTCCCCTTGATCCGTGCAGTTTCGGCGGTGGGCCTGTGGAGGAATCCAGAGCGAGAAGGCCTTCCTGGAAGGCGGCGGGACTTCTCAGAAGCCTTCGCGCCTTCCGAGAAGCTTGCCGCGTCTTCGGGGGAGGCTTATAGACAGATTCTCGGAAGGCCTCGGGACTTCCGAGCCTCTTGAGACGGCCCGCTCCCTCTCGCTTCCCCCCCTCGCTCGCCGCCGAACTGCGATAGCCACACTCTGAAGGCGGCGTGTGCTGCATCCGTGCAGCCGCGGGGGGCTGTTGGGGACTGCTCTGGCAGATTGGCGCGGCCCTACGGCGAGAAGCACGTTTTGGCCACCCCGTTCCGTCCGTGTGGCTGCTGGGCCAGAATGTCAGGCTTCAGGGTCGCAAGCGGGGAGGATGTTTCAGGCGAAACGCCCAGCCCGCCTTACCAGCACGTCTGGCGGTCAGACGAGGGTCGATACAATGGACAAATATCGGCGGCGTGCCCAATGGGGCAGGCAGAAGTTGCGGGCCTTTTCGGCAGGCTCAGAAAACCCCCGGCCTTCTGAGAAGGTTCCTGGCCCCCCCCGAAACCGCAAAAGGCTTTTCAGAAGGCTGGGTGGCTTCTGAGAAGCCCCGCCGCCTTCTGAGAAGGCCTGCCCCCCCCAATGACCACAGTCGTTTCGTCTTCGGGTCATAACTCGCGTGTCCGGCGGCCGTTCGGCACAATCTGGGCGCCCCTGGACGCCCCCCCGGCGATGCGCAGCCGTTGGGACGCATCCCAAGTCTGGAAATCCGCCGAGAACCGACGAAGGTGCCCGAAAACCTCGAACAGGACGGGGCTAGGACGAGGATAAATCCGTTCCAGAGCGTTCCGGAACGCTCTCAGAGCGTTCCAGAACGCTCTGAGGAGGCCGCGGCGCCCGATACATCCTCCAGAACCGCTGGATCTCAGAGACTCGACTGATCCTCACCCGATTTTATCCTCGTCCTGGCTTCGTCTTGTCGAGCCTTGACGATCGAACATTTTGAATCTCGAACCAAACTTCTTCCCTCATAGGGTAACGATATCTATATATACATAACCACTGCTCCCTGGCCAGGCCCATCCTGAACCCAGCAGCTGTGTTTCCGCCATTTCTGGCCAAGCCAGGAGGGCGTCGCGTATACACCGCTGCCAGGGTTAGGGTGGGCGTGGCCAGGGACCAGTGTAGATCTGAGGCGTTCCAGAAAGGGCCATGCCTTCGAGGATCGAAGGAGTTGCCATCTCTTCCGCGGCGGAAGGCGGCGGAGTGGCGGCGGAAGGTCGGCGGAAGTAAAATGAGGCCGCTTCCGTCGGCAGAAGCCGGCGGAAGCTCGGCGGAAGGCGGCGGAAGTACAAGATGCGCCTTCAAGAGGTAAACACCTTTTTAGGTTCAGGGTTCCCGGAATCGCCCACGTGAGCGACGAAAGAAAATGGGGTCGACTGCGCCGACATTGGCGCGTAAGCTGCCCGCGTGAGGTCGCGCGCAAGCGCCCTCGTCTTCAATGTGGCTTGCCACGAGGGCGGCCCGCGTAAGCCACTGCGTGAGATCGCTTTGGCATCTCGCGTGAGACCCGTTTTTTCGGATGCAACTCCTGGGAGGTCAAATTCTGTTTTCGCCCTGGTCCGAAATCCGGCTTAATCCAGCTTAATCTCGCTAAATCTCGCTCAATTGTGTTGAATTCCGTTTAATTCGGCTTGATCTTGCTTGGTCCGAGGCCCTTTCCGGCGTAGCAGCTCCCAAATGGGGCGCAAGCCTCCTTAATCTTTCCGACGAGAACCTCCCAGTAGTTGCCTTCTAACGCTCTTCTTCGTCGTTCACGTTCACCGAGCGCGTTCCACTACTCGCAGAGTGCCTGCTCGCCAATGTCCGTCCAAACAAAGACTTGTCTCCTTCGAGGTAGCCTATCGCAGATCCCGCACGGCGGACCCAGGCCACTTGCGAGCAGTTACTCTGCGAGTGGTGGAACGCGCTCGTCTGCACATGCCAACTTCGTCGCCCCGCCTCGGCCCGCCGCCGACCAACACGACACCCGCGCGGACCGGGCGCAGGTGGGCCTGCACCGCCTCGGCGGGCGCCTCTCCGCCGCGCCGCCGCAGCGGCCGGCGATGCTGCCGGAGCCGCGCCCCCCGGCGCCGCGGAGAGCGCGGGGCGGCCCCTTTGCCCTCGAGCTCGAGACACGAGACACGACATGAGGGGTCGGCGAGCACAACACAAGTTACAAGCAAAAGGTGAGGACGGCTCCAGCCTACCTTGAGGAGGAGAGAGAGAGAAGCGAACGAGAGGAAGAGAGAAAGAGAGAGAGAGAGGCCAGGAGTGCCTCCGTGCTCGCCCGACCGATCAGTGCGGTCGGCGGCCCTCCGTCTCCTTCCCGCCCCCAGGTCTCCCCCCCCACAGTCTCTGTCATCAAGTGCTGGTTGATCCAGCAGCGGTTCAGGCTTGGGGAACGGAACGGGTGGGGAGAAAGGATCTGATAGGGGACGGGGTCGAGGAGATAGCTGGGAGCACCAGCTGGGCAAAGGGCCCAGTTGCTTTGCGGCAGGTCTGCCGAAGGTGCTCCCTCTCAGCTTGTGAGTGGGCTGCAGCTGGGGAGGACGCGGGGGGGAGGTCCTCCAGCTCCTCCTCCGATAGACCACGCAACACCCCCCACACACTATAATACTCGAAACCCTCCGCTCCCTCTCCTCCGCCGCAGTGCGGCCCGAGGCAGCAGAAAGCTGAACGGAAGAGATGAGGAGGGAAGGATTGAGCATAAAGTAGAGGAGGATGAATAAGGAGGAAGATGTTGCAACAGCTCCAGAAGAGGCATCCGCTGAGCAGGAGCCCAGCGCTGTTACGACAAAATGCCGTTCTTGCCATGCTTCGCTGCTGCACTCCAAGATGACAGAATGAGGATGCCTGCTTGAGGGCCTGATGCCTGGGATCACTCGGCCAGGCACTTCCAAGGAACAATCACAGCGCTTTATTCGTGCCTCCCCCTCCACCTCCACGTCTCGTCCCCTATCGCCATCGGCGTCGTCATCAGCTCCCCCACCTCCAGCTGGCTAAAATCCAGCTCTGGCTCCCTGTAGTGAGGAAAGGTGGTGGAGGACGAGGGATAATGGGGAAGGGAGGGAAACATAATGTAAAGGAGGATAGATCGGAAGAAGATGTTGCAACAGCTCCAGAAGAGGCAACCGCTGAGCAGGAACCCAGCGCCGTTACGACAGAGTGCCGTTCTTACCATGCTTCGCTGCTGCACTCCAAGATGACAGAATGAGGATGCCTGCTATGGTTTACAAGCTGCAGCAAAAGGCCTGCGCGGCTCACCGAACATTGTAGCCAGGGATGTGCAGCTCTGCGAGATTGGCGATGTCCTCAATCGTCTCCTCATCGCACTCTCCCCTTGCCCTTAGCCCGGCAAGATAGTTGTCGAGGAAGCTCTGGAACGAGCTGCTGGAGGGCTTGCAGGGTCCCGAGAAGAGCGCCGTGCCGTTCTCATCGATGTCGAAGGCCAGCTCAGTTTTTGCTCCTTCCAGGCCGTCCGTCAAAGGCCTCACGTCCAAAAGCAGCAAATCCTTAGTGGTCGCTCTTTGGCTCGTTTCTCCCTTCAGCTTCTCCATAGTGGTGGAGCCATTGTAGGTCTCAGAAGCAGTGCCTTGTGGATCGCCAGCGATCCCGAAAGACTGCGAAGCTAAATTCGAAGATTCTTCTCCGGCGTGCAGGAACATCATCTTAACAGAAATGGCCTCAATCTTCTCCTCTATGGTGTCCTGGAGGTCGCTTAGCAGACGCTTGTACTTGCAAACCTCATCATTGCAGAAAGTGTCTAAACACGGGGGGTCCACAGGCTGATCCATGCATTGTTTCTTTTTCTGCTGCGCAAGTTGAATGTTGAAGTGGCTTTTGAGTTCGTTGATGGCGGCACCCCACGCACGACTACGACGCCGGCTCTTCCTGACTAGAGCTGCTGCCGGCCTTCCGCCGGGCCTCGTGAACTTGAACGACGACCCGAGGATCCCCCACGGCGACACCAGCGAGCCGCAGAGCGAGCCGAAGAACCTCCACCACGAGAAGTCGGACAAGGACATGCTGGTTAGGGTCTCCGATGGCGACGGCGTCGGGCCGATGATCCATGACGTTCCGAAGAACCCCGAAGCTCGTGGGTTATACGCCGCCTCGAACGGCATCTCTTGTTCCAGCTGCGCCGCGAAGACGTCGCAGGTCAATCGTGAGAAGTACGACGACCATCTCTGTTTCACGTGCTACGAGACGATGCACAAGCGAGAGAAGTCGGACAAGGACATGCTAGTGAGCGTCCCTGATGGCTGCATCGAGTCGAAGACCTACAACGTTTGCGTCCTGGACGGCACGACGAGCGACATCCTCTGCTCCAGCTGCGCCGTGAAGATACCGCACGTGGATAGCGAAAAGTACGACGACTACTTCTGTTTCGCGTGCTACGAGACGATGCACTAGTGAGGGAAGTCGGGCAAAACCATGCTGGTGAACGTCTCCGACGGCGAGCCGAAGCATCTCCTCCACGGGAAGTCGGACAAGGACATGTGTAGTGAGCGTCCCCGATGGCCGCACCGAGTCGAAGTCTTAACGGCGCTTGTGATCTGGAGGCACGACGAGCAACATGCTCTGCTCCAGCTGCGCCGTGAAGATGCCGCACGTGGATTGCGAGAAGTACGACGACTATTCCTGTTTCGCGTGCTACGAGACGATGCGCGAGCGCGGGAAGTCCGACACGGTCATGCTGGTGGACGCGGCCAACGCGACGGAAGACGTGCACGCAACGACGGAAACCCCGATCGACACCTACGCCGAGGAGTAGCTGGATGGGAAGGTGGAGGACGACACCATCTCCATCGATATCTTCGACGCCTTCGCCCATGCGTGTAGCGACACGATAGTCGACCTGAAGTGGTGCAACGGCGAGGAGATGGTGACCGCGGCCCTCGAGCGCACGATGGCTGGGTCGGCGTCCCACTCGTTTTGGGGCTCCGCCGACTGTCTGTGGGCCATCAATAGGCTAGCCACGCGACACATCCAACTGCTCAGCGATCTGCGACTCTCTGACCCCCTCGATCCTCCATCCTCGGACTCCCGTGCGGTGCAGCAGTGAATGCAGATTCAGAGGCGGCTGTGTGCCTTTTCAACTGGCGTTGCGGTTTTAGAATTTCGAAATCGCCCCCCCCGCGGGAGGCATAGCCCCTGACGGGCGTGGTGCCAGCGGGCTTTGCGCGAACCTACGCACGAGCAAGGTCTTCATGCAGATGAAGAGGCGGCGGCATACATCTTCAGCGCAGCAATGAGGTTTTGATAGTCTCTGGGCTCGTGGAGCGATTATTCATCCGCGCCTTGCCTGTCTCCTCGACCACGGGCTGCCGCCCCGAACAGCGTTGCCGAGCGTGCCCCAGACGCGCCGCCGAGAGAGAATATGGACCTGATGGGGTCCTGCGACGGTCTTGCTGTGCTGTACACCTTTTCAACTCCCAGCACACAGGCATCTTCGTCGAGTAAAGCAAGGGTGGCTTCTCCTCATCCTCATCCTCGTCCTCGTCCTCGTCCTCCTCCTCCTTCTCGTCCTCCTCCTCGTCCTCGTCCTCGTCCTCGTCCTCGTCCTCCTCCTTCTCCCCCGCCTCCTTCTCCTCCTCCTCCTCCTCCTCCTCCTCCTCCTCCTCGTCGTCGTCCTCCTCCCGTTCCTCCTCCTCATCCTCCTCCTCCTCGTCCTCCTGCCTTCTCGTCGTTCTGCTCCACCTCCTCCTCCACCTCTTCCTCCTTCTCCTGCCTCTCCTGTTCCTCCTTCTGCTCCTCGTCCCTCCTCGTCCTCCTCCTCCTCCTCCTCCTCCTCCTCCTCCTCCTGCCTCCTCCTCCTCCTCCTCCACCTCCCCCTCCTTCCCTCCTCCTCCTCCTTCTCGTCCTCCTCCTCCTCCCCCTCCTCCTCTTCCTCCTCCTCCTCCTCCTCCCTCTCGTCCTCTTCCTTCTCCTCCTCCTCCTCCTCCTCCTCTCCTCCTCCTCCTCCTCCTCCTCGTCCTCCTCGTCCTCCTCGTCGTCGTCGTCCTCCTCCTCCACCTCCTCCTCTTCATCGTCCTCCTGGCTCTCCTCCTCCGTCTCCTCCTCCTCCTCCTCGCTGTCCTCCTCCTCCTCCTCCTCCTCCTCCTCTTCCTCCTCCTCCTCTTCATCGTCCTCCTCGCTCTCCTCCTCCCCCCAGGGTCGACACGCGCACCGAGAAAGCTTGTAGTATATGCGTCGTGGCGGGCGCTTTCTGGCCACACCGCTCGGGAAGCGATATATTACAAGACGGGAGTACTATATGTTCGGGTCGGACGCGCGCCACCAAGAAGGACATATAGTATTAGTATGCCCCTGTGCGTCCCATTGGGTTTGTACCGGTTCTCGTCGTCCTCTTCGTCCTTCTCCTCGCGTGTGCTGGAGCAGCGGTCGGTTGGACCGTGCTCTGGTGAGAGTGCGGCAGACGGCCAGAGACAGCCGCCAGCCATGAGTTCGAACAGTGGACGCTCTGCAGGATGAGGTAGGAGGAGCACGAAGGCGACGAGGAGGAGGAGGAATGTGGAGGAGGAGGGAGGAGGAGGAGGATGAAGGGGAGGAAGAGGAGCAAGAGGAGGAGGACGAGGAGGAGGAGGTGTAGGAGGAGGAGGAGGAGGAGGAGGCCGAGGAGGATGAGGAGGATGAGGAGGAGGATGAGGATGATAAGGAGGAGGAGGAGGAGGAGGATGAGGAGGAGGAGGAGGAGGAGGAGGAAGAGCGGCCAACTTGGAGATCCTATACTTAGATGCTGAGTGTGTGAGGAAGATTAGGCGTCCTTTCATCATGGCCTGTGACTTCAATTGCAAGCCGTCCGATTTAGACCATGTAGGTGTGATGGACTGGTTTGATGCTGTTATTGTGGCACCGTCTGTGGGTCCCTGAGCACCCGCTGGGCGCACCATTGACTTCTTTCTCGTTTCCGACGGGTTGAGTGCAGTTGCCGCCACCGTCTGTCCTGAAGTGCCGCTCAACCCGCACGCTGCGGTGAGTTGGGAGATTACGTCGTGCGTTGGTCGGCCGAAGATGCGTGTTATGCCTGCACCTAGGCTGTTTCCCGATGTTCGCCCTGAAGGCCGTTCCAGGTTTGACTTTGAACCGATGTGGGAACACGTTCGGGGCAAGATGTCACAGGGAGTCGTTTCTCAGGATCAGCTGTCCCAGGGTTGGTCCACGTTTGTTTCGGCCGCGGAAAGTCAGTGGGTTGACATTTTCCAGGTATCTCGGCAGGATGCTGAAACATGTGTGGGAGACGTAAGTGTGTCGAGCCCAGGATGGTTGATGCTCTACCCAAGTTGCCCCTGAGGTTCCCGCGAGTGTCTCCAGCGTTTCTCTGGCTTCGCAGTCTGGGATCTGTTCTGAGCTTCGCTGCCTGTTTGACGCAGCCTCTCACTCGTATCACTGCTCTGCGTGCCGCACGTCGGCTGCAGTGACCTCTGTTCCTGATGGTGGCGCTGCCTCTGGTGGAGAGTGATCTCTTTTATTGCGATCGAGGGTTCGAGGTGGAGTCCCTGAAGGTATTAGCCAGCAGCGTCAAACTGAAGGCCTCGCAGATGGCCGATGTGGACATGAAGAGCAGAATCAGGGAGTTTCGTAAGTGGGTGGCGGCCCAGGCGGGCTCAGGTGCTGGTGGTCTGCTTGCCATCGCGCAGGAACACAAGTGTAATGGGTCCCGTGTGCGCTCGATCGTGCGCGTCCCCACCTCCCCGCACTCCTCCTCCACCTCCTCCTCCTCCTCTTCCTCCACCTCCTCCTCCTCCTCCTCCTCCTCCCTCTCCCCCTCCCCCCCTCCTCCTCCTCCGCCGCCCTCCTCCTCCTTCTCCTCCTCCTCCGCCTCCTCCACCTCCTCCTCCTCCTCCTCTTCCTCCTCGTCCTCCTCCTCCTCGGCCTCCTCCTCCTCCTCCTCCTCCTCCCCTCGCCTCCTCCTCCTCGTCCTTCTCTTCCTCCCCCTCCTCCTCCTCCTCCTCCTCCTCCTCCTCCTCCTCCTCCTCCTCCCCCTCCTCCTCCTCCTCCTCCTCCTCCTCCTCCTCCTCCTCCTCCTTCTTCGATAGAGGGAAGCAGATGGATCTTTTGCAGGAAGAATGGTAGAGGTGGTGGAGAGTGAGGAAGTGGCACGAGCACGTGAGCTGGTCCGCGGATCTTGGTGAACTGCCTCTTTGGCCCAGTGTCGAGCAATTGCGGAAGGTCTTCTTGACGTTCGAGATGTCTTCAGGTGTGGGGTTCGACTCCATTAGGCCACGGTGGTTAGCGGAGCTGGGCAATGACGCCCTCGAGTGCTGCCTTGATCATGGCCGTGGAGGCCTTGGCGTGTTGGTCAAGCTTCAGCACGGATATGTTTCCCCCCCAACCTTCCTGCGTTGGACACTCGCTTTGAATAGAGCACTGCGGTCTCACACCTCCTTCCTTCCTTCCCGCCTCCTTCTCTCCTCTTTCGTCCTCCCTGTACCTCGCCACTTTAGAGGGCTGCTGGGGGGTTCAGCGGAGAGAGCTACCACCTAGATTCAGATTAGACCTCGCCATCCCCGGGGCGCTTAGATCTGCGAAATTGTCGCCACCTTCGAGGGCTGCAGGGTGGTCTAGCGGAGTGAGGAACCATCCATATCCAGATCTGACCTCGCAGTCCCTGGGGGGGCTGGGATCCGCGAGCCTGTCGCCACATTCGAGGGCAGCTGGGGGGTCCAGCGGAGTGGGGCTCCACCCAGATTCAGATTAGACGTCGCCATCCCTGAGGGGCTGCGATCTGCGAGCCTGTCGCAACTTTCGAGGGCTGCTGGTTGTTCTAGCGGCTTGAGGCACCACCCAGATTCAGATTAGACCTCGCCATCCCCGGGGCGCTTCGATCTGCGAAACTGTCGCCACTTTCGAGGGCTGCAGGGTGGTCTAGCAGAGTGAGGCACCATCCAGACCCAGATTTGACCTCGCAGTCCCTGGGGAGGTGGGATCCGCGAGCCTGTCGGCACCTTCGAAGGTGGCTGGGGGGTCCAGCGGAGTGAGGCACCACCCAGACTCAGATCAGACCTTGCTGTTTTTGGAGGGGCTGGGGCCTGCGAGCCTGTCGCCACTTTCGAAGGCTGCTGGGGGGTCCAACGGGGCGCTGTCGCGGGCCGCCCGCTGACCTGGCGGCGCGCCTTCGAGCGTCCAGCCCCCGCGTTCAGAAGTGCAGGAAGGAAACAGTGAAGCTGGCGGGTGAGCTAGGCGTCGCTCGCCTCTTGCATTGGCTATAAGCAGGTGTAATCATCTGGTCGAACGCCGCGGCGGCATGGCGCAGGCAACGCTGCATCTTTAGCGTGCTACCAACAAAAGCAACACTCTTCGGTCTCCTTCCGTCACTATCGTCGTCGACCTCTGCTCCCTGCCACCTTCCCTCTGCTGCTGCCGCGCTGACGGTTCGGCCCCCCGCGCGTCCTTCTCCTGCCCTTCGTTCCCGCTCCCATGTCATCCTCACGCTTGGGCCCTCGCTCCTCATCCTGCTGCTGTTGTCCGGTGAATCGTGCCACGTGAGCGCATCCCATGTAGCTTGCACAGCAAATAACGGCGCTTGCTCTGTCATTGTCCTGCCAAGCTTGGGGCAACCCCCTTGTCACTTGATGCGAATGTGTTGGGTACGTCACAGGTTTTTTTGCAGAAGAGATGACAATGAGTTCGACCGATCGCTCTCATACATGTTATCGCGCTTGTTCAGGCTCGGCTTCTCAGGCCGCTGGCCGTTGCTTGGGGGCAGGCTGAGTCTAGATCCTATGTTTGGGCGTGTGCAGGAAGGTCTTGTGAGAGGGCTGTGTGGCAACAGACTGCGTGGGCTGATTCGGCTACGTGTATGGCCCCCGGGGCTTGTAAAGGGATGTGGTGCTCTGCTCATGTGCTCATGTATCTCCAGAAGACCTCTGAGCAGGTTCAACATCATTGGCTCCTCCAGGCTGCTTTGGAATCTGGGTTCCCCCTCTGGCAACTTCGGCATCCAGTGGAACTCTATATTTCTTCAGGGCTCCTGGCGTGGGTTCCGTGGTGTCCGAGTGTGTAGTTACCGAGCAACCGATTCTACCAGGGGGTGGGTGCGCCACGTCTCTTTTTGAGTTGGCGCTCGTTCTTCCTCTGGACAGGGTCTACAGGCTCCACAGGACCGTCATGCCGATGGTGGTCGTGGATGACCTATTACTCAAGCGCGTCGGAGGACGTGATCGTGTTTACCGCGAAATAATTTAGGCTACTTGTGACGTGCAGCGTGCCTTTGGCCGGTTTCGATCTCCTTTGCACTCTCACGAGACTAGGGTCTTGTCCAACGATGCGGAGGCTCGAGCGCCGATTGGAAGGCAATTGTTCAAAACACAGGGGCTACTGCGTCTGGGCAATGGCGTAACCTTGGAGTTGATGCAATGGCTGGTAGACGCATCGGTCGTCGTGTTCGGAAGGAACCAGGTTCACCAGTCTCGTGGTAAAGTATGCAGGATGAACAGTTTTGGGCTGGCATTAAGAAGCGGCCGGCCGCGTCTAGGATCGCTTGTGCAGGTATTGATCATACGGCATATCCGTCACGGGGTGCAACAGCGGGGAGTTGGAGGTCGCCAGGTCGATGGCTCACTCCGCCGTCGAGCCTCGCACGTCGGGCAAGAGCCGCACGCTCTCGTTAATGTGTCATGGCATGTTGGATCCTCTGTGTCGGGCCACTCTGCTGCCGATCGTCGCCTTCGTGCGCGCGTTATGGGGGTCCTGGGTGCCCTGTCGGATCCTGGAAACCTCTGTGAACGGTTGTGTCGGCGTTAAGCATTGCACTCAGTTCCAAGGTCCCTGTGGGGCCGTGGAACTATCCTTGGAACGCGTGGGCTGGTTTGTCTTGGAACCGTTCAAGTGGCTGACGCACGAATGTGAGCTTATCGATGTTCGGGAGTTGCGTCCCTGGTATGTGTCTCAGATCCTGGAACGTGCTGTTCGGGCCTGGCAGTGGGTCTACATCTCTCTGGACGACTCCTTGGGGCATCTGGTTCATGGAACTGTTTGGGATCTGCTGGTGTTTCTGATTAAATTTGGGGGATTCTCGACTCATGAGTGCAAAGGTATTGAGCGTCTCAGAGTATTGTCAGCGTGGGCATGTGCGTTCTGTTGTCGTGAACGTGCAGTGGCCTAGGTTTCGCAAATTTGAGGTTGGCTATGTGGCCAATGACTGCTTGCTCTGCGAGGATGGTGGCACGCCCATCCGCCGCCACTTTCTCTGCGAAGGAGCTGACCGGCTCCCGCTGCTTCCCGGTTTTCGGGTCCTCACGGATCAGGCCGATCAGCCGTTTGTGAAGTTTCTGCTCGAGAGATGCCTGTGGGCGGCGACCCGAATCCTTGAAGGCTGGAGGCCACCATCTGATCAGCAAATATGTGTGTGGCGGCTGCATTCTGGGCATGGCGTGGTTCTGGCCGAGAAGGCCTAGCTGGACGGGTCGGTGTGCGAGGGGGACTGGGTCGGGGGGTCCGTGACTTGCTGGGCTATCGTTGCGCTAACGGCGGATCCGCTCGGAGTCTTGGATGCGGTGTGTGGGCTCTGTACAGGTCCCGTGCGGGACATTGACGGTGCTGAGGTGGCGGCGCTCATCCAGTTTCTGAAAGTAGCGGTGCCACCTATTGAGACCGTCAGTGACAGTAGTTTCGTCGTTGACGGAATCTGCGAGAGAGAGCGGAACGCACCACTTTGTATTGCTGCGCTTGGGCCTCCGTGTTGACAACTTTTTGGAAGATCCTGGGCGATGTTGGGGGTCTTGGAGACGGCGGCTTGGTGGCGCGAGAGAGATAAAAACACGCACACACATCTCCCCTTCCAGGCCGTCGAGCCGGGGCTCGTGTCCAGGGGCGATAGGTTTGGTAACAGCCAGGGCGACCTGTGGGCCAAGCCTTCCGCTTCTCGTGTGCGCGTGTCTGCCGAGGTGAGGAAGGCTCGTATGAAATCTCGCCCGATGGTGGAGCGGGTAGCTCATTGGATATGCTCTGTCGTGGCGGCCGTTGCTAGTCGTGATTGTGTGGCGGTTCGGCACCCTGCGCGACCGATTCGGCCTCGTCCTGGTGGCTCGTCTGGCCCCGTGGTGTGTAGCTAGAAGTTTGAGCATGAATGACATAGCCCCGATGATCGCCGATGGTGTCGTATGTGCCGTGTCTCTGCGCCTGGGCAAGCTGAGTGCCCTGGATCAAGTATCAGCCGCGTTGTCGAGGCCTCTTGTGCGCTCGAGGCGCGTGGTCTGTTGCCTCACAAATTGGTGTCACTGGACACCGCGCCGCCCCTCTGGAAGCAGAATGCTGCGGCCGTTGCGGGTTGGCGCTGTGGTGTGCGTTCGTTCGGACAGCTGAAATTGTTTGCGTTGCCTTGCCATCGGACAGCGGATTTTGATCAAAGGGCCATCAAGCGAATGATGGGAGGCCGTCTCCCAGGAAGTGGAGAGTTGATCTCAGCGGTCTTTACAGAGACCTAGTGGCTGCGTGTAGGTGTGTGTCTCTGAGACGAGGGCTTCAATGCATCGGGAAGAACATGAGGAGGAGGAGGAGGAGGACGAGGAGGAGGAGGAGGAGGTGGAGGAGGAAGAGGAGGAGGAGGAGGACGAAGCGGAGGATCGGCGGCGAGTTTTGGAGTTTCGGGTTCGAGGTTCGAGGTTTTCAGGCATTTTCGTCGGATCCCGTCGAATTTCTAATTTCGGGATGCGTTCGAGCGGCTGCGCCTCGCCGAAAGCGTGCTGTGGGTGCCCGGATCGTCCCGAATGCCGCCAGAGCTGAGTTATGACCAGAAAGCCATATTCGGTGGCACGTCCGGGGGGGAGGCGGGAGAGGAGGAGGACCAGTGTAAACCCCAAACGCATCAACGATGATTCAATAAACGCTCTCCCTCCAAATTCCGTCCTCATCGGTCCCTACAAAATTTGGTCTCGCTGCCGGAAGTGCCCCGTTGGAAGACACCTGTCTGAAAATCTTAAGTCATGTCAAAACAGCATTCGTTGGGATTCAACGCCGCGGATCAATTTTACTGTTGCGTCCTGGCGATCTTGCGTCGCGTCGAAACACCACTCCCGGGAGTTCAACTCCGCGAAGCAACGTGATTGTTGCGACTTGACAGTCCCCGGGAGCACCATTCCTGGGAAGCCAACCGTAAGAACCCGTTCAAGTGTTACAAATATTAGAATATGCGCGGCGCTGAGGCGAGAGCCACATTTTGGAAACGACCCGTCCCCCATCCGTGAACATCCACAAACTTCTGCGTAAGACGACTGGTCGCGGCGCTGCGGCGAGAACCACATTTTGAAAACGGGCCGCCTACCATCCGTTAGACTAGATTTAGCGACGAATGTGCGCGGCGATAAGGCGGGAGCTTAATTGAGAAAAAGAGCCGTCCACCATCCGTGATGTTGTTACACGCTCTTCAGATGAATGTGCGCGGCGCTAAGGCGAATACCACATTTTGAAAACCAGCCGCCGTCCATTTGTGAAACCGTTGCACATTTTTAGGGCGATTGTGCGCGGTACGAAGGCGAGATCCACATTGTGAAAACCACCCGCCCTCCTCCCCACCCGTGAAGCTTCTCGACACCTTTAAGGCACATGTGCGCGGCGTTCAGGCGAGGTCGAAGTTTTTAACAGGAGCCACCCTCCACCCGTGAAGCTCTTGCAAACGTGTAAGACGAATGTGCACGGCGCGACGGCGGTACTCGCATTTTGAAAACCACCCGCCCTTCATTTCTGAAGCTTCTGCGCGCTTGTAAGACAACTTGCGCGGTGCTAGCGCGAGATCCACATTATGAACAAGAGCCGTCCTACATCCTTGAAGCTGCTGCAAGCTTTTACGGCGAACGTGCGCGGCGCTACTGCGAGAACCACTTTTTGAAAGCGACCCGCCCTGCATCCGTGAAGCTCTTGCACCGTGAAGACGAATGTGCGTGGCGCTCGGTCGAGAGCCACGTTTTGAAAACGGCCCGCCCTCCATTCGTGAAACTGCTGCAGAGTCACAGATTCAGGATCATACGTGGTGAGGAAGTGTCAGGCGAAACGCCTGGCCGCCCTACCGACACGTCTCGGTGTGGGACTGGGAGGAGCTGTTTGTAAGGATAAGCGGTGGAGGCGGAGGGGAGATCGGGGAGGGCGGGCGGTGAGGAGAGGGGGGGAG
>CAUYUJ010008520.1:5000-10000 GCA_963575745.1 Prorocentrum cordatum
CATACCGTCGGCACACTGCGCTAGAATAGCTGGGTGTGCTGCCCTCCACCGTCCTAGAACTGCCCTCCGCTGGTCTTGGCCGTGTTGGCGGTCCCTCTCAGCTGCATCTTCTGCTGCTGATGCTGAGAGCTGCATGCCGTGTAAAAAGTGCGAGAGGCAGCATTTTGATCAGTCGAAGGCGAGGTGGTCAAGAAGCTGTCGCCTGGATACAATTTCTGTAGCACAAGCCCTGTATATAGCACTGTACCCCATGACATATTCCACCTGTGATACCATAGTGTAGTGCCTACGTATAACGTGCTGCTTGAGGGACTTCGCTTTCGGAAATACTGTGGAGCACCCTGGGCATATATGTGTTATTGGCGCTGCCCTCTCTTCTGCTCGGAGGGGGTGATCGGGATGCGTGGCTGGGAGAGGAAAGTCGCTGCTCTGCACGATCTGAAAGAAATCATGCTCGGCCTTGCCAGCCAATGTCGTCCTTGCCTGTGCTCACGTCGCTCGGCGTTGCGCCACTTTTAAAGTCTGCCTCCATGCCGTGAGGGAGGTCAGGATACGTCCTTCCCATGGTGCTAGATCGTCATACGGGCTAGGTAGTTCACGGTATGTGTTGTATACTGTGCTTAACCATTGTAGGTCCTCCAGAATGTGGTGTACCCATGTTGGCTTCTTGGAGTTATGCAGGATGGAAGTCCTGTACGCATGCGCAAGTATGCCTAGCAGTATGGATAAACCGTGGTGTAGTACCCTGCCTAGTAGCCTAAACCTGTGTGTGCGTAATTGTATGTCCAGGTCGGGTCGCATCACTGCTTCTAAGACTTCCTGGTCTGGAGCTGCTTGGTCATCATGTCTGTGTAATCCTGCTGCTGCTGCTCGATATCTACTGATTCTTTTGTTGCGAAGCATCTTTAAAGCTCCCCTCTCTGGTGGATCCACGTGCCTGCGTTGAAACGTAGGGACGATGTGATCAGAGCGTCGACAAACCGCATCTTGATGTCCGTCTGATCTCCCTTGCCCGTCGCACTCTCTTCCAAGCTTTCCTGGTCGTTGGGTAGCTTGGGGACTGCTATGGCTGTAGTATCCCTGCTCAGTGCAGGCAAGACACATCTTCTTAGGACCTGAGATGGCTGGGCAACTCCTGCTACTCTGTGGGCAACTTCAGGTCTTGTGGCTCCTTTCTCGTCCAGGATGGTCCCGAGGTGGGGGTATTGTCGGACCGCACAAATAGTGAATTCCCGTGCAGATTCGGTTTTGACCTGGAATCTGCCCTGTTGAGTCTTCCAGAGGTCGATTTTGGCGAGCTTGGCGTGGGTACCGAAAAACTGAAAGACCAGCTCCGACTTACATACCTCTCCTGAAATTGAGCTGGAGCCCTCGCTCCACAAAGCTTCATGCCACGATGCTTGCTACTTCTGCTGCGTTGGCGAGTAGATGCATGGGTGAGCCTAGTACTGCGACGGCTCCGTCGTCAAATAAGCAGATGTCCACTGCGTGTGTGGTCGTGGCTGGCCCGTGTGCGAGTAGCTGGGTGAGGGAGGCTCCCTCTAGGGTCGGGGTAAGCGTAGGTATGTGTAGGGCGACAAGTCGTTGTTTGGCTAGATTAATGCACTCAGCCATGATAACATTAAACACCACGTCCCCCAATTGTTGTACAGGAACCGTCCCCAACATAGGAAACGCGACCAGTGTAGAGCAGGGGAAGCGAACCAAGAGCCGTGGTAGGACGAGGCCGTAAGGGCCGCAAGATGTTGGCCGACTTGGGCCTTGTCCAGAGCAGTGGGGCCCTCCCCGAGACGTTCCATGAGACGGTGCATTGCTGTTGGCGTCAGCCCTGTGAGCTTGAGTAGCATGGCAACGTCCTCCACTGTGTTGCATGTAGTCATGACCAGCTGTCTCAGTGATTCCTCTCGCTTCGCGGGTGTGCACGTCCGGACCACGTACAGTCCAGTTGTTGCGGGGCCTTTTGGGAGCTTCCTTGTGGCCTCTTGGAGGTGTCTTGGGTGGGGGCCTCTTTGGAGGTGTCTTAGAACCGCTCACGCAGTTAGAATGCACCGTGAACGTGCTGCCTTCAGCCATCGTAGCGAGGATTTCCGCCAAGCTGCGGGGACGTGGAGACTCGCTCGTCGAGGTTCCAACCTCGGGCTGAGGGGGCGATGAGGACGATGAGGAAGAACAGGAGGGAAAAGACGGGGATAGGAATGAGGATGACGACGATGAGGAGGATGAGGAGGGCGATGAGGGAAGCGGCGGCCCCATCTTCCCTCCCAGCGCCGGCTCTACTCATGGGCGCCGCCGTGACCAACTTCCACGCGACAGGGCGCTTTTGCGTTGTATCGCCCCTTGGAAGATCGTCCTGGGGGGATCCCGCGGCCGCCTTGGGTCTCTCTTGGGGTCCTTCTGGGCCGTCGAAGGGGCCTCTTGGACCGTCTTGGGGGCCTCTTTGGGCCGTCTTGGGGGCCTCTGGGGCCGTCTTGGGGCCCTCTCGGGGGCTTCGTAGGCCTTCTGGGGGCCATTCTGCAGGCTGCTTGGGCCGTCACTGGCTTGTCAGAGTCGAAAAAAGGCGAGAACGTTAAAATCTTCCCACAACCATACGAACATTTATGATTGTGGCTTCTGGAGGCGCTATTGGGGATCCTCTTGGGGCCCTCTTGGGGCGTCTCGGTAGGTTTTTGGGCCCTCTCGGGGCCATGTTGGGCCGTCTTGGGGCAATTTTGGGGCTCTCTTGGGCCGCCTTGAAACCGTCATTCGCCTTCTTGGCGCCCCTTGTGGGCTTCGAGGAGGGGCCCGAGGCCCAAATCAATGACTTCCATGCGTTTTTTTAGGTTTTCACAAAGTGCGTGGAAACGGGTCGACGACTCGGCGGCGGCCCTGGGGGGGGATTAAGGTGGGTTGCTTTTCAATGTACGAGAATGCGATGTTTTGCAATCGGCCTTCCTTGACGTATCGTGGCTGGGCCCTGGCGTCGCACACCCGTCCTGTCGGACTGCCGAGACGCTTCGCTGCAGTCCGGACGTGGACCGTCGCATGTGTCATCCTCTCGGTGGCAATTTTGGAGGCAGTTTGGGCCGCCATGCCTCCCTCTTGGGGACATCTTGAGGCCCCTTGGGGGCCTATTTGGGGCATGTTGGGGCCTCTTGGGGGCGTCCTGGCCCGTCTATGGGCGCTCTTCCGCCGTTTCGCCCCTTCGGAGACCGTCTTGGGGGCCTCCCACGGCCGCCTTGGGGCACTCTTGGGATGTTTTTTCGCCGTCCTAGGGGCCTCTTGGACCGTCTTGGGGGTTGCTTTGAGCCGTATTGGGGCCCTCTCCGGCCGTCTTGGGGCCCTTTGGAGGGCTTCTTGGGGCTTCTTGGGGTGCTTTTGGAGGGTGATTGGGCCGTCATTGGCTTGTCAGCGTCGAGAAAGGCGAGAACGCGAAAATATTCCCCAAACCATAGGAAAATCTATGATTTTGGCTTCTGGAGGCGCTCTTGGGGGGTCCTCTTTGGACCCTCTGGCGGCGTCTTGTGAGCTTTTGGGCTCTCTTGGGGCCATCTTGGGTCGTCTTGAGGCCGTTTTGAGACTCTCTTCGGCCGCCTTGAAGCCATCTTGAGCCGTCTTGACGCCCCTTGTGGGCTCCGAGGAGGGCCCAGAGGCCGAAATCAATGATGTCCATAGGTTTTTGTAGGTTGTTGAATTAATGGACGAAAGGGGTCGGCGACTCGGCGGCGGCCCTGGGGGGGGATTAAGGGGGGAGACGTAATAATGTAACACAATACAATATGTGGCAATTATGCAATCATTGGAAACATTGGATACGTTGCATTAGGGCTTCCGCTCCGCTGCGCGACCTGCCTCCGGCAACACGTCACTTCCGGACGTGGATTCACGGGCTCACGCCACACCGCCGACCCCTTGTTTTTTTTGGGGGAGTCCGACGTATGCGAGGGGTCAGCGGGCGCGGCCGGCTTTGGACAATCCTGGGCCTCCGGCTGGGGGTCGCGAAGACCAGGGGGACCCGAACGACTCATCTCGTGGTACGAGTCGGGGGCGCTTGTTTTCTCCTCTTCTTCCTCCTGGCGCGCGTGGGGGTTTGTGGGTGCGAGGCCTGTAGGATCCACGGGTGTCGATTTAAAATGCCTGCGGCGTTCTTCTATTAGCCTCTATGTTTCGTCATACCCCGCCGCCGTTCCTGGGTAGCACGAGTGAGGCTCGTGCGATGTTCGCTGTGATCTCTTGGGAGACTTTTCGCAGGCCTTGTGGAGGCAAGTTCGAAGCCTTTTGGGTGTCCTTTTTGGGCCTTTTGGGGCATAGTGGTGGCATATTGGTTGCCTATCGGGGTCTCCTGGGCGCCTGTTAATCCGAAAGTGTTCTTCTATTACCTATTTGTGTTTAGCCGATTTCGCCACTGTGCTCGTGCTGTGGGTTTGAGGCTTGTGCTGTGTTCGTTGGGATTTCTTGGGGGCTCCGTGGAGATCATCTTGGGTCGTCGTGGGTCCTCCTTGGACCCTATTGGGGCCACCGTTGGTTTCATGGCGCACTTTTGGGAGCAGGTGCTCCCCCCCCCCAGGCTGACCCGGATCGGCCCAGGCACCCTCTTGGCTAACGCCTGCGCAGCCTCTGGGGCTGCTGGTACCTCCTGGGCCTGCGCTGACTTGTCAACTTCCATGTGTACATCATCCTCTTCGTCGTCTTCCTCCTCGAGGCGCTCGAAATGAGATAACAGATCCTCAGCTTTCTGCACGTCCTCGCAGAGCGCCTGGGTGAGGGTGACTGCCTTCTTGTGCTCCTCAAGCGCTTGGTCCTCCGCTCTCTGGGCGTTGCTCAGGCGCTTCCTGATCCTGTCGACGTATGCCTTCTGCTGCTCCGTGCGAGCCTTGGGGTCCCTGGCGTACATGATCATGTAGAGGGTGACCGAGTAGTCCTGCTCGAGCTCTGCGATGCGGGCTGAGCGCTGGCCTATCTGGTAGGGGCTTCTGATTTGCTTCTCCAGTCCATCGAGACTGATCTTCAACTGACCTCTGTGA
>CAUYUJ010008520.1:15996-18496 GCA_963575745.1 Prorocentrum cordatum
GAGTAGGAGTAGGAGTAGGAGTAGGAGTAGGAGTAGAGTAGGAGTAGGAGTAGGAGTCAAGCTAGCCAGCTCGAGCGAGTCAAGCATGGCATGCCCAGTCCCACCCGCCCTCCCACAACATAAGAAGCAAAGCTGGCACAACTGGGGGCCGAAGTCACACCGGCCAGCCGGTTTGGTACAGCTGATGCGGCCGCGATGGCGGTTGCCGACGGGAACTGGCGAGCGCGTGTTGAATGCCGCGCACGCATTGCCAGACGAGTCGAGAATGGCCCGGTACACCGCAGGAAGCCAGAGGTGGCCGGAGGAAGCCCGACGGTCTGACAGGACACCCCAAAGCATTTTTGTGAAAAAGCATTGGGTTTTTGATGTTTTATGTTGAAATGCTTGCAAACACACGGTGTTCGGTAGGATTCTGACATGAACGCGCGAGTGTGCTCTTTGTTGTATTTTTTGCACAGGATTCGCGGCCTGGGTGCATGACAGAGCATCGCGAGTGCACCGCGCGATGACGCGAAATCGCTGGATTTGACAGAATTCTTAAGATTCCTATGGTTTTCCTATGATTTCAGCAAGAGAGCCCGGGCGGGAAATTTGTACAATTTTTGTGAAAAAGCATTTGGTTTTTGATGTTTTTATGTTGAAATGCTTGCAAACACAGGTGTTCGGTAGGATTCTGACATGAACGCGCGCGTGTGCTCTTTGTGGTATTTTTTGCAATGGATTATCGCCGTGGACGACAAGACGTCCATGTCGAGAGGAAAAAATAAGAAAAATGTTGATTTTGTATTGTTTTTTTACAGGTTAGGATGGGACCCCCCGGATGCGGCCCCTAATGGCCGGCCTGAGGGGGGAGTAGGAGTATATTTAGTAATAAGGAATAAGGATAGGAGTAGTAGTAGGAGTAGTAGTAGTAGTAGTAGTAGTAGTAGTAGTAGTAGTAGTGGTAGTAGTAGTAGTAGTAGTAGTAGTAGTAGTAGTAGTAGTAGTAGTAGTAGTCAGTAGTAGTAGTAGTAGTAGTAGTAGTAGTAGTAGTAGTAGTCGTAGTAGTAGTAGTAGTAGTAGTAGTAGTAGTAGTAGTAGTAGTAGTAGTAGTAGTAGTAATAGTAGTAGTAGTAGTAGTAGTAGTAGTAGTAGTAGTAGTAGTAGTAGTAGTCGTAGTAGTAGTAGTAGGTAGTAGTAGTAGTCAGTAGTAGTAGTAGTAGTAGTAGTAGTAGTAGTAGTAGTAGTAGTAGTAGTAGTAGTAGTAGTAGTAGTAGTAGTAGTAGTAGTAGTAGTAGTAGTAGTAGTAGTAGTAGTAGTAGTAGTAGTAGTAGTAGTAGTAGTAGTAGTAGTCGTAGTAGTCGTAGTCGTAGTCGTAGTAGTAGTCGTAGTAGTATGTTGCGGCAGCCCAGGCGCACCCCCGTCGTGATGTGATCGGCGGGGCGTTCCCCCCCCATTACGCCCGTGACCGGCCCGAATAAACGAATGGGCTCTTGATGGATGTGTTGTCTTATGTGCAATGCCCAGACAAGATGAGCGGTTACAAATGACATTCTTTGTAGCGCTCAAATTGCCGAATGTGTGGGCCGATACTTAAAGGTCTCCCAAAGTCTCCCTCGTAGCACATGTTTGCCTGTGTGTGGCCAGAATCTTCCGCCAGTGAAGTCACTCTGCCTGGCCGCCGACGCAAGAAGTAACTCGTAGAGCTTCCCTTAGCAAGTTATTACTGGAAGCTTAAGAGTAATTCCGGAGCGCTGGAGAGCTAGTTGGCAAGAAAAATCTCGACGGACCTTTTGGTGACTTTTGGTCGGTTGAAAATTTTGTTCTCGAAATTTAACAATTCGTTAGAGCTCTCGTATTTTGTCCCATGATATTCGATCTTATTCCCGCTCGCCATCTTGATCTCGGCTCGATCGGGTAACTTTGAAGGCCAAAAAGCGTCCCGGCGGGAACGACCGTTTCGAGTTATCTTGATACGCGCTGTCGGTATTTTGGACTTAACTCGAGCTTTAGGGCAGCTACAGAGCTGGTAAGCACGCCTGTCGGATTCAGAATTATCAGACGCGTTCGTCTGTTGAATCCAGAGGTCTGAACTCGGTCTGCTAGCCGAGCTAGGTCCGCACACCTATTCGTATTATTCGAGTCATCTTGATAGACGCTCTCGGTTTTCTGTACTTAACTCGAGCTGTAGGGCAGCTACAGGATGAATGTGACAGACATGGACGGGGAATCATCAGTCGCGTTCGTCCATTAAACCGAGAGCTCTGAACTCGGCCTGCTGCCCGAGCTAGGTTCGCGAAACTATTCGTATTGTCCGAATGATCTTGAGAAGTTCTCTCAATTTTCTGCACTCAATTCGTGCTTGGGGAGACCTACAGTGCTGTGAGTCACATATATCGACTTGCAACAGCAGGCGCGCCTTTCGCTCGATTCCAGAGCTTCGAACTCGGTCTGCTGCTCGAACTAGATTCGCAAAACTATTATATTATTCGAGTCGATACTGTCGGTTTTATGCACTGAA
>CAUYUJ010008520.1:23496-39633 GCA_963575745.1 Prorocentrum cordatum
CATGATTACGATCGCTCAATCGAACGCTGGGGGGACACCGGGGTCGAGGATGCTTGCGGCGAAATAGCCACGGGAGACAATCAGCTTGTCGATAAGGTCCCCGCTCGTGAAGCGGACTGTAACGGAGGGCGTGCTGGAGGAGAGAACCAGGTGCTCGAACTGGGTGGTCACCCTGGGGGCTGTGCCCCTGAGTCGAACCACGCGTGCGGGGCGCCTGGGCACCAGCGCGGCTAGGGTCCGTATTGCCCGTATTCGGTCTCCGAGGGCCAGGGGCTTGGGGCCCGACCGATGCAGGATGTCGACGGCGCCGTCGGGCGCGTCGTCGTCCTTAACCCGTGCTTCGCGCTCCACTGCGTCAAGCTTCCGCATCAATGATTCACGTGCCAACAGAGGCGCTGGATGTGCGGAATTTCCCGAGCACTGCTGCGCAGGAAATCGAGGACAATGCAAGAAGGCAGTCTGTCGGGCGTGCTTGTTCAGCTGTCCCCATGGCCAGCTGATGTTGCTCTGCCAGGATTGTCTTCCGCCTCTCGCACGCGACTGCGTGGCACTGCGCAGCCTTGAATGGGGGCATGCCGAAGAGAGAAGGCGGGAGGCTGTGCCTGAAGAAAGAGACCGGGAGATGTCACAAATGAGGGATCAGATCTTGGGGAGCGCCTTTAGCGCCCGGGCCAACTGAGCGGGCTGGTCTCCTCCTCCCCCTGCGTTGGCCAAACCGTCGTCGGTTCCCCCGTGCATCCTCCGCGCCTCCTGTGCCCGCAGCGGTCGGACAGCCAGCCCGGGGCCCGTCCGTTCCACGATCAGGACTTTGCGCGGGCATCCCTTCTCCAGCAGCAGCGCGGGGATAGGGCCGTTGATCCCGTGGACCAGCTTCTTGGCGCCGCTATCGGCGTCGCGCCAGTGGCCAGCCAGCCGGGGCAGCCCCTCGGCTCGCCTTGCCGCAGCCCGTGGCTCCCGCTTGACCGCCCCCTGGCCCCCGGCCTTCCAGTGCTCGGAGGAAACCCGGCGCGCGGGCTCGATGTGCGCAGCCATTGGGAGCGCGAGCGCCCGCAGGTGCTCTGAGTGCGTGAGCCGCTCCTCTGCCGGCGGCGTCAATGCCTGCGTGGCCAGGATCCACATCTTCCGCTGGGCAATCCATCCGCGCTGGCCTTCCATCTTCGTGCTCGCAGCAGCGCCAGCGCCCGTGCGGAGGCAACGCCTGGGGGGGCGCCCAGCAGCGAGCCCGGGGACGCCCAAGCCTCGGCGTGGGCGGGCACCTCGGCCAGCTCCCGACGCGCGATCCTTGCGCAGCGAGGCGGCCAGATAGCGAGCGTAGCGTGCATCCCGCCGTCGCTTGGCTCAAGCGCTGGCGTTCTACTTGCCTGGGCTCCTAGGTGTACCAGCAGTTCACTATAGCATTGGAAACAGGAATCACCATCCTCTGGATAGTGCACTTTTCTTCTGCATCTTGCACTCTACCTGCCATCCCATGGTCCTATCGCTTCTTTTTGTTCCGAGGTCTCAGGGATGCTTCCTAGGGTCTCTTCGTTGCGCCCTCGGGGGCCTATTGGGAGCCTTTTGGGAGCTTTCTTGGGGCCTCTTGAGCCTTGGGGGCTTCTTGTGGCCTCTTCAGACATTTGGGGGCTTCTTGGGGGCCTTCTGGGCCCCCCTTGTTGCCGAGGGCTGGAGCCCCCTCCTGGAGCCGTCTGTGGGGCCTCTTGGGCCATCTTGGGCGCCTCTTGGGCCGTCTTGGGACCCTCTTGGGCCGCTTTGGGGCCCTCTTGGCGGCCTCTGAGGCCGTCATGGGGTGATCTGGGGGGCCTCTTGGACTGTCTTGGGGCGTCGGGGCGCCGAAAAGGCGAACAGGCCAAACCGCTTCAAAGACCAACGGGAACTCAATGATTTGTGCCTTTCGGGGCCCTCTTGGGAGGCCTCTAGGGGGTCTCTTGGTGCATCTTGGAGGCTTCTTGGGCCGTCATGGGGCCATCTTGGGCGTCTTGGTGCGATCTTTCGGTGTTTCGGGGCCTTCTTGGCTCTTTTGTTCCGTCTTGGGGTCCCCTTGGGCCCCAGACAGTCACGCGGGGAGTGGCCAGGGACACCAGGGGGCACGCGCCAAGCTTAAGAAGATTTGGCGATTCGGGGTCGGGGCCCCTGAGAGACTCCTCAGGAGTGAGGATCGAGGCTTAGAGGATTAGGGGTATATCCTGAGGTCACGCCCGCTCCGTGCCGACGAGCACGGTGGCGGATCGTGAAGGTCACCCTGGGCTGTTTCGGGTGCTCTTCGGTACTCGCGCCCTCCCCCCCCGCGTCCAGACCCAGGTGTAGGGGGTAGGGGGAGGGGGGGTTGACGGCTTCGCAGCTCATTGTTTCTTTCTATGCTCTCCAAGTTCTTGATCAAGGCAACTCGCCTGGGCATCGTTGCTGCTGCGCGAATTGTCAAGCTTGTATCACAAGGAGGGGCATGGAATTCCTAGTGAGATTAGTCGAAGAGGGGGGAGGGCCTCCGAATGATGGGTCTTCGTCACAGAGGTTCTGGATGATGCCAGGGAGTGGGAACAGGAGAGGAGGAAGAGGATGAGAAGGAGGAGGAGGGGGAGGAGGAGGAGGAGGAGGACGAGGAGGAGGACGAGGACGACGAGGAGGACGAACATGATGATGTTGATGATGATGGTGACGGTGACGCTGATGATGATGATGATGATGATGATGATGATGATGATGATGATGATGATGCTGATGATGCTGATGATGCTGATGATGCTGATGCTGATGCTGATGCTGATGCTGATGATGATGCTGATGATGATGCTGATGATGATAATGATGGTGATGCTAACGATGATGGTGATGATTCTGATGATGGATGATGATGATGATGATGATGATGATGATGATGATGATGATGATGATGATGATGATGATGATGATGATGATGATGATGATGATGCTGATGATGATGCTGATGATGATGATGATGATGATGATGATGATGATGATGATGATGATGATGATGATGATGATGATGATGATGATGATGATGATGATGATGATGATGCTGATGCTGATGCTGATGCTGATGCTGATGATGCTGATGATGACGATTGTGGTGGTGGTGGTGATGGTGAGGAGGGAGAGTATGAAACCACATCCTCCCCTGCCGCCCGCGCTGCCTCTTGCCGCCGCCACCAGCCCGCAGGAGTGTATTTTACCTCTTCGGCTTCGGCTCCTCTATGGACGTCGGCGTTTAATGCACCGTTGCTACGCCAACCTTGGCATCCGCATGCAACTCATCGAAAGGCGGTGCATTCAGCTAGAAACCACGCTTTTCGAGCACAAACTCGTGCCTGGAAGGAGGAAGAGTACAAACGCTACACGAGGGAGGAGGAAGAGCAGGGCAGGGAGGGATCATCGTTTGAGAGCCTTTTCAAACCCAGCGGGGGCCTTTCGCTGTGTTGCTTTCATGCGGACGTGCTGGCGTCAGGGTCTGGGGTCGCGGAGAGCCAAAGAAGCCCGTGATCTCCATCGTCGGGGTAGCCACAAAATTGCAGCGATAGCGAGGTATCGGCCGCCGCCTCCTCCTCCTCCTCGTCCTCTTCTCTCCAGGACCTCTCCAGGACCTCTGGCGACCTGACAGGCCTCGCCGGGCTATTCGGCCCCCTCGTCTCCTTGTGGCGTCACATGGCTGTCAAAACCGTCCCAGGATGAAGCGCTGGTTACGAGGAAGGGGTCTGGGGGCCTGGAGGGTCCACATGACGAACAGAATGTGACGTCGGGTGTCCTGGTCTGCTCCCATCGCCTCATCCGCCTCGTCGTCGGTCGTCGTCGGTCCTCCTTCTTCCTCCTCCTGGCCCTCCCGCCTCCCCTGGCGCGGTGGGGCGATGGGGGGAGGCGTGGGGCGCGAGCCTGGCTCTCGCCGCGATCTTGGCGGCCCCGGCCATCCCCAATTCGATGCACGAGGAGCTCGGGCGGCCGCCGAGCTGTGACCGGGCGGCTGGCGGGAAGCGGTGGGTCAGTTCTCTGAGGATGGGGGCGGGGGCTCGCGCCGCATCTCTCTCTCGACGAAGAGGACAAAGCTGCATCAACGTAGACTTTCGACGCTCCCCGCTGACCGTCGGAAGCTTGTGTTCATGCAGTTTTCTCTTCCTCTAATCCCGATGCTTCGGCGATGCGACGCGATCTGGAGCCCGATTTTCTCCACTCCGACGTCGCCGATGCATCGCTGGCGCATCGGCGATGCGGTGCGATCCTCCGACCCCGCCTGTTCTGGCTTCGTTCGGGAGGCCTCCATCTTAGCAGGGGCAGGGGGGGGGGGGGGCAGAAGCGGAGGCCTGGTCCCACGATCTTTCGCTCCTGCGAGAGATTCAATCATCAGTTAATTCGTATGACGACGCTGCCGGTGATGGTCATCCATCACTGGCCGCGTTGGCACCTGCTCTCTATTGGAGCGTCTGATACGCAAAGATTTCCGAACGGAAATCCAAGCAACCATTAGGGCCACGGGGCCACGACCTTGCATGGCGCGCCGCTGGCAATCGCCTGGCCAATCAGTAGCACCCGCTCTCTGGGCGATTGTGTCTACCGCAGAGGGTGCCAGAGAGCGTCTGCTCCCGCACTCCCTCTTCCTCCGCCTCCTCGCACCTTGGAGGCAAAGATGAGGTGGCCGAGCGCTAAACTCATTCTCATGAGGGGGGAGTCGGAGAATCGCTTTGGGGGAGCGCCCCATTTGCGTCGTGCCTCTCATCCTCAAAAACAACCCTAGAATGCGCTCTGACTATGATTTCGAGGCGGATCTGGCCGTGGCGACGAGGGCCTGCAGGAGGTCAACTGCAATCCAAGACAGTTGGGTGATACGTGGGAAACGCCATCGGAGGAGGGATGATGCTGCTGATGATGATGATGATGAGGATGATGCTGCTGCTGATGATGATGATGACGATGATGATGATGATGATGATGATGATGATGATGATGATGATGATGATGGTAATGATGATTGTGATGGTGATGGCGTTGGTGATAAATCAATAGTGATGGTGGTGGCGGTGGTCATGATGGAGATGACGATGCTGATGATGCCGTTGCTGATGATACTACTGTTGAGGTTGATGACTATGCTGCTGCTGCTGCTGCTGCTGCTCATGATGATGTGCTTGTTGCAATTGTTGCTGCTGCTGCTGCTGCTGCTGCTGCTGTTGTTGTTGTTGTTGTTGTTGTTGTTGTTGTTGTTGTTGTTGTTGAACACTATTACTTCTAAAAAATTATTATTGTTGGACCCCCTGGTGCACGCCCCCCGCCCAAAACCTAGGCCGCAGCTACATTTTCATCATTTTTCTGCGAAAGCTTCAGAAAAGTGGATTACCCCCGGATCCGGTTTTTTGTTGACGCTCGTTTTCCCTTGCAAAAAACAATAGAAAATGAAAATTCTTGTTCTTAGTTGATCAAATTTCAAGAATCCCTTGCAAAAAATAAGGTAAAGTGGACATTCGCGCTCGCAAGACGAAATCCTTCCAAAACCTTAGGTTTCGTAACGATTTTAACATAAAAACATCAAAAACCCAATGGTTTTTTAAGACAAAATTGTCAAAATGTCCTTCCGCGCGCTCTTGCGGATTCATAGGAAACACACCACTTTTTAAACATTTCTGTCAAAAGGGTCTTTGCGTGCTACTTCTTCAGGTGCTTTGAACTTCTCCAACAACGGTTGCGCGCCTGCGAGGGCCACATCAGTGTAACACATGTACTTCTGTAATCGCATCCCCACGAATTTGCCCCAAAAATGTGACCAACTATCTTGGCACTGCGTACCATCTCACGTGTACCGTGTACCACATCATATGTAACAGATGTGATCAACCTCTGTGGGTGTGTACCCCACGCCAGTGTAGTAGCCAGGGTCGTCCGCACGCCACGAAGTGAAGTGTCCCAACGTCATAGGGCGGGAAGCTGGGTGTGGGTGGTCTCGAAGAGTCGTTTGGATATTTGGTAGAGCTTGAACGGCCCCCCCACGAAGTGGGGGTATTGGCTGGTGTCGCAAGAAAACCCTGGCACTGGGGAGAACACTGAGCGTTCGGGTAAAATGATTGTTGTTGTTGTTGTTGAACATTATTCCTTCTAAAGAATTATTATTGTTGGGACCCCTGGTGCGCGACCTCTGCGCCGCGCCTAGGCCGCAGCTACATTTTCATCATTTTTTCGCGAAAGCTTCAGAAAAGTGGATGAGCTCCGGATCCGGTTTTTTGTTGACGCTCGTTTTCCCTTGCAAAAAACAATAGAAAATGAAAATTCTTGTTTTTACTTGATCAAATTGCAAGAATCCCTTGCAAAAAATAAGGTAAAGTGGACATTCGTGCGCGCAAGACGAAATCCTTCCAAAACCTTAGGTTTCGTAACGATTTTAACATAAAAACATCAAAAACCCAATGGTTTCTCAGAAATTGTCAAAATGTCCTTCCGCGCGCTCTTGCGGATTCCTAGGAAACCCACCAGATTTTAAACATTTCTGTTAAAAGGGCCTTTGCGAGGAACCTTTTCAGGTGCTTCGACCTTCTGCAACAACGGTTGCGAGCCTACGAGGGCCACCATCCCTTGCAAAAAATGACACGAAGTGCACATGCGCGCGGCCGCCGCGCGCGCGTGCCGAAATCCTGCCAAACATAATGTGATTTCAATAATTTGAAGATGCGATGTTCCGAAAACATATGCAAACGCAAGACTTTCTCATCCGAAAAATATCAAAATCCACCCGCGGGCTCTTCATGAATCTTTAAAACCCAAGATGGCCCCAAGAGGCGCTCAAGATGGCCCCAAGAGGCGCCCATGAGGCCGCAAGAGGCGCCCAAGATGGTCCCAAGAGGCCCCAAGAGGACTCCAAGAGGCCCCCAAGAGGTTCCAAAGAGGCTCCAAGTTGGCTCCAAGAGGCCCCCAAGATGGCCCCAGGAGGCGTCCAAGCGGCTCCAAGAGTCCTCCGGGAGGATCCAATAAGCCCCCAAGAGGCCCCAACATGCTTTCAAGAAGCCCCCCAAAGCCTCTCAAGAGGACCCCATGCGGCGCCAGGAGGCTTCCCCCCTTCCCCAAGAGGACCCCCAGCGGCCCCAGGAGGCTTCCCCCCTTCCTCTCACGCTCATATCCGTAGCCATCTCGGATCAAGGTATCGCCTGTGTTCTTGGATCATGGCTTTGACGGCGAAAGACCTTCACGAGCAGTATGGCGCAGAGCTGTCCCGGCCTCCCTTGGCCGACTGCGAGAGTGCGTATTATTTGCATCAGGCGCTCGCGGCAAAGGGTATCAATGCCAGTCACCAGGCGTGCAAGACTTGGTGGGCCAAGTATCGGGTTGTGACTGGCAAGGTCAGTATTTCTAGCGCCAAGGAGCTGGAGGAGCAGCACGGGTCTGCCATCCGCCACCTGGGCATCGAGTATAATACCGCTTACAAATTATGCCGGGCGCTCCGACAGTTGGATCCACCACTGTATGTGCCAGATAGGGTCGCAACGGCGTGGCTACTGCAGTATTCATCGAAAGACACGCTTGTCCAAGTGCAGAACGCTGGCCATCTGGAGAGCTGGTATGGAGAACGTATTCGCAAAGACATGCCCGAGGGGACCACTGACGGGGCCGTCTTGAAGCAGTGGCTCCTTGGACATTTATCTGTATCTGCTAACGCCAGGGTATGCCAGAAGTGGCTCAGCACGGAGTGGGGCGCCAAGGGGGCACTCAACACTGCCCAAGCTGTGGAGGAATGTATGGGCGAGCGTCTTCGACTCAATCAGTATCGGGAGAGCTTCGCCGACGATGCCGCCGCGGAGGTCCTCTCGCAGCTTCTCTCGGAGAGCGATCCTCCCGTCGCTGTCAGCGGTATGGTTTTGAGGCAATGGTGCGTGAAGCATCACCCTGACTCTGGACCTTTGCAGTACGACACGGCCGAAAAGCTCAACGCGGCACTTGGTGACCACATGCGCGATGTATATCCAGGGCTGAAGTACCACACGTTGCATACCGTGTTGCGTATGCGACGGAAAGCTGTCTTGGTGTCCCGATCAGTGTTGAGAAAGTGGTGCGATGTGTATGCGTCGGTGGGCTCCTCCGTGCAGGCGGCGGCTTCATCCGCCCAGGCCGTCACCAAGCGTGTATTGAAGCGCCCGGCGGCACAGGTCGCAGGCGGTGTATTGAAACGGCCAGCCGCCGCCGGATCTGCCCGCGTGGCCAAACGGCCTGCCGCGGTCGACGCGGAGGAGCCCGTATCCAAGCAGCAGGCCACGGCAGCTTCTTCCTCCACAGATGTGGTTCGTATGACGCTGATGACGGTGGAGGCTCTAGAGGCGGCATGCGGCAAGCGGTATCGAGAGGAGGTCTCCGACCTGGGCCTTGGCCTCGACTACCGGAATATGCAGGTGCGTCTGAAGGCCTGGGGGTATGAGACGGGTCCGAATGTCTGTCGAGAGTGGCTTGGCAGGTATCGCCTCGGAGACGGTGCCAAACACGGCAATTGCGCCGTCTACGCGCTGTCGCGCAGGGACCTCCAGTACTGGTATTACGTTGAAGGCTTGAGGGGGCGAGCGCTGGTGGACAAGTATCGCGCGGAGACCGGGGTATTTGCACATCGTGGAAACCTGGAGAGGTGGCTGAAGGCGCCCTCCCAGCAGCTGGCACTGCTGGAGAATGCTCAGGATATACATCGCCACGTATGCGGGGAGTTTGTCCTGGAGCAGCTGCAGAAGGGCGTCTCGGCCGAGGAGGTGCAACAGCAGTTATTGGCGCAGTATCTCGTGGATTGCAGGACGACGACGACGACGACGATGACGACGACGACGACGAAGACGAAGACGACGACGACGATGACGAGAGCGACGGCGACGACGACGGCGACGACGACGACGACGACGACGACGACGACGACGACGATGACGACGACGATGACGACGAGAGCGACGGCGACGTCGACGACCACGTTGACGACGAGAGCGACGACGACGATGACGACATCGGATTGCAGGACCACGCAGCGGCTCCTAGCGTATCGTCGCTATCGCGAGCAGCGTGGCGAATACTGGACCAGCGACCACCTGGAGCAGCACGAGTGGGAGTTCTTGTAGTCCTTGGTCTCTCTGGATAGCAAGCTCGGGCACACCCGGGGGGTTGCTCCCTCTCTGCGCGCCCGGGCCAGATCTGCTCTGGAGACTGTGCGTATATCCTTATGTGAGCGCTTGGGCGTGGCGGAAGAGTTGGTGCCTTTGCACAATCTTGCGGTATTTTTTGGAGAACGCGACCATTTTTTGCACAATCAAGTGAGCGTCGCGACCATGTATGTATTGTTCTGCGAGACGCGGCAGGCTATCAACAGGTATTCGTTGCATGGTGTTTGGTATCTCATTGACGCGTATGACAAGAGCAAGTCTGTGCGGGCAAACGTTTCGCGTGTCCGGCCTGGGCTAGTATCGACGCGTTGTCACACAATTCAGCTTTTGGAGGCGATCCGCAGCTGTGTGGGAGCATCGCTTGCTGTGCTGCGGACCTTGGGAGGTGGCGTATCAGACGGCGGACCTTGCGAGGTGGCGTATCAGCTCGGTCGCCGCCGTCTGTGTCCCAAGGTAGAATCTGACGGTATTCCAGAGCTCCGTGTGCTTGCGAGTTGTCTCAGCGTATTGACACAGAAGGTGCAGACGTATGCGAGGCAGCCTTCGCAGCAGTACCGCGGCTTGGTCAAGGCCGCCAAAGGTCTGGGTATCAAGTGCGGGAAGTCGCATACGGTGAAGAAGCTCGCGCTGCTCGTGAAGCGAGGTATGCTGCAGCCTTCAGGCACCGGTGCGTGCAAACGGACGTACCAGGAGCTGGTATCCGCAGCGCACGCTCGCGGCGCCAGCGAGTATCAAAGAATTAAAGTGCAGGGAAGGTGGACCACCAGACGTGTATCCAAAGCCACGTTGGAAGCGCTGGTGGCTGAGCCCTAGGGGCGGTGCTCAGTTGTATAGTGCATTGTGGCAGACTTTGGTGTCAAGCAGAACTGTATGAAAGAAGAGCCACCAGTAATGACATACACACACATATACACACACATGTAAACATTCGAGCTCGGTGCGCATAGCCATGCCTTTACACGCAGACGTGCACATACACAGTCTCGTACACATATACGTGCGTCGAGACATGCACTGATATGTACATATCCTCGTACTTACGCAAACACATACACTTGTACATAGAGACACACACGTACTAACACATACAGACACACATACATCCATGGATACACAAATGTATCATCAAAGATGTGTTTCGCAAATGTGACCTCCGACACGCAAAACGGTCTCGCAAGTATAAAATGCTGGTAGCTGTCCAAAGTGTCTTCTCCGTCTTGTGAAGGATCGCGCTTGGCGACGACACGTCAGGGAAGGTGGACCACCAGACGTGTATCCAAAGCCACGTTGGAAGCGCTGGTGGCTGAGCCCTAGGGGCGGTGCTCAGTTGTATAGTGCATTGTGGCAGACTTTGGTGTCAAGCAGAACTGTATGAAAGAAGAGCCACCAGTAATGACTTACACACATATACACACATGTAAACATTCGAGCTCGGTGCGCATAGCCATGCCTTTACACGCAGACGTGCACATACACAGTCTCGTACACGTATACACGTACGTTCGTCGAGACATGCACTGATATGTACGTATCCTCGTACTTACGCAAACACATACACTTGTACATAGAGACACACACGTACTAACACATACAGACACACATACATCCATGGATACACAAGTGTATCATCAAAGATGTGTTTTGCAAGTGTGACCTCCGACACGCAAAACGGTCTCGCAAGTATAAAATGCTGGTAGCTGTCCAAAGTGTCTTCTCCGTCTTATGAAGGATCGCGCTTGGCGACGACACGTTCTGCCTTACCTCCTGCAAGTTGGCGTAGTATCATATCTACTGTGCGTTTCAGGGCCCGCACGCGTCACGTGCATCGAGAATCATGGGTATGGCAACGGCGACGGAGGCGGCGGCGGCGACGGCGAGGGTGACGGCGGCGACGGCGACGGCGACGGCGACGGCGACGGTGACGTATCGTCCTCAGCCTCAGTCTCCGCCTGCCTCAGCACCAGCCTGCCTCAGCGTCGGCCTCAGCCTGTCTCAGCCTCAGCCTGCATCAGCTCAGCGTGTCCCAGCCTCAGCCTGCTCCAGCTTCAGCTTCACCCTCAGCCTCGGCCTCAGCCTGCGTGAGCCTCTTTTGCTCTCATGTCTATCATACGTTTCATGTGCTATACGTATCATACATGACACGGGGATGTGTGTCAAAACATGCCCCAGAAATGTGACCAACTCTGGTGTGTATGTGTCCCATGGCTAGCAGACGTATCATGTGCAATATGTATCATGTGCAACACGGCTCACGTGTAATATGTGCTCCGAGGGCTTTCCCACGGAGTCGCCAGACCCATCTGGGGATCTTGGGAGGGCCTCCCAGGGCCCTGTGGTTATGTATTCTCTTTAGGCCTTCGGCCCCAGCCGCCAGACCTCTCTGGGTATCTGGGGGGTTCCCAGGGCCCGATTGTCTTAGTTTCTGTGACCCGATTCCCAGGGGAAGTTTATGAGGGCGTCTGGGGGGTTCCCAGGGGAAGTCTATGAGGCCTGTGGATTCAAATAAAAAGATGAAGTGAGTATGCCTGCTCTGGTCGCATGTGCGGCGGCGGACTTCGTCTTTCCGACGGCGCTCGCATGAGTGTTCTGCGTGTGCGGTCGTATGGACTTTGGCATTTGGGCACATGTATGCGGTTCGCTTCTGTTTGTACGTAGCGGTTTCTGCTCAAGCCGCTTACTGTATATCGCGAGATCGTATTCACCTCCATATTGCCGGCCTTCCGTATGGCTTCCCAGATGGCCGGTCGGCTCGACCCCGTGACGGGCGAGTATTACCCAAGCGATGATGAAGTGCGCTACAGTATGGAGCGCTGGCACACGCCACCCAACCACGAGGCGTATGCGCGGCGCTGGCTCAAGCAGTGTGGCTCGGAGAGGTGGTTCGCGTGCGGTATCTTCTTCCCTATTCTATGGGAGGGTGTCAAGGGCGTATGCCTCGCCGTATCGAGCGTTATGTCCACGAGGCAGTCGAAGACGAACAACGACCCGGACTACCAGCACAGTATGGGGGGCATCCCCGAGCCGGAGTGGCTTTACTTCGACGCCTTCTTCTACGCGCACGCGGTATTCGGGAATTTCTCGGTATTCCAGGATGAGAGGCTTGGGAAGCCCATTGGCTACCTTCTGCACGTATTCGACACGCTGTGCACCGCGCGAGGTATCGTCGCCTGGAAAGCCAACCTCTTCGTCCACCCGGGCCAGTGGGTGTATAGCAGTATGCGGTATTTGCTCGGTCAGCTCGCTATTCCCATTCATGCGGAGATCGTATCCGGCCTCTCCTACAGGGCCCTCGCCACCTTGGACGTATTCATTGCGTATCACGCGGCCTTCATGGGTACGGACCCGCAGAAAATGGCCATTTGGAACGTATCCCCTGAGGTCGGCCCAGAGATGAAGTATCCGCGTCAAGACCAGTGGTGGTGGTTGCCCGTATGGCGGTCTTTTGGTCAGAGCGACGAGTATCCGAACATGCTCGATTACCCGGCCTTGCCACCGCAGGTCCACAACGTGCTCGCGTTAGCACTGCCGTATGCAAGCCCCGGCTCTCTCGCCAGCAGGCGTATCGGCAATATCATTGGGCATTTGGGAGCGCACGGGTATCAGCCAGGCCCGCACCTGCATCAGCCAGGCAGCCATGTACCCAAGCGCCTTTGCGACGTCGCAGACGACGAGTCGCCTTAGTATGCTTCTGGGTGAGTATACTCCTACGTGTGACTGGACCTGTTTGCGAAAGCAGGAGAAAGTATGGCACCCCTTTGTGTCCAGAGCCGCGCCGTCTGCGTTATTCCTTTCTCGCTTCTCTCCTTTCCTCCTTGTCCTGCTCCTCCTCCCCCTCTTGCGCCTCGGAGCCGTATTGGAACTGTCGATGGCCATCTCCCTGTCTCCCTCGCATGTCTGCTTGTACATATGTATAATTTCAGAACTAAACGTGCATGTGATCGTTTAGAACATGGTGGACCGTGCGTATGTCACGAACCTTGTGTACTTTCTCTCCCTCCGTCTGGCTGTGCACGCGCGCGTTGGGCAGTGAGAGTTAGGATCACAGCGCCACCAGTGTATGAGCAATGCATGCGTCATCCTTGGGACTGTATAACAGCAGAAACAGACAACATTGCATCGCAGCGGGACAGCCATCGGGACAACCATCGGGACAACCATCGGGACAACCATTTGGACAAGCATCGGGATAACGATCGGGACAACCATAACCATCAGGACAACCATCGGGGCAACCATCGAGACAACCATCGGGGCAACGATACCTTCTCTCTTGTGTCCTCCCACATCCCTCAGGAAGTTGCCCTAAAGATGTGACCGACTCCTCTCTCTCCTTCTCTCTGTCTCTCGCTCTTTCTCTGCTTCATATCTATCATGCGTAACACATCTACTTGTGTAATCGCCTTCCCAGGAATTTGCCTCAAAAATGTGACCAACTATCTTGGCACTGCGTACCATCTCACGTGTACCGTGTACCACATCTTCTCAGGTTGCCTCACACATGTGACGAATCTCTTTCTATCTCTCTCTCCACTGGCTCTCTGTCTTGCTCTCTCTCTCTCTCTGTCTCTCTGTCTCTCTCTCTCTCTCTGTCTTGTATGTCATGCGCAACAAATGCACCATGCGGGGCACATGCGGGGCCCAAACAAGTGATCAACCTCTGCGGGTGTGTACTCCACGCCAGTGTAGTATCCACGATCGTCCGCGCGCCACGAAGTGAAGTGTCCTGACGTCATAGGGCGGGAAGCTGGGTGTGGGTGGTTCCCGAGAGTCGTGTGGATGTTTGGTAGAGCTTGCATTGCCCCCCCACGAAGTGGGGGTATTGGCTGGCGTCGCATGAAAACCCTGGCACTGGGGAGAACACTGAGCGTTCGGGTAAAATGATTGTTGTTGTTGTTGTTGTTGTTGAATTCTCATGTCTGAAGACACAATTATCCCAACCATCCTGTGGTGTTGGGTCCTCGTTTTGAAGAGACGGTGGCCCGCGTCTCCTCTCATTCTCTCCTCCTCCTCCCCCTCCTCCTCCCTCCTCCCCCTCTTCCTTGCGTTTCACCCACCCAGTACAGCGTTTCGTGGCCCCATAGGGAGCTCCACCGAAGGCCCCCAGTGGCTGCGTTCGCATGGCGGCCTCGGGCCATTTCGGCACACCCCTCACGAGGATCGTGCCCCCATAGGGAACTCCACCGAAGGCGCCCAGTGGCTGCGTTCGCATGGCGGCCTCGGGCCATTTCGGCACACCCCTCTCGAGGATCGTGGCCCCATAGGGAGCTCCACCGAAGGCCCCAGTGGCAGCGTTCGCATGGCGGCCTCGGGCCATTTCGGCACCCCTCACGAGGATCGTGGCCCCATAGGGAGCTCCACCGAAGGCCCCAGTGGCTGCGTTCGCATGGCGGCCTCGGGCCATTTCGGCACACCCCTCACGAGGATCGTGGCCCCATAGGGAGCTCCACCGAAGGCCCCAGTGGCTGCGTTCGCATGGCGGCCTCGGGCCATTTCGGCACACCCCTCACGAGGATCGTGGCCCCATAGGGAGCTCCACCGAAGGCCTCCAGTGGCTGCGTTCGCATGGCGGCCTCGGGCCATTTCGGCACACCCCTCTCGAGGATCGTGGCCCCATAGGGAGCTCCACCGAAGGCCCCCAGTGGCAGGGTTCGCATGGCGGCCTCGGGCAATTTCGGCACACCCCTCTCGAGGATCGTGGCCCCATAGGGAGCTCCACCGAAGGCCCCCAGTGGCAGGGTTCGCATGGCGGCCTCGGGCCATTGCGGCACACCCCTCTCGAGGATCGTGGCCCCATAGGGAGCTCCACCGAAGGCGCCAGTGGCAGGGTTCGCATGGCGGCCTCGGGCCATTTCGGCACACCCCTCACGAGGATCGTGGCCCCATAGGGAGCTCCACCGAAGGCTCCAGTGGCAGGGTTCGCATGGCGGCCTCGGGCATTTCGGCACACCCCTCACGAGGATCGTGGCCCCATAGGGAGCTCCACCGAAGGCCCCAGTGGCTGCGTTCGCATGGCGGCCTCGGGCCATTTCGGCATACCCCTCACGAGGATCGTGGCCCCATAGGGAGCTCCACCGAAGGCCCCAGTGGCAGGGTTCGCAGGGCGGCCTCGGGCTATTTCGACACACCCCTCACGAGGACCGTGGCCCCATAAGGAGCTCCACCGAAGGCGCCAGTGGCAGGGTTCGCATGGCGGCCCCAGGCCATTGCGGCACATCCCTCACGAGGATCGTGGCCCCATAGTTGTGCTGCTTCAACAACCGCGCCTGGGCGTCGTACTCCGCCTTGTCGACGTGCAACGCCACCTCCTCCCTCATGGCTCTCAAGGCCTTCTCCTGCTTCTGCTCCTGGGTGAGAGGGACCCCGTCCTTGTCGTCGTCGGCGCCCGCGAAGACGGCCACGAACGTGTCCCTGAGCATGTCGGGCTCCGGCGGAAAGCCGTGGCCACATAGGGAGCGCGGGCCAAGATAGCATTCACAATTGCAGTATTTTCAAAACAGCATATGGTTGGGTCCTTCGCCAGGCTAATTGTTGATCCCCCCCGTCCGGTGCACATTGTTTTTTTCGATTGAAGTGCCCTTCCCGGGGCTCGGACCTTGTTCCCGGAAAAGGCATGGGCCCAGGGTTCTCTTTTCCTATGTAAACATGTCCCCGGTGCCCAACTTGAAGGAGGCCGGCGGATTCTTTCCCTGATAAATATCGAGGTCGAAGGAGGCCGGCGGATTAAAATTTGAGGATGTCTCAGGCGAAACGCTTGTTTTTGAAATCCCGATCGATAAATCACAGGGTGCGGGACACCTCAGCACGACCACACCCACAGCATGACCACACCCCAGCACGACCACGCCCAGCACGACCACGCCCCAGCACGACCACACCCCAGCACGACCACACCCCAGCACGACCACACCCCAGCACGACCACACCCCAGCACGACCACACCCCCGCACCAGCACGACCACACCCCAGCACGACCCGATCGATAAATCACAGGGTGCGGACCACCCCAGCACGACCACACCCCAGC